>VDFB02086081.1:182883430-183063949 GCA_007258455.2 Sequoia sempervirens
AAGAGTGCAAATAAACACCAAAAACAACCTACACCTCAAGATTAGCCTAAGTTGGAAACAACACAAGATAAAAAGCAGCAAATGGAACTTTATACCTTGCGTCGAATCGACCTTTGGTTGGCCCTTCGATCTTTGATGTGTATGCTCCTTGGATGGCACAAGATGCAAGCTAAATGATGATGTGAGGATGAGTGCAAATGGATGAAAACATGAAAATGGCTAAGTGTAGGTTGAGAAATAAAATTGTAAGAGTTCATTAGCAAAAAAATGATCTCCTAAAAATGAGAGAAAAGAGGGGGTATTTATAGAATTTTGAGAATTCCCTAGAAGAAATGGATGGCTAAGATTGGCCATTAAATATCAAGATGTAGGCTAAGGTGAGTTGAGAAACCACAAGCCCTCACATCTTGGACATGTAAGTATGTGATGCTGCCCCCAAAAGGTGAAGTGGACATGAGGTGGGGAAGGATAGGACATGACATGGAGGGGGGTACAAAGTACTTGGGATTGGGACAAGATCTCCCCATAAAGGAGGTCCCTTGGTCCCCATGTGTGGGTGAGAGGACATGTGAGGAATTAAAATTTCTTCAAATATTCTCATGGGGGAGATGGGGAAAGAATAAAGAATAAATAGAGGGACATGTGGGAGAAGTGAAGGAATTAAAAAATTCCCTTTGGGTGCATTGGGATTAAAATGTGAATTAAAATTCACATAAAAGGAGAAGCCTTGCCCAAAAGGGAGAAAGCCTTAATAAGGCTGGACTTAAGGACACATGCCATAAGTTGGGGGGATTAAGCTAGACTAACCAAAATGATTAAGGTTGTGCAAGTACTTAATTATATGGACTAATAACTCATTAGAAGCAAGTGGGAGATTATGGAGGATTTGACCCTAATGATGATTAAGGCTGTGCACATGCTAACCCTAGTTAATTAGAAGAAGATGAAGTAATTAAGACGAATTAGAGACCAACTTGAAAAAGTTGGAGGATGTGACCATGAGAGAGAAAAGATGAATTAAAAAATGAATTTTAATTCCAAAAGGGGAATATGACTAAATAAAATGGTATATTTATTTAATTTAGAGGAGGAAGAGGGGTAAAGTATTTATTAAATTAAATACTTTAGGACCCTTATGTAAGATGCAAGGTATTAATTAAACAAATGGTTTAATTGATATTAACAGAGGGAATGAGCAACTGGACGAATAAGGAGATGCGTTTGATCATATGGAAGTGATTAAATTGGACGTCTACATCATCGTCATATACAACCAACAACCTGTATCCATGACACTAATGATAACAACAATTAGTTGATAACCAATTGACTAGTTGAAATCAATGACAACACCTTCAGTCTTTCCATTCTTGCAAAAATCTCCCCCTTTGTCATTGATGGAAACACGTGATGTGAAAAACCATCAAAGACAACATACTAGCTCTGATTACACTTCTCAAGTTTTTTCATTATGTTTCTCCCCCTTAGTAGATAATCTTTTGTATTATTCCTCTCCTTTTCTTTCTTTTTTAAATTTATTATTATTTTTTTTTTAAATTTCCTTTTTCACATGCTTCCACTCCCCCTTTGACATCAATGGAAAAGGAAAAATATATTTTACATTAATTTCTCCTTTGACATGAAAAACATAATACACACAATGACAAGACCTAATACTACTTGCTCCCCGTGAGAGGTAGCCACCAAAACATCAGTCTAGAAGTAAGATAGATCCATAGATCCACTAGAATAATGCATCTCCATATGCATCTAGCTCAATAAAGGAGGGGAAATGACCCCTAACTTCTCTTGGAGATACCCAAAAGTATATTTAGGAAGAGCCTTCATGAAAATATCAGCCACCTGATTCTTTGTTGAAACATACTCAATCTTTACATCATTCTCCACGACCTTCTCTCTCAAGAAATGATATGTGATAGATAAATGCTTCATCCTTGAGTTCATCATAGGATTCTTTGAAATGTTAATCACACTTGTATTATCATAGAAAATAGATATAGGATCATCATACACCACTCTGATATCTTTCAATGTTTGTTTCATCCATAAAACTTGTGTACAAAAAGATGCAACAGTAATATACTCATCTTCACAAGTTGAAAAAGAGACTAAATCTTTCTTTTTACTCAACCGTGTCACCAATCTACATTCAAGAAAGAATGCACCATCACTTGTACTCTTTTTCATCTACACATCTCACCCAATTTGCATCTGTATAAGCACTTAAAGTAAAGTTAGTATCTCTAGGATACCATAATCCATAATCTGGAGTGTCATTCAAGTATCTAAAAATTCTTTTAATAGTAGCAACGTGCATTTCCTTAGGATCTTCTTGAAATCTAGCCACAAGACATACATCATGCATAGTATCCTTTCTATTAGAAGTCAAATATGATAGTCCACCTATCATAAATCTATACTTTCTCTGATCAACCTTAGGTGAATCATCATCTTTACCCAATTTGCAACCAGTCACCATAGGAGTAGATACTAGTTTGGAACAATCCATTCCAAACTTCTTCAACATTTCCCTCACATAATTAGACTGTCAAATGAAAATTCCTTTCTTTGTTTGATTGATTTGTAGCCCAAGAAAGAAATTCATCTCTCTAACCATAGACATTTCAAACTCTTTTTCCATATCTCTTCTGCAAACATCTTGCACATTGTTTCATTTCCTCTAAAGATAATGTCATCAACATACACAACTAAAATAAAGATTTAATCATTTTCAATCTTAAAGTATAGATTACTAGCCGTTGTACCTTTGTTGAAACCTTGATGAATCAAGTACCTCTCTAACCTTGCATACCAAGCTTTGGGAGCTTGCTTCAATCCATATAAAGCTTTCTTCAATTTGGACACCATATCTGGTTGATCTGTCAACTAAAATCCTTCCGGATGTTCCATGTAAACTTCTTCTTCTATCTTACCATTCAAAAATGTTGACTTGATATCCATCTGATAGACCTTAAAATCCTTATGAGCAGCAAATGTTAAGAACATCATTATATCTTTCATTAATTTGAGTCATAAAAAATCATCCATCAACACCCTTAAGTTGATAGATATTTCCTTCACATTTCTTTCCTGCAACAATCAATGTTCCAAATCCTTTTGAAATCTCACATATTTCATCCTTAAATAGAAGATCATATCCCTTACTACACATCTGACGAACACTCAAGAGATTATGCCTCAAACCCTTAACATAGTAGACATCATCAGTATGATGCTTACCATCAGAACTTACTCAACCTATCCAACAGATTTTAGCACAAGTATCATCTGCAAACATGACCAAGCCTCCATCATATTTTTCAAGCTTAAAATTTTTTCTTTTATCACTAGTCATGTGATGTGAACAACCATTATCAACTACCCAATAATTATTTTCTTGTTTAAAGCATATAGGGAATAGATAATTGTACCTTCATTTTTCTCCTTCTCTGGAGGGCTTTCCTTTAGCTATTTTTCAGAATTAGCAGAAGTAGGTTCATCCTTAATTGCCAAGAACAAGAATTCATTGTCATTAGGATCTTCATACTTAAAATCTTCTTTAGATATGTACTAGCATTCTCATTCACATAATATGCTCTATTAATCTTTTTTTTTTCTTTCTCATATCTTTGTTTATTTCTCCACAACTCAAGATTTTAAAGGGAAACTTACCTTCATACTTACTGGAGCCTTTCCTCATCCTTCTTACAAAGTTAGCTTCTATTTCATCAAAGTCTTCTTCATCTGGATCTTCAGCTTTTTTCACCTTAAAGGTAGTTTCTGATTTGCATCCATTCCTTAGACTAGGCTTCCTCATCTCATAAGATGTCAAAAATCCCAACAATAGATCTTTAATGTAGGTCTTATAATCTATACTCTATTCAATAGCACACACCTTCTCACTATAAGCATCAGGAAGAGTTCCAAGAATCTTCTTCACAATCCTGGTTTCATCTATAGTAGTGCCAAGTCCTCACATTCTAGCTACTATCTCATCCAATCTCTGTACATAACCTTTTACATTCTCATCTTCAGAAATATGTAGAAGCTCAAACCATGTCTCCAAATTTAGTAATTTTTCCTCTTTAACTCTTTCATCACCTTCATGCACTCTTTCCAAAGCATCACAGAATTCCTTAGCAGTCTTCAAATTCTGAACTTTAATCAACTTAGAGTATACCAGACTGTTCTTTAAGATGTACTTCACATTATTGTTCACTTCATGTGCTTTGATCTCTTCAGGAATACTTGAACCATTAGCAGGAGGAATGTAAGGATTTTTATAAGCTTTCTCCACATCATATCCATAATACTCCAGATATTCTTCCATTAATATTTTCTAGATATCATAATTAGTTCCATCAAACCTTAGATACTCATAAATCATTTTTCCAACCATCTTAGACCTTCCTGAAGTGGTTAAGCTCTTCACCAAGGAACGAAGCTTCGAAACAATTATTGTTCCCATAGTTTCCGTTGCACCAAATGGTCGACATGTTAATGCCTAGTAAAATCACTAGATTTAATAGATCCATGGGAGGCGGTTAGTCCATGTCACGAATCTTGAGGGGAGCATTGACCATCTGCCAACAAAGTTGTCAAGTGAATCAATAGTATTCCTTTCTCTGTATCAATAATTCATAATGTAAGAGAGGGGTACCACCTACGTCAAGTCCCCAAGTCACAAAGAGTGAAGAGCGAAGGTTTCCCTAACTTACCTCACTTTAAAGGGATGTTTTTGAAATGAAGGACAAGAATGATGAGGACTATAAGGTCCTTCTACCACTCTTCAGCCCCAAAATCCAAGTTGAGGCTAGGAGAGCTAGTTTTTGGATTCAACATTGTACCTCTAGTAGCACTCTACCTGAGGATGAAAGTGTGGTTTTGGGATGACTGCACGACATGCTAGTGTCTCTCAGGTGCACTGGTGTTTGTACAAACAAAGGATAGAGAATACAATGTGAACCATCAGAAAACAAGCTAACAACATAGCTAGTTACTTCTAAATACACAAAACAATATTATAACATATGAAAATTACAAAAAGATGTGATAAAGTAGATATATAAGAGCTAAAATGATGAAGATAATTTCACCAAGGTGCCAGTTCACCAGGTAGCTCCAAAAGTACATTCTCCTACACACAAGAAAGAGGGGGAAATTGTTGGGGCTGTATAGGGGTTTGTCTTAGTTAGACCCCCATTTTGGTGTTTCCACCTCCACAGACAACCAAATAGAAATGAGAGAAATATATGATAAAGAAGTAGAGAAAGAAGGAATGCAAGTAACACTATAAAAAAATAAAGAGCTACTCTACCAAATCACAAAGGAGAGGAGCGAAACATTACCACATCCACCAAGAGCTCACTAGCCAATGGAGGAGAAAGAAGGCTTGAATAGTCACCACATCCTCAAGTGCAATGAAGGGAGGTCTCACAAAACCTCAAGCCGGTGATGCAATGGCTTGCTTCAAACTTGCTTTGCAGAGTTGACAGAGCGTTATTGTTATAATGGAGTGTTGAAAATGTTGGAAAATGGATTGAAGTACTAAGAGAGACTGGAAGAGCTTGTGAAGAGATAGATTGAATTCTTAGAGATTGTAAAAGGAGATATGGATTGAATGAAGAATGAATGAATTTGAAGGAGGAGAGGGAATGATCTTCTATTTTTGGGGTTGGTTGGTTGAAGAGGGAAGTTACAAATCAACCCCAATCACTAGTGTAGCGTCTCTGCCAACTTCAGACATAAGAATCTATCAGGGACGTAAGCTCATCGCACAGATGTTTGTATGCCACACACACATCCCCAAAAAATATTCACTCATTGATGCAAAGGATAGATTCCTAGTGGAAGGAAGGTAGCTAGATGATGTGGAATTTTTCTTTTGGATTTGGTTTTATAAGGTGTCAATGTGTAAAAGGGGAATTTGCATAAGGGGTGCAAATTTTTTCCTTTACATTTTTCCCCCATTTTAGCAAGCACAAATACTAATAAGTGCTTTGGTAAAGTAGATCGAAGAGTCAGTATGGTTAGAAATGTATACCTGAATTGTCAAGGAAGCAGACCACGATGTAGTGAGCTTGAAAGTTTAGGACAGAAGAAAAGACTCCATAGCCCCATAGAACTATGAAGCTATACAAAGTACATTGAAGGCCCTTCGACCAATGATGGAAAAGTCACATAGGATGAAAGTATCTCATAGGACTGTAGACCTACAAGGATGCAACCCCCAAGATCTCTCACATGAAGGAAGCCTCGTGAGGTATGTTCCTTACAAGCTTGTAGACTTGGAAGAAGGTATCCCCCAAAATCTCTCACATGAAGGAAACCCAAATGAAAGTACCCTATAGGCCCACAGAACTACAAGGAGGTATCCCGCAAGATCTCTCACATGAAGAAATCCCATGAAGTATGTGCCTTACAGGCCCACAGACTTAGAAGAAGATATCCCCCAAGATCTCTCACATGAAGGAAACCCAATGAAGTAAGTGCCTTATAGGCTTGCAGATGTACAAGAAGGTATCCCCCAAGATTTCTCACATGAAGGAAACCTAGATGAAAGTAGCTTACAAGACCATAGACCTACAAGGAGGCATCCAACAAGATCTCTCTCATGGAGTAAACCTCATGAAGTATGCACCTTATAGGCCCACAAACCTACAAGAAGGTATCCCCCAAGATCTCTCACATGAAGGAATCCCAGATGAAAGCGACTTATAGGCCCATGGAATTGGAAGGAGGCATATCCTAAGATCTCTAACATGGAGGAAACCTAAAGGAAAAACTGCCTTACAGACTCATAGACCTTCAAGGAGGCATCCCCCAAGATCTCTCACATGGAGGAAACCCAAAGGAAGGAGACTCCATAGAGTTGTATTGGAAAGAAACTTTATAGGCACACCTACAAAGCAATATGTTTACCCATAGATAAAGAAAGTCTGAAAACAAACTAGTCGTGCAAGGAATCAAGCGAGCAGTCTCATAGATTGTCAAAAAATTATAAATCTTTCAAAGGGGTCCCTCAGGAACCCGACGTGAAGAGGGGGTCCACTCAAGGGACACACTATTTGAAAGCAAAAGAAAGATGTTTTTTCTTGAATCAATTCATCATCAAGAAATCCTTTTGAAAGATGTTCACTTCATCAAGGAATTCAAAAGGAAAGAAATGCCCCCTCGCGAGGGGAAGGTAAAAGCTACTCCCACCTCAGAGAAAAAATTTCAAGTTATTTTTTTATGAACACGTGATGAAGGAAACACATTATGTTAGGGTTTCAAGTCGAGAATGCAACTTTCGAAAAAGGTTTACAAATAGTCTCAAGAAAAGATTCATTGGCCACAAATTTAATTTTTGAAAATCGAAGTGTTGTAGAAAAGATGTCATCATACATGAGAGGGACAACTCAAGGAAAAAAGAGATTCAAATACAAAGAGAGAAAAAGAGAAAAAGCAAGAGAACAAATAAGAGACATAGGGGTTATCTGATATTTTGGGGTCAGAGCTACTCATATATATATAAGTATATTAGTAGTATATAAATGAACTATCATCAACCCCCTACAATATCAGTCCATGTGAATAATGCACTAGAAGACAAAGTAAATATAAAAAATTGGGTCAACATGGAAGGGAAGCCTAAATTCCCCTAGTGCTTTGCATCATCCCCAATTTATTGAAAATTAAGCACAAAAATGGAAGAATGATGATACAAATAGAAGAAGGTTTATGACACAAAAACCACACCTGTATCCAAGCACCAACAAGTGTGACAAGGATCATCATAGGGGAACACATCACAACACACACATATAATCTAAAGATAAAGAAGAGGTCTCCCCATAACATTCTTTGACCAAGAGGTCATCCAACTCCCACCATAGGTCTCCTCCACTTGGCTCTTGTGGAGCTAGGGTTATTGACTTCACAAAAATCACTGACAAGGCTGGAACTTCATCCAGGGAGTCAAACATGCACTTCACTAGAGTAGCATGTTTTACCTCAATGGATAGAGAAGGTTGTGATTGAGATTCACTGCTAGGCTCACCAAGTGATTTGGGAGCGGTGACCAACTCAAGAGAAATCAGGGTTGGTTCAGTCACTAAGACACAATAATCCAACACAAGACCACCCTTCAAAGAAGGTGGGATCCTCTTATGCCCTCCATTATTGGAAGGACCACTCTCTACCTTGTGATCCATTAAGGGATGCAAACTACCCACAAATGTGGCAAGAGGCACAAAGGAAGAGGAGGAGAAAACTACAACAAACATAACGGAAGTATTTAGAATATTTATAGCTTTCAAAAAAGGAAGGATGTCTGGAAGGGACATCAACAAGGGTGGCTCAACTGAAGGAATGATGAACACCTACACCCTTTTAGAGTCAAGCGCACTCACGACAGGAGCCAAAAGTGATATAGAGCTCTGTTGGATGAAAGCATAGGGGAGGAGAGAGGAGGATGCAATAGGAGGCTCTAAAATAGGGGCAGTTATCTCCTCTTCCTTCCTCTGCAAGGCAACCTACTCAACCACGAGAGCCTTTTTTCGATGCTTACACTCACGTGCAAATCAATTTTTGCGACTCTTCAAGCTAGAGGTTAGAGATTGCGAAGGAACTGAAGGCTCTTGCTTAGCCATGGGAGTGTCCACCATAGTTTTTCCCAATAGAGGGATAGTCTTCTAGATGGGAGTAGGAAGAGTGGGTTGAGAAGAAACTAAGGGAGTTGGCTCTAGCGCCTTGGTAGTTGGCCTCTTCCCGATTACTCCTTTGGGAGAAGAAGCGGTGGGAGGCCGCGAAGGCCGAGACATAGAGGATTCCCCTTGATGACCTTTCTTCATACCATAGTCAATGAGCCTAGGCTCTGTGGGCAGGATAGGAAGCTCAAATGTGAGACACTTAGGATTTCACCAAGTGGGCACCATAGGATTCTCTTGGAAGAGAAAAACAAAATTTGATGCACCACAATAGAGTGAGAGGGAGTGTCAGGTTGAACAATAGAAGAGGAAGAAGGAGGATCTTAGGAACGCTTCTCTTCTCCCCTCCTACCTGCCTTGGCAGCATCACTATTACCATTTAAACAAGCCCTATGTGAAACAACATAAGGTAATGGAGGGTATTTTACTCTCAACATTAAGCACCCTTTCTTGTAATTTTGATAAGTTTGGTACAAGAGATCCTTCCTAGGTAGAAGAGGATGAATGGGTGCTTTAATCGAAGAGTAATCTAAGGAATAACTACCATGCTCAACTAGTGGTCTATAGCTAGTGTCATGGATCACATGTATGAAATCCTCATGAATAAATTTCAAGCACTTGTGCACAACTGAGGGAATTGCATTTATAGATACCAACTAGGGGATACCCAACTTCACCTTGAAGAGTTCAGACCCCAAAATTATATAAAAAAAAAATTCATGGATTTAGTTACAACTAAAACTGACAAGACAATACTACCCAGAGGAGGTATGAAAAGTCTGTTGTGTGTGTGGATGGTGTTCACAGGTGCATCATACCCATTTTTATGCAAAAAATTGATTAGCATGATCTCCTCAGTTATGATATTTACTTGAGATGTTGGATCAACAAGAACACCTGCTACAGTGTTCCCCTTAATATGTGCAGGAATGTAGAGAGGAGATGGTTCCCTATTAAATTCCATTAGTAGGTCCTTCGAGGGGAAGGTTATACAATTACCACTACTTTGAGGCTGTGTGGAGGGGATAGGTTGATGCAATAAAGAGGCCATCGCATGCACTGAATGATACTATCACAAAGCCCCCCAAAAGGTTACAAGATTAGACAGTGACCCAATCAATGTTTTGTTATGCAATACTTTTGGAACCTTCCAACTACACCTACTAGGGGTCGGAGGTTGGGTTACAAGGTGAAAGCCTCACAACACTCACACCTACAATGCTCCTAGAATATTAGGAAAGGAAATTTCAGTATTGCAAAAATCAAACCAAAATGGTTCACGTCGAACTCACCAAGAATGTAAAAGAGGGGGACCATCCATGTCAAGGCCCCAAGTCATGGAGAGCTAAGAGTAGAAGGCTACCCTAACTTACCTCACTCTAAAGGGATGTTCTTGAAATGAAAGATGAGAATTATGAGGACTATAAGGTCCTTCTACCACTCTTCAGCCCCAAAATCCAAGTTGAGGCTAGGCGAGCCAGTTTTCAAATCAACACTATACCTCACATAGCTCTCTGCCTAAGCACGAAAGTGCAGTTTTGGGATGATAACGCGATGCACTAGCGTCTCTTAGGTGCGTTGGCATCCGTATAGCCAAAGGACAAATAATACAATGTGAACCATTAGAAAATAAGCTGACGGCCTAGCTAGTTACTTCTAAATTAAAAAAATAGTATTCTAACATATGAAAAGTACAAAAAAATCTAATAAAGTAGATATATAAGAGCTAAAATCATAAAGATAATCTCACCGAGGTGCCAGTTCTCTAGCTAGCTCGAAAAGTAAATTCTCCTGCACATAAGAAAAAGGGGAAATTTGTTAGGGTTGTATAGGGGTTTGCCTCAGTCAGACCCCCATTTTGGTGTTTCCACCACCATAGATAGCCAAATAGTAATGAGAGAGAAATATACGATAAAGAAGTAGAGAAAGGAATGTAGGTAACACTACAAAATAGTAAAGAAATACTCTACCAAATCACATAGGAGAGGAGTGTAACGTTACCACCTCCACCAATAGATCACTGGCCAATGGAGGAGAAAGAAGGCTTCAATAGTCACCACAACCTCGACCACGATGAAGGGAGGTCTTGCAAAACCTCAAGCCCATGTTGCAATGGCTTGCTTCACACTTGCTTTGTGGAGTTGACAAAGTGTTGTTGTCATAATGGAGTGTTGCAAATGCTAGAAAATGGATTGAAGTGCTAAGAGAGACTGCAAGAGTTTGCGAAGAGATAAATTGAATTCTTAGAGATTACAAAAGGAGATATGGCTTGAATGGAGAATGAATGAATTTGAAGCAGAAGAGGGAACAATATACCATTTTTGGTGTCATTTGGTAAAAGAGGGACATTACAAATCAACCCTAATTGGAAGTGTAACACCTCTACCAACTTCAGACGCAAGAATCCGTCAGGGACTTAAGTGCATTGCATGGACATTTGTGCGCCGTGTGTGCATCTTCGACAAATATTGACTCATTGACACAAAGGACAGATACCAAGTGGAAGGAAGGCAACTAGCCAATGTGGAATTTTTCCTTTGAATTTGGTTTTCTAAGGTGAGTATGTGTAAAAGGGGAATTTGGGTAAGGGGTGCAAATTCACTCCTATACACATAGTAATTTTATTTATTTTCTATTGTCATGTGAACATAGGATTTTTATCAAATATAAAGATATATATTCGATGGATGGACTAGATTTAAAACAAAGTAGAAAATTATTGTAAAAAAATGTGATTGCATTCTATATTGATTTCCTTGTTTAAAAAAACATAATAATTGAGTATCAATGCATGCAAAAAGAGTTATGTTTAGAAAAAAATCATTTATTAAAAATAGTATTTTCTATTTTCTAGTGAACATAGGATATTTATTGAATATAAATCTCTATGTTCATTGTATGTGGAAATTTTAAAAAGGTACAAAAATATAATAAAAATATCACTGCACTCTATATTGATGTCCTTGTTTAAAAAATTTAATATAAATACATGTAAATATTGTGTTTAGAAAATATCATTTATTAGAAATACCATAAATAATAAGGAATGTGTTATTCATAAATATTTATAACTAAGAAAAAATATTTTTAAAATATAGTTTAGAATCTACATACAAAAGAATGAAACTTAGTTGTTCACATTACCTTTAAATTCTTTCTAGCTTGCTTGCTTTGAATGACAAAAAAATATTGTTAAAATTTTGATTTGATTGTCCCACATAGGCCAGAAAGAGGCACACCTTTCTAGAGAACCTACAAACGTGAAGATTAAAAGAAAGCACAATGAACACAAGATTTTATAATAGTCAACCAAGTAAATTAGGAAAACCAGGTGTACATAAATAGGGGAGAAGGAAGCACCTGATCTCCATGAAATGAGGGTAAGACTCTTTATTCATTGAGTGGTAGCAAGTTGCCTACCAAAAATGAAGGAAGAGGTGTCAAAAGTAAGTTGACACCTTGTAGGGAAGCTATCTGCATTAACACCTCACTTAGAAAGGGTCAATGGGATGCCTAAGTAGGATTAAAGCCTAAGTGTATGCATAAAGTGCAATATATACACTAACACCCTCCTAATCATAGCTTAGGTGGGAATGAATGAAATGGGTCTCGAATAATATCTTGGTGAGGTACCCATGTATAATGTATAAGAATAATTCTTGACCATGAAGCCTAATAAGGTACCAATGTATACTGCATTCTCTCTAAATAACATAATAAGATAGAAAACCTAGTGGGAAAAGCTATCCTACAAAAAGAGGGAAGATGAGGAGAAGACTAGAAATCCCCCCAAAGGATGATGTTGTTGCTGATGTAGATTGCATGCCAAGAAGGGCTCATAGATGAATTGGTGTAGTCACGGTAGGAGGGTCCTCATAGAAAATAGTCTGTACCATGCAACACGACTTACACAATAGAAGCCACACAAAATATGGAGGCAAATGCATATTCAAGCATTCATATTATCAAAAAATTTACTTACAATCAACTGGCAACATCCATGTTCACACATTGGGCTTACAGGTCTAATAAAACATGCTCAAAATATAGTATTCTTATATGCTCCTTAATATGAGCTATAATCTTACATATCAAATCCAATATCCTTCTACTTAATCTAATTCTCATCCTAATGATCTATTACAATGCTTTATATCACTTTCAGAGATTTAGAATCCTCTGCATTGGCCAAAGATCATTACAATCTCTGATTTAGGAAAATGTAACATGTGCATGAAATAGGTTGGTCTTAAATTTGAATTTCTCCTTGGTAGGTGTATAGCATGAAGTGTGGACCAAAATTAAGGTTGGGGAAACTTCCACGGAACAATTCGAAACACACAGCAAGGATCAGTAAGTTATGGGAAAGATCTACAAGAGATAAAACTAACCGTTAGGCTCGAAACTACTCTAATGATGTATTCTAGAAACTGCCACTTAATCCAGAAGCCATAACTAGCTGGAAAAAAATCCAATCACTCTAAAATCTTTGAATAAGGGAAATGAACATTTCCATGATGAAAATATAGATCCACAGGGTCCGGTGAGCAAATATGATGAAATGTTGAATCTACCAACTTGAATTGAACAAGAACAAAACTTAAATGAAAATATTTTTGGTTGATGCAGGATTGCAAAGAACCAAGGATGGTCTTGCATCAGAGATCCAGGATTAATTGAAATGTGAGTACCTCACTTTTGAGGGGCTAAAGGAAAACCAAAATGATCTACCTTAGCCTGCAAAATCCAAGAAGAATCCTCTACTGGTCTTCCTTTCCAGTTCACAAGATATTCTTTGTACTATCTTCCTTGTGTTTTCCTCCCATCTCTGATATCCAAAGTATTTTCTATCTCATTTTATTGTTGTTTAGGAAACCTTTTCTCTAATTTTCCTTCATGGTGTTGATGTAGATCTGTAATGTTGAATATAGGTGATATACCCATGCCATCTGGTAACTCTACTTCATATGCATTTCTTGAATCAAATTTCTTCAAAATCTCATAGGGTCCAAAATTCTTCATCTTGAGCTTATTGTATTTGCCAACTAGAAATATTTCCTTCCTCAAATACACCATCACTTCATCTCCAACTTTTAACTCCTTATGTCTCCTCTTTTCATTTGCTTGCTCCTTATACTTCTGGTTCATATCTTCGAATTATTGTTTTACTTGAGAATGCACCTTCTTCATATGTTTTGCAAATTCCTTTGCTTCTGCACTCCTTTTATCTTCCTTACTGATGTCTCAAAACTCTGATATACCTCTAGGATGAGCTCCAACAAGGATCTCAAAAGGTTTCTTTCTGGTACTCCTATTCAAGTGCTGAGTTATTGTAAGCAAACTTTGCTTGTGCAAGGACTAAATCCCAACTTCTAGTCTTTTCCCCAACCAAAAATCTTAACAAATTCCCCAAACTCCTATTTACTACCTCTTTCTATCCATTAGTCTATGGGTGAAAAGTAGAAATGAACTTTAAATTTTTCTTTAACTTATTCCAATGCGTCCTCCAAAAGTAACCAACAAACTTTGTATCTCTATCTAAAACAATACTCCTAAGTAATCCATGCACTCTGACCACCTCCTTGAAAAATAAGTCTACTACATGTATTGCATTTGTTGTCTTCTTACAAGGTATGAAATGTGCCATTTTAGAAAATCTATCCACCACCACAAATATAAAATCAATACCTCTTTGTGTCTTTGGCAAGCCAAGTATGAAATCCTTGCTGATATCCTCCCAAGGTCTTTCTAGAACTGTCAAAAGCTTATACAATCCAACATTCTAACTAATCCCTTTTGCAACTTGAAAAACTCTACAACTTTTCACAAATTTCCTAACATCCTTATGAATCTGGGGCCAAAAGTAATTCTCACTTAGCAATGCTACTGTCTTACAATTCCAAAGTGTCTTGGCAATCCTCCACTATGTTTTTCTTTCACTAAGCTATCCCTCATTGAGCTCAAGGGTATACACAACTAATTCCCTCTAAACAACATATCCTCTTGAATGAAATAATCCAACCATTGACTCCTATCCTCCAAGACTGGTTCTTTACAAGCTCTCCAAGGTTTTGCAAAATATGGGTCTTCTTGATACAAGTTCTTCAATTCATCAAAGCCTAATACGTCCACTCCCATCTCTGCTAGTAAATTCTTTCTCCTACTCAAAGCACCATCAACTCTATTTGACTTTCCTCTTGTATGTTTCGAAACAAAAGTATAACTCTGCAAGAATTTTACCCATCTCATATGTCTCTGATTGAACTTACCTTGAATCTTCAAATACTGTAATGCCTGATGATCTATATACAACACAAACTCCTTAGGAAACTAGTAATGTCTCCACTTCTTCAATGTTTTAACGATGGCATAAAACTCCTGGTCATACATTGAATACCTTCTCCTAGCATCATTCAATTTATCACTAGAATAAGCTACTAGTCTTCCTTCTTGACTTAATATTGCTCCAATTGCATTTCCACTTGCAACACAGGCTGCTCAATCACCTTCTGTTTCAACAACTCAAAAATATTTTCTGCTCCAGATGTCCACCTAAAATCCTTCTTATCCCCTCTCATTGTTTATGTCATAGGACTGCAAATAGAATTAAAATTCGTAATGAACTTCCAGTAGAAACTAGTCAATCCATGAAATGATCTTACCTCTCCAATGCTTTCTGGTTTAGGCCATTCAACAATTGCTCTTACGTTCTCAAGATCCATCTTCAATCCATCCATAGATATCACAAATCCTAGATATACTAATTCTTCCTTCCTAAAACTACACTTCTTAATGTTTATCAACAACTGTTTTTCTCTCAACCTCTGCAAAACTTGTCTTATATGCAACAAATGTTCTTCTCTAGTCTTATTGAAAATCAATATTTCATCCAAATAGACAATCATAAACTTACCCAAAAATTTCTTCAATACCTCATTCATCAGCCTCATGAAAGTACTTAGTGGATTTGTTAGTCCAAAAGGCATCACCAACCACTCATACAATCCTTTATTTGTCTTGAATATTGTCTTCCACTCATCCCCTTCTCTGATTCTGATATGATGATATCCACTCTTCAAATCTATCTTTGTAAAGTATTTATCTCCACCAAAACAATCCACAATGTCATCCATCTAGGGCAAAGGAAATCTATACTTCACCATGATTTTGTTTATGGCTCTAGAGTCTGTACACATCCTCCATTCTCTATCCTTCTTAGGTGCTAGCACAATAGGTACTGCACAAGGACTTAAGATTTCTTTGATCAAACCCTTCCTCAACAAATCTTGTACTTGTCTATTCAACTCTTCATTCTCTACTGGTGTCATCTAGTGTGTTGCTTTATTAGGAAAACTATCTCTAGGAATCAAATCCATACAATGACTAATACTCCTCATAGGTGGCAATCCATTAGGTACATTATCTGAAATGATATCTTCATATTCTACCAGCAACTCCTTTATCTCCTTCGATTGTTCTTCTACATGCTTCAAGTCTTTAGCCTTCTTAGGAACCAAGGCATAGCACATGTTCTCATGTCTCAGTCGATCCAAAAATATCCTTCCATCAACCAAATAAATTATAATATTCATACAAATATCAACTTTAGGAACATCCTCTAATGGAAACAAAGTCTTCTTGATCCCATTAGCAACAATGGTATATGTGTTCTTCTTTCCATCATGAATAGCATATCTATCATACTGCCAAGGTCTTCCCAACAAGACATGGCATACATCCATAGGCATGATATCACACAAAAATTTGTCATGATAATTTCCTATCTTCAATTTCACCAGACATTGTTCACTTACCAGTATCTTATGCTCATCTTGAATCCATGCTATCTAATAGGGCTTTAGGTGTTTCAATATTTCTAGCTTCAATTTGGTAATCATTGCTTCAGAAACGAGATTATCATAGCTTCCACTATCAATAATCACTCTGTAACATTTACCATCTACCTTGCATTTGGTTCAAAATAAATTCTTTCTCTACAATGGTTCTTGCTCCACCTCACTTTGACACAATACTCTTCTATTCACCAACACTTTTGCTTCTTCCAGTTTATTAGATGATCCAGCATGGTCCTCCTTAACAAAGGTTGTTCTTCTACTATTCTCTATGTTTCTACTTGTCTCTCCTTGATTGCATTCAAATGCTCTATGTCCTTCTCCACCACACTTAAAATGAGTTCCCTTGAATACTAGTTTCTCTTTTCCTCTATCATCTTTTCTATAACCCTCATTCTGGTAACCACCATATCCTCTTCTTCGATAAGAGTTTCCTTAATCTCTACAATATGAATTATCATTCTTACTAAATTCCTTATCTTTATTTTGATAAAAAAAGATCCTCTTCCTCCTCCGATAAAATTTCTTCCTCTCTGTCTCTGACCATGTCTTTTATCTAGCTTCTCTTATGCTTTTAGGGCACATTGATATGCCTCCTCCACACTCAACAACTTGATCAAACTAATCTCATCATGTATAGATTCCCTCAAGCCATTCACATATCTAGGTACTTGCTCAGTCTGATCCTCTGAATGTCTAGATCTGATATTCAACTTGTAGAACTCCACAGTATACTCTATCACACTTGACTCCTTTTGCTTCAAATTTTGCAACTCTAAAAAAAACTAATCTAATAGTCTATAGGCATAAAATTTGTCTTTAACTTATTCATCATACGATCCCATGATTTTATCTTCTCCTTTCCTCTTCTTTTCCTATATCTCTGCAAATGTTCCCACCAAAGGGATGCATGTCCTTTCAAATTTGTAGAAGAAAATTTCACCTTCTTGTCTTCGGTGGTACCTTCAAAATCAAAATGCTTCTCCATCTCCATTATCCAATCAATCAATTCATCTGAGTCTAACTTACCACTATAATCTGGTGGATTGAAATGTGGTTTAGTATTTAGTTTGGTTAGGGCTCTTATGAACCTCTCTTCTCCCTAATCTAGGCCAGGTTGATTTTCTGTTTCTCGTCTTCCTGTGCTTCTACCTCTTCATCACTCACATCATCAACTGGTCAACCTATCCTTTGGGCTATTTTGACTACATCTAATCTAGTAGCAATTCCTATCAACATCTCCATTAGAGTTGGGTTTGCATATCTATGGGCTCCATTTCCTCTACCATTTCTTCTTCTCACCATCTTCACACAAGTCCTCTATAGCTACAAGTCAGATCCTTAGTCCACCACCCCACAAAAAATCTTCAATAGGACTCTGCAAACTCCGACGATCTCTCATGAAATGAATCTTTCTCTGATACCAATCTTGTGGAGTCACAGTTGGAGGGTCCTCAAATAGAATAGTCTGGATTGTGCAACAAGAGTTACACAATATAAGCCACATGGAATATGGAGGGAAATGCATATTCAAACATTCATATTATAATAAATTTTGGTTACAATTATCAGCCGACAACATCCAGGTTCGTAGATTGGGCTCATAGGCCTGATACAACATGCTTAAAAGACAATATTCTCATATGCTCCTTAATATGAGATGAAATATTACATATCAAATCCAATATTCTTCTACTTCATCTATTTCTCATTCTAATGATATGTTACAATGCTTTATATCACATCTGGAGATCTAGAATCCTTCGTGTCAGCCAAAGATCATCACAATCTTCGATGAAGGAAAATGTAATGTGTGCATGGAATAGGTCAGCCTTAAATTTGAATTTCTCCTTGGCATGTGTAGAGGATGAAGCGTGGAACAAAATTAAGCTCGGGGACACTTCCATGAAACAATTCAAAACACACCACATGGATCCACAAGTTACAGGAAAGATCCATAAGAGATAAAACTAACTGTTAGGCTCAAAACTGCTCTAATGCTCTGTTCTAGAAATTGCCACTTAATCTTGAAGCGATAACTTGCTAGAAAAAGATCCAATTGCTCTGAAATCTTGGAATAGGGGAAATGAACATGTCCACGATGAAAACATAGATGCACAGGGTCCGGTGAGAAAATATGATGAAATGTTAAATTTTCCAACTTGAATTGAACAAGAACAAAATTGAAATGAAAATATATTTGGTTGATGTAGGATTGCAAAGAACCAAGGATGCTCCTACATCATGAATGAACTTTCTCTTAATAAAGGGTTTCGTGAAGATGCCAAAAAGCTACTCTAAAAACTAGAAAAAGATTAAGTCGATGATCTAGCCATGAATAATCTCTCAAATATAATGCATATGAATCTCTATATTTTTTGTTAGTTGACGCTTAACAAGATTCTTTCATATCTGAATAGTATGTTGGTTGTTACAATAAATGACTATATACTACCTAAAAGGAATACCAAACTTAGAAAGAATGAACTAAAGCCATATAACCTTAGTAACTAAGTTAACAAACCCCTTGAACTCTTCCTTTGTGGATGATATAGCAATAGCATTTTTCTTTTGAAAGGAAGAAAAATGTCATTGGCTATGGTTTAGGAAATATAACAATAATCTTCTACACTTCTAATTCAAGGAAACCAGGTAGAGAACTCAATACAAGGATTAATTTATGGAAATAAATCTTGAAATAGGGTGTCTTAGGGTGTGATTAAAGACAATAAGAGGGTTCACCACCAATCTAGGTCTTGGAAAGACAAGAAATGTAAATGAAATGCAAATTATTATTGAAAACCTAGCTAAATGACCTAGGAAATGAAATTGGAATATAGAATAACAAAATAGGAATCAACAAAGGTGCACCTAGGAGAAGGATGAGGTGAAAAAAATCTCTAAAAACCTAAAAACCTAATGTTTAGTGCCTATTGGAATTCATATGCCAGTCTGGGTGATTTAGTCTCAAACTAGGGCTTTTGTGCCAAAATTGGAATTTGTCAAAGTGTGATCTAGATCTTCTAAATTATAGAAAGATTCCAATACTGAGACTCATATACCACAAGTGGTGTATTAGTTCCACTCTACTTTTTTGGAGGGTTAAGTTATGAATCAGGTCTCCAATCTTTGCTCTTACTTCCACACTTTTTTTCTTAATCTGAAACCTTGATTTGTAACTTGTAGGTGACTTTTCGTGAAGATGAAAACCTTGCGACAACTTGATGACTTTCTTCAACTTTTCAATATAATCTTCAAAGGATCTTCAAGCTCCAAGACACCTAGATCTACAATCACACATGTAGAGAGTGAAAAAGTTGTTTATTGTTAGGATATAGGGGTTTGCCTTGGTCAAACCCCATTTAGGTAATTAAATATTTTGATGAAACAATAAAATATGAACATGAAACATGAACTATGAAACATGAACAATGATAACTTGAATGATTTATTGAGATGTGAATCAACAATCTAACATGAAGTGTCCATGTAGAATGTAGATCTTGAAATTGAACTTTGATATGAAACAATGCTTGCAGTTAGATCTTAAATACTACATCACCAGACTAGCTCGACAACATGCTTGACTCTTGATGATATTGACATATAATGGATCTTGAATTGCTGCAACAAATGATGAATAATTCTACCCTTGAAAGCCATAGAAATGCTCTTGTAAACTCTCTTGACATTCTTGTGAAGTATTGAAATGCTTAAATCTTGAATGCTAGGCCTGATATCATGAATGCTTAGTGAAATAATGATTTGAGACCCTTTTTATATAGGAAATCATTCCAAATTACCCTTTATTAGATCCTAGAGGTTGACATTCATAAAATTTGAACTTAAACCTTGATTCCCACTCAAAACCCTAAAAAGGCCCAAATGTGACTCATGCGCCACTTGTGGCCTATAGGTCCCATTTGGATGGAACTCATGCCCAAGGTGGCATATGCGTCCCACCAAGCTTTTTTAGGTGGAGGAAATGTTGGGGAGTTGAGACATTAAGTATATTTGATGTCTATATCGAGACCTCAATTGAAATAAGCCTCAGGATGCATAATATAGGGTCTTAGGGACCTATTAATGATGATATGAAGGTCATAAATGCAAGAGGGCTCAAAAATTAATGTGAAGGTGAAATAATACACTTTACAACATTAAATTAAGGAGAAATTAGGTCTATTTAGCTTAAAAAGGCCCTAAATATAATCTGATTGTGTAGAACACATTACAACACTAGATCAAGGAGACATTAGGTCCATTTAAATGCTAACCATTCCCAAATCAAGTGTGGAAATGTAAACAATAAAGTTTTTCTACACTAAATTTAGCCCCCACTTTAGTGAAAGGAGGAACTTGCTTCAAACTCACACAAAAGAGGACATTCAAGAGAGGTCCAAGTGTACCGATGTGGATAGTCTATGATAACAAAGATCAAGGAGGTGGTCAAGCCCCTAGGATCTGAGATTGTACGTCAAACTGACATAAGTACAAAAGGACACACAAAAGGTACATGATATGCATCAACAAGATGATCAAACATGCAATGCCAAAGACATAAGGAAGAAAGGAAAACAAAATAAAAAGAGGTATATCAAGCCTCAACTATTTGTCCAATGCGATGTGGATCAAATCTAAGCTATTTCTCCAAAGATGCATGCTCACTCTGAGGCAATGAAACTTTAGGCTATCTGCTGGGTGGGTATCCAAAGGGTGGATTAAGTTAGAAAGTCAAACCTCTACATCAACTTCTCATCGTATAATGAGAAATTCATACCCTCATTTAGGCTTCTCATCATACGCTAACCATATCAAAGTTATACCTCCTGATAACTTTGACAAGGTGCCACAAAATAATGAACTTCGAGCTTGATACATATGAACAAAATGGATGGCACCCCTGACAAGAAAAGTGTATTATGAAAGGTGGCCATATAATGGATATTGTAAATGTAAAGTAATGTAAGGAATGTTCAAAGGGATTCTACTTAGTTTGTGTAAGGTCTCTTCTTAGAGAACATCGTTCCTAATGTCTCCAAGAGAGGACAAGTCAAAGAAATATCACGCTCTAAGAGGACATCAAGCCCAATGACACCACCAAGAAAAGGATGTATTGCAAGAGTAAAGGAAATCACATAGTGAAACATGAGTGTTGATGTATGCCCCCACTTTAAAGTGGTTTCTAACACCATTTCTATGAGAAATTGCTTTAAAATAGAAGAAGACATGAGAGGTTACTTGGAAATCCCTATGCCAATTCATATGTTTCCAAATGAAGCTACATCATGGATGAGTACGCCACATGTGAGCCAACTTAATTCATGTCACCCACATCACAAGCCTTCTCTTATATGTACATGGAAGGCGGTTAACTAGCAAAAAGAGACAATGTTGAGTGACATATGAGGACAAGGCTACCTAACCCCTTGCCCCCACTTAGTGTGAGACAAGGATGAGCCAAAATGATTGATGAGAAACATGCTAGAGTGAAAATCAGTGTCAATTAGAGGAGTTAGGTGTGCAAACATAAACAAGAGTACCACACTCCTTAAGATGTTGAATTCTATCACTTAAAGCCTTACATTCAATAGTAGCATGCCCATGAACTATATGATATGCACAAAATGAGTTCTTGTAGTAGAATTTATTTCATGTTCTTGGAGGGAGGGATATCAAATGATCTTGGAGAATTCTCAACAAGATACTGTATTGATCAATCATAGAAGATGTTCCTTTATTTTGTGACAAAGATATGTCTTGATTAGCATAAGATGTCATACTTACACAAGGCTCTTTAGATTGTGATATTTTGTACTCTCCTTTATAGGAGGGTGTAAAATCTATCAAATTCAAATAATAAATGCTTTGCGTGATGAAATTGATGTTAAGCAAGGATTTCTCTATTTCTTTCATTTCTTTCAAAGGAAAAAAACCAAGACCACTAGTGTCTATTAGTTTAGGATGTACTAATGTTAGAGTTGTCTTAGAGGAATATTTTGTAAGAGTGTTAATATTGAGTGGAGGATTGTTGATTTATTTCGAGGGACAATAACCAAGACCACTAGTATTTTCTTGCATATGAGGCTCTATAGGGATTTGGATACCTTGTTCTCTATCACCACATCCTTTTCCAATATATCCAAGTTGTTTCATAAGTTCATAACAAATTCCATAGATATTTTTCAATGGTTTTGAATTTAGTGGTTGTTCGTAATCAAGTTTATTAAAGTTTCTTGTGTAATTTGTTGTATTTTATTCTAAAGTGGTTGAGGTGGATGTTTTGAAGGGTCATCCTAATTTTGTGTTGACATTGCCACTTTTTCTTTTCCCTTTTCAGAGTCTTTGTTTGTGATCTTGTATTCTCCCATGAATGTCAGTTTGATGTATAAGGAACCCAATCATCTTCTAATAACTTCATGAATTCCTCAATATTTTTTTCTTTGTCTTTCAATTGCATGAGTTCCACTTGTGTAGTAGGTGTTAGTGTTGTCAAAGGATTTTCATTGCCTTTCTCGATGTTTAGACAACTGTTTGGGTTAGGGTCAGCTTTGAGTATGTACACTTTGTTGTTATAGACATATTTCATGATATGATGGAGGGTAGAAGGAACCCAATTCATTGCATGGATCCATGATCAAGTCCTAAAAGAAGATTATATGAAATATCATAAGGAATAACATGGATCGGTGTTTCTAATGTGGCCTTTCCAACTATAATAGGTAAAGTGATCACACCAAGTGGATGTTTTCCTACATTGTCAAATCCCTTAATAGATAAAGAATCAAGTTGATTTTTTTATTTATCCACACTAGGTCTATCCAAAATGGTCACACTACACACATTCAAGGTGGTGCCATTATCAATGACCTAGTTCTTTTTATTGCTAACCTATTATAGATAA
Source organism: Sequoia sempervirens (assembly GCA_007258455.2). NCBI lineage: Eukaryota > Viridiplantae > Streptophyta > Pinopsida > Cupressales > Cupressaceae > Sequoia > Sequoia sempervirens. Next base: position 182,906,899 of record VDFB02086081.1, read on the forward strand.
CTATTATCATTAAGGTGTCATTTTTTTTTCACTTCCAAAGGAGGTAGCTCATGTTGATGAAAAGTAATGTCTATGTAGTTTGGTGTTATAGCTTGAATTTGGGATGCCACATCATTTGATTCCACATTACGAGGTGTAGGAACTTGTTGTAGTGCACTTTGAATCATTTTATGATAATTAGGGGATGCTTCAATAAGGTCCCATAATGATATCTTAGCAAGAGTATTCTTTAGTTGTTCAACAAGATTGTACTACTTTTCATTATGTGAAGGAAAACGAGGGGAAATAGGAAAGATAGGGTTAGGAAATGGGAGGGATGTTGAAGGTGTTTGTCTTGGTTGCAGATTATTTCTAGCTCTATATGTATGAGCAACAGTATTATAACTTAGCTACTGCGAAACATTTTTCGTAGGTTGGTAAAGGATAAGTTTGGGTTTGTTTTGAGTTTGAAGTTTGTGTGAAGGTGGGTAAAGGATGAGTTGAGGTTGAATAATATTAAATTCCATTATTGAAGGAGATTCTAATGTTACTTGATCATCTTCATCTAAGGAAACTATGTCACTATTGTCAATGTTATCATTTTCTTGTACCATGATATCCTCCCTTGGAGGAGATCTTTTAGGAGAACTACAAACTAGATGTTCATGAAATTCAAATTTTGGTTCTTCTAAAATGACTTCATCGCAAGTGAGGGAGATATAAATGGTTAGATTGTCTTGTTTATCAATAGTGGGGATATTAGGAGAATGCTCTATTTGATTGTTATGATTGTTCATGACTTTATCCTTTTTCTCTAAGGTCTCATTCTCTTGTTCCATACTATCTACCCTAGTAGGGGAGCTTTCAATATTTCATCACATTCCCTAGATATGTTTTATAAAGTAGCTTAATCACAAATAGGGGAGGCATCAAGAGAAGGAGAACTATGATTTTCATGCTTACCAAATACATCTTTCCAAATGGTAGGAGCATTAGGGAAGGGGAGGAACAAGATTATCAAGATTGTCAATTAGTGTATCATCTAACACCAAATTATTTTCTTCGCATCGAGGAGGGATTTTAGGAGAAGGAAAATTTTGATTGTCATGGTTATCTATGATTTCATCCTCTTTCACTAAAAAATTCTCACAAGCAAGGGATGCATGGAGACTAGGTAAGGTGATTTTTAGAAATGTGTCTATGATTTCATCTTCTTGTGTCATAATATCTTCCTAAGGGGGAGGAGAAGAGGGACAATCAAGAATCTCAATGATTGTATCTTCTTTCACCAAGATACCTTCGTCACTAATAGGAGAGGTATCGAGAGAAGAAAAAATATGATTGTTATGATTGTCGATGCTTGCATCCTCTTGTGTTATGATGTTCTTACAAATCTGATAGATACTAGAAGGATATCCAACATGCTTATCAAAGGTTTTAATTTTTTTTCCTAGGTTATGTCCATGAGTAGGGAAAATAGAATCATACAAGTCATGTGGTACTCTAGGGACACTAAGTTTTTGAAAAGAAAACATGTTAATATGAAAAAGTAAGATATCTAAATTATGCAATGTTTCTAAATATAAACAAATGTCCTATAGATATGAAATTTTTAATTTTAAAATTATTTTCGAAATGCTTTAAGAATGACTTCACTACATGGATGATTTGACCTAGATACATAAAACAAATGTTCCTAAAACTCTCCAAAGTAATACTATATGTTACCAACAAGCCTAGGAAGCACAAAAATAAGGTTTTCAATGTTGTAAAAGGTAGTTTTAGACCTGGTCTAGGACTACATCACCCAAAGGGGCGTATGAATCCCAGTTAGGGTTTTTTAAGGGTTCAAATGTTGAAAAATACACAATGAAGAATTCCTAGAAAGTAGGCAAAACAACCTATACTGGGACTAAATCACCTAGAGGGGCGTATGAGTCCCATATTAGGGTTTTGCACCAAATTCAATAGATTATGAGTGAATATTAAGGGTTTTGATTTATATGATGTCTAGACTAATGGTAATTATATATTTTAGATGAAATTCAATTATGCAAGATGCAAAAATGCAACCTATATGCACTTTCACTAATGCAAGATTTAAAAACCCTCGATGTTAATTAACTAATGCAAACCCTAATAAAAAGTTAATGTAAAATAGATCTAGGATTATGATGCACTCCAAATTAGAAATAAGATGTTCTAAATGCAAGTTCACCAAAATCAAAGCAAGAAAATTGTCGTTGGCTATGGTTTAGGACATAGAACAACAATCTTCTACGCTTCTCATTCAAGGAAACCCTAGAGATCTCAATCCAAGGATGAAGTAGGTGAAAGATATATTTAAATACGGTGTCCTAGGATGTGATTAAAGACAATAAGAGGGTTCACCACCAAGCTCAGGTTGGAAAGATAAGAAATGTAAATGACATGCAAATTACTATGGAAAACCTATTTAAATGACCTAGAAAATGAAATTGGAATGCAAAATAACAAACTAGGAATGAACAAAGGTGCACTTGGGAGAAGCAAGAGGTCAAAAAAAGCTCCAAAAAGTTGAAAACTTATTGTTTAGTGCCCACTAGGACTTACACTATTTTGGCTCATTTAGTCCTAGACTAGGGTTTTTGTGCCAAAATTGGAATATGTTAGTGTGTGATTTGTATCTTCTAAAATCTAGAAAAGGCCAGCAATCAGACACATATTCGACAAGTGGCATATAAGTCCCACTCTATTTTTCAAAGGATTAAGGTTTGAATTAGGTCTCCAATCTCTACTCTTCCTTCAACACTTTGTTTTTGGGTTTGAAACCCTGATTTGCATCCTATACATGACTTTCGATGAAGATGGAAACCTTGTGACAACTTGGTGACTTTCTTTAACTTTGCAATCTAATCTTCAAAGGTTCTTCAAGCTCCAAGACACCTAGATCTACAATCACAAATGTAAAGAGGGAAAAACTTGTTGATTGTTAGGATATAGGAGTTTTCCTTTGTCAAACCCTGTTTATGTAATTAAACCTTGTGGTGAAACAATAAAATAGGAACATTCTATTTCTATTTCATACAAGCATTCAAAAAGATGACCCTATTGGTTATCATCACAAAATCCATCAGTTTTAACACTAAAATCAGGCTCAAGACACTAAATACATAAGCTCTTATTTTGGAATTCATCATCTATCATATTTCTAGGAAATTTCAATTTTGATAGAGCTAAATTGCATTTGAAAGATCCATCACATGAAATTTGTTCATCCATTGGTGAGGGAAAAACCTCATGAGTGTTGATAATGTTACTTTATTCAAGCAAGAATGATTCCTTCAGGTAATCCTCACAAAAAATATTCATATCCCTCATGAGAATAATCATAATTCTCAATTTCATTATCTTGGTTATCAAACTTCAAAGGTACATCAGTAGTACTTATAAGCATAACAATGTCATCATATGCACCGCTACACATATATTCATTTTTAGAAACATCCTTGTCTATTTTTTGAATAAATCCTTGATCTTTGTCAATAGGTTGAGAACCCCTATTATTTTGAGACCTAATTTTTTGTATATAGTCACATTTAGCCTCCTCATCAATTCTAATCCAACCAATTATTTGATCAAAATTCTGAGGTTTTAATTTCCTGGGCAAGGCAATAATATGTGGCTCATAAATGTTACTGAATAGGTCAATACATACTGAATCTTTAGGTCTCAACCTCTTAGGAATTTCTAACAAGGCATCCAAGAACCTTGCTAAACAACTCATATGGAAATTCCCCCTCGTGTCTTTTCATACTAGACAGTCCTTGAACAAACAATATCTAATCATCAATACTTAAACTTTGTTGAAGTCCCCCTTGAATTTGTCTAGGATCAATAAGTTGTGAAAGTGAACAAGCTAAGGCATCAAAATCATCATCACCCTAATCATCCCTTTCATCTTTATCTATTCCATTTATATGATGTATATTAGGATCACAAACACTTGTAGCCATATATCCCCTTGTCATTGAACATTTCATAGTGTTTTCAATATCCATAGCAATGTGATATGCCTGATGTAATGTTTCTAGTTCCTTATCCAATAACAAATAACTCATACCATTATCAAATGCACCTAGATACACAATCAAACACTGTACATCATTAGGTCTCAGGTGTTTAGTAATATCTCTTACTACTCGTGCAAATTTAATGCTAAAGGCAAGAACCAACTTATCTTCATGTCGTTGGATTTCCATAAATAATTTTCTTATCACATTTGGAAAAATCCTTTCACCAAATTGTTCCACAAATGCTATCAAGAATTAATTCCATGAAGCTACAAAACACACTAGCAAATATGAAAACCAATCTCTAGCATCTCCTTTTAAAGACTGAGCAAAAAGATTCATGACAACATCCTTGTGATCTATCTGAAAATTACCCATCAAATCTATGAATGCATTCATATGTTTGAAAGCTTAGAATTTTTCCCTATAAATTTAGGAATTTTTTTCCTTATATAATTAGGAATCTTGTTAGGGAAACCTTCAATACCATTAAAACTTAATGGCTTATATCTCTCGATAGAGAATTTCCTTTGATGGCATGATAAGAGTTGCATGCCCTACACGTTTTCACTTGATGTACCACAAGGTAATACATGGGAATGATACATTTCTCTTGTATCCTTATTCAATCCTTAAATAATCAACTTCATAGTTAATTATCCACTTCCTCATTCCTTAATTTAATCATGATTTTAAAATGCATAGCTCCAACACATTCATGCTTTAAAACTTTCTAAAGGGAAAATTTCAGAGATAACACACTTTTTCAACCCAACTTAGATATTACAAATTGCACCTTATAAGTATGTAAAATGACTACCATTCCCTCTATTTATGCTTAATTCACATAATGGGGAAACAAAATTTTTATCAAATCATTTCAAAATGGTTTTTACATAGATTTATTTCTTCTTCAAAATTGAAAGAGGGGAAAATACCTGGATATACTTAAACTATTTTGAATTGTACTTATGACTAGGAAACCTTGCAAATCTGAAACCTTCTTCATGTCTTCATTAGGTTCTTTGCATATAGTCATCACCTCCTTTGTAGGGGAACAAACTTCAACAATATGAAGTTTCTTTCACAAGTCGATTTCACTTTAAGCTTCCTTAATCAAAAGATTTAGACATAAGTCCTTTATACTTTATTATTTTGTCTCCAACAAATTTTCATTCCATTTTACTGGAGTTTCTCAAATAATTCACATTGGCATAGAGATCTTTAGAGTCACCATCTGCATCTAGTGAGAAATTCTAAGATTATTCATGGAATTGTGGTAGATCTTGACAACATTTGCAAGTTTTCAAAGGAGACATAGCAAACTCCTTCAATATCCCAGAGGATTGACTCATTGGCATGAAGCTAGCTTGGAAATATATTTCTCCAACAAATATTTGACTCTTTAAGGTATGATAATCCTCTATCAGAATATTCTTAGGTCATTTCCTAGTAGAGTCATAATTTTTGTTGGTTGTTTTTAATGAACCAAACTTAATCTTACCACCTATGAATCTGCCAGAAATCAATTATAAGCAAGGGTAAGTATTCTAAGGCCTTTACTTCTTCACTTCGAGCTCTGTGAAACCTAAGAGGGTATTCCTAAATATGTTCACATGATATTCATTTGATCAAGAACATTTCTACACACAAATAGATTCCTATAAATGCAAATAGACAACATTCATTAAAATTTGGATGACCTTTAAACAAATTACTATCTATTTAAAGGAATAAAGGGTACTTCAGATTGGTACATTGTAATTGAAAGTTTCTTAAAATGATTTTTGTTCTCATTTCAAGCCATTGGTCAAGTGAAAAACTAACTCATTTATCTTTAGGGTAATCAAATGAAAAGACCAGTGCCTTATTTCGGGGTAATGGAGTCAAACTCATAATAACTAGTAATACTTTATCAATTTGAACCAAAAATTAATGGAGTATTGATATAATGCATTACAATATTCAACTCACTATGCCTAAAATATAACTACTTAAATCAATCCTATGGTCTTTCCTTACAAATCTGTGACCTCACTTTAGCATTTAATCAATTCCTTGAATTGAAGTAGAAATGAAATTAATCATTGAATTAAAATAATTGAAGATAAACAAAAAGATCATTAACCATTTAATTCATAATTAGGAAGAAAATTACATAAGAGAGAATATGTTTAGAAACTAGCATTTTCATTTATAAACTAATGCTACTGTAAAACCATTTGAGAATCTTATACAACGACTAACACCCTAGAATCCTTACTAAACTATTCATGTGTGCATTTATTTACATTATGCCCTTTTATGAGCTTAGTTTTCTCACTTAGACCACTTTGAGACTCAAAAACCAAACCCCTATAACTAGCCTAGAAAACCTCTTTATAGAATAAGCGAGAAACAAGTAATGGGATGAATTACTATTACATTTCATTTCACAAACATTTCATTTGAGGTTTAGAAACCTCCCAGATGGTTACACTTAATAATTTTAGAACATGGGAGATTAAAAGACAAAAATCCACATAATTTGGTTGAAGAAGACTGACCATCCTTCCAAAAGGCATAGTTCATTGCTACAGTAGCACCAAAATACCTTGTCATTGTTGACGAAAGAAGATTCTCCATTAGTAGCCAATGTAAACACTTATATACTACCCGGAAAAGGCATACTTTCCATCAAAGTTAAGGAGTCTAACACCTCTCCTCCACAGTAGCCAAAAATATTTTCACATGAATATTAAAGGAAAAAACCATAGATATTCTAAAGAGGACGATCCTGATGTAGTGGCAATGGTGTCAACAAAAACAAAAAAAAGGTGGGGACACTACTCTGAGTTGCCAGCATCAGAGTATGCTCACCCACTCCTTGTTCATGATGAAATTGGAGGGATTTCATCAGAGTCTTCATACAACACCAGAGAAAGAAGGTAACATTTGGCCATACTTTGGATTAGTATCGCCTCCACCATCTGAAGGGTTGTTTGAAACCTCAATGGAAGAATTGCATCTCCGCAGGTAGGCCTTAAGATACTTGTTTCTTTCCTTTTCTTTCTTCATAGGATCAACCAATTCCTTCCCTTTAAACTTGACCAATTCTTTTGAAATAGCCTTGTTTCTCAAATTATACATGCTCCTGACAATAGTCTTCATATTTTTACCATGGGAATTTCTCTTGCCTTTTATTGTTTTAGAAATCTTGGGTACTTCTTGCTCAGCCATAAATATATCCTCTTGAAATTAAAATACACTAAGTCTCTTGGACCTCCTAGTTGGATGAATAGACACACCTGAATTACCCATTCTCACAAGAAATAGGATGAAGAATAGAAAATCTAGATTGCAAGGAGACTCGCCAGTTTAAGCTCTTGAATTGAACTTGCAGAAAAGAAAACCCACAAACCCAGACAATTTTAACTAGCCCAGGTGATAATTACAGTTGATCACAACTCTCACTATCCCAAAAATATTAAACTCTCAAAAAAAATAATGCATGACTCAAATAGAGCTCATATGAAAATCAACTTACCAGGGATAGACACTTGAATACCTTTGAAATTAGAACCAAGACTCACATGCTTTCTTTTTAGCTCACACTTCTAAATTTTAGATGGCTATAACTGGTGAGATAAAATGGCAGGGAAATTTGCATTAAGTAGGAAATTAGGAGTGTGTTGTCATTAATGATTGAGGAGATCTTCATGCAAGCGAGTTGACAACTTAGCCGCTTAGCTTTGAATTTGGACTGTCGATCATTTGGGATTTAAAACACCATCAATGGTGATCCTCATGAGTTTTTTTTAGCTTTTACAACTTGTTCCTCAAAAATGGTGATACCACCTCAGAAAGCTTCCATGTTTACCCCTTAACTTCATTAGTCATCCTTGATCTAACCATCAATATGCATCGCCATCCTAGTCGATGCCTCTTCATTTATATTAGAAAACTACAAAGATTTGACATTGAAGAAAATATTCCCTAAAACATCCCATTGCTCATCACGAATCTTCCCCACCCTTCCAGGGCTCAATCAACAAGGAGAGCAATTGGTGCAATGAAACTTCAACTATTAGATCATTATCTTTCTTGGAAATCTTCACCTCAAATCATGTGTCACTTATTTACATTTCAAATTTGAGATTATATCAGTGATAGATGAAAAATAGCGATGGAATCATATTAGGCCATGTGCATCTTCCTTTGAAATCAATGGTCAAAAACATATCACTCATTCACCGCATTCAAAACATTGATGTCTCACATTAACCAATAACCTCATCACTCATTGCTAATTTGAAGAAGACAAGCGCACAACCATTTGCAATGAGTGATGGAATGAAATACAAAGAGCCCCAAGGTCATCACTCATTGCTAATTGAAAAATAAAAACTCAAGAGCAATTAGGGATAGATGAAATGTTTAATGATACAAAGAAAAAATCATGCATTGTGTATCGTTGATATGAACCAAATGTTCTCAAAGCCATTCATGAGGAGCGATGGACAAATGCGGTGGATGGGACTTAAGTGAAATAATTTGGTTCATGATTGTAAGTTGTATTTGAGGAAGAGGACCACCTAGGATAATGTAAATAAAGGCCTCAAAGGACTTTAAAAAATTATTATCACTGAAGTTGCACCCTCTTGTTGAATGTGATCCAACAAGAACCCATGATACAATGGGGATAACTTCTAGGTGTGGGACTTTGTGAAACTTGAAGCTAGACCTTGAGATGAAGGGTTGGTTCCTCTGGTATTTCACCTAAAAGGATGTAAACTATTACTACTTTGCTGAGAAAAGGGGTGAGAATGTTATGAACTGAACCTAAACCTATGGTAGATGATGTACCAAACTAAAAAGTAAGACTTGTATTTGTTGTTTAACACAGTTTTTCCAAAAAATCATCTATTTTCATGCACAACTCAGGTTGGCTCAATGCTCATGTATCAATATTTCACAAGGAGATTGTCTATTTTATAGATTTAGGAGGAAATTATATTTTTTTCATAGCTAAGACTATTTTATCATCAACAATACAATGTGTAACCTACACAAGACATCTATTCTCTACATATAAGTGTTGAATTGAGACATAAGTTTAAGGATTTTATGTATAAATCACTGAAACAAACCACAATCACTGAATAACATTCAATAACAGAGATTTGAGAAGGAAAATAACTTGATTTTATTAATAAAAAGGTTCTTATAGCTGTGTACAAGTCTAAAAATGACTTAGTATTGCTTCAAAAAGTATTACAAAATGCTACTCTATAGAAAAATATTTGTCTTTTTGAGTTACAACCTACTGCTCTAGCAATGAAAGAACTCCAAAAGTTACAATACAATGCTTGGAGAGAAAATAACTCACTAAGAAGTGAACCTAGGCATACTATTTCTCTATCCCAACCTGGGAGAGAAAATAGGACCTAACATTAAGAGCCTTCATGACACTTTCTGCTTTGACTTAGTAAATTTTGTTTCATTTGGCCACCTAGAAACTGCCTTCCTTATCTTGACTCCTAAAATCCTGTTTCATGATGGTAGTGGTCACAAAGCCTTTATCACTTGACCTCCTTTTGTGCATATGTTCCTAAATGATTAGAAATATTTCACACTTCCCTATCTCCTCTCAGCCAGCTATCCAACTCCCCTAATCTACCTTCTAACTACCTTGAATGATCCAAAATTACCTCGTAGACAAATAGGACATGTGTTCCTAGGAGTTTTGGAAAAGAAACACATGGCATGGAATATAAATCTTAATTTCTTAGTTCAACACTACCTCTGGCTTGAAGGCTTATCACATAATCTTTGCACCAAACTATTCATGGTTCCTTAAAAGTTCCATTGAATAGACATAATATTTGATAACTATCTTTTGGATTTGATTAGGATTATTCTTATGCTTTGTCATCTAAACCTTATGGAAATATACCAGTCCTTTGAAACTCTACAATTAATAACTTGCAGAGATCTCATAATACTCAATATTGATGAGGCTCATCATTAGACCTTTGTTCCCTTGTATACTCTCACACATTATTTAACATCATTTCCCTATGCTTTATAATAAAAGTTGTCAATATTTTACATCTTCACTGTCCTATGTCCTACATTTGCAAACTTACTTTACTAACATTTATCCCAATGAAGATGTATGCACAAAACCCTTCACATAGGATACCTCTTGGACAGTGTCATTTGATCCTGTGAATGCAATCTTGTCAAGATCCATGTGCTTTGACATATGAGCAACTCTTTCTCTTTGATAACCCTCATTATGTCTATCAGCAACATTTAAAAAATCTAGTTACACAACATTCTTGTCCTCAATGCTCTACTCAAATGCATCAAACACCATTGGGAAAGACATGCATGAAGAAAACCAGACAATATAATTTTCACCCTACGTTGTTTGAAGCATAAAGGACTATGTTGAAGAAAGATAAAACCCTTTCTACTTGACATACAAAAAGAATGTCTTCATTCTTTTGACATTTTCAGTCTTGTAAAAGCACTATTCGAATGGTTGATTAAAAATTGTTAAATGCTCAGGAGCTACTTCCTATGACAACCTTTCAACCATATCTTTCACCTCCTTTGGGATGATACTCTTAACAACCAACTACCAACCCCATTCGTGACCATTGCAAAGTATATTTAATGTGAATTAGCCTTGCAAATTTCTTGGATGTATCACATCTGATCATTATCTTGAGACCTATATAGATTTAAGATATATAAAGTAACCAATATTCACAACCATATGCCACCTTTTCTTTTGATCTTTAATTTCTTTTTTGCATTATCCCTTGTCTTATCTCAACAAACAACAATTAAATCTTTCAGCTCGACACTTCTCTACCCAGAATTACTTGCATATGCTTCAAGTTTTGAAAGTACTTTCTTCAGGAGACTTCAACATCCATGTGCTCTCAGGCTGTATCATACTTCCTTTTTGTCTCTTCTATCTTTAACATTTGTTCAACACACATATCTCATCTTTTGAAAGCTCACAAAATACGATAAACACATACTTCCTTATCATACATGAGAAGAAATACATATGATGGAGCTCATGTCTTACACACAACCACTATTTTCTCTTTGAACATTGCCATCAAAACCCTCATGCTTGGAAAACTAAAATGAATTTCTCCTTTTATTGTTTGGCAAAAAACAAATGATAAACATAGTGAAGAATCTCTTTCATCTATTATTTGTCCCTTTATATTTTTTCCATGATTACGAATTACAACAAAGTCATCGCTACTTCGCAAGACACCTGGTAAAAAATATTCTATAGACATACCTTGCTACATGCATCTCAATTTCATCCATATTTGCGCAAATGTAGACACCTGATAACTTTGTTTCTCAACACTTGTTATTACCATTCTTAGACATCATCCACTATTTGATCTTATTTTTGACCCACCTCTTTGGCGAATCACTATCATTGCCATTTTTATGATACCTCCTACTATGCAAGATGCACTAACGACTATTGAAACTTTTTCCTTTCTTAATATTTTAGATTGAAAGCCCAAACAAAAGGTTTCCTTTCATTCCTGGGGTGATCTCCTTTCAAATCCTCATTGAGACTCTCCTTTATATATGACATTATGTTCTTCACATGATTCTTGTGGATGTTCTTGACCGAGCTATGAAGAAATTCAACCATCTTTTCAATTGCCCTCCATGAAACCTATCTCTATGAACTTGCTTGAGTTCAAAACTCTGCTAATGCCCCTTCATTGTGTTGTCTACTATTACAAATTCTTAAAGGATGTAAAAATCAGCTCTCAAAACACAGGGCATCAACGAATTGGAGAGGACTGTGACTAGCCCATTGATTAATGTTGGTTTATTTAGATGGGTTTGAATACTAGGATCCTTTGTAGTTACTTGTGTTGCTTTCACCAAAACAATACAATACTATAAAGGGGCTGTGAATTCATTGATGGCCATGGGTTCCAAAATAATAATGACAGGGTGATTAAATGCTTTAGCCATAGTATTAGAGATCTTGTTACAAAAAGAAGCTTTGGTATTACTAGTTGTGATATCTCCATCCCTGCCTTTGTGCTTTTTCCAAAGTCCATCCTTTATTTCTATCATAATTATAACATTCCATGAACTCACATTCGTTTGAGGTATGTATCAAACAATCCACATGCCCTATTTCACTACTCGTTTTGCTTGATTTACATTAGGTTGTATTTCATATATGTACTATACTCTAGTGTTGTTGATGAATGCATTCATAAGATATGAGTGTCCTATATTTAAGGGACTAAAATGTCTGCCCTGTACACTTCTTTTAGGTGAAGACCTATTGTCCCCATTCACTATATTTATAAGGTGGACATAAGATACTTAAATAATTCTCTTATTTGAAGATATTTTGAAAGACTTGAAGACCCTCAAACCTAAGCAAAAAATTTAACTCAACATGAGAAACCTAGTGAAAGCCATATTTAACCAATGCAAAAATATGAGGTAACACTTTTGGCAACCTCTGAGGCAGTTTTTCTTGCTAAAGATCTAGGACCAGTTGCCTCACATATCCATTGGGTACATGATTCAAATAGGGACTTGACAAAATCATGCATACTATTATAACTCATAAAAAATAGTGTATAGCACCTTCAAATCTTATTCATCTACCACAAAATCAAGGAAAACTAACTCTGCAAAACAACACCTAGAGGAAATGAAAAATAACCCTACTCTACACTAACCAAGAAAGACACTAACTCAAATGAAACCATTAATTGGTTGGGTGAAGTAGCTTCCTTTTCTACAGCTACATGAAAATGAACAATGGAAAAAATGCCAAGAAATAGTTACACCACATCTTGAAGTACATTTACAAGCTCACTAACCTATGCATATGGAGTATAAACACTACTTCCCTAAGGTGGAAAAGTGACTTGAATGTTCTCTTCTTCAACTACATATTCATTCTTGGGTGCAAGCATGATAGGAATCTTCTTGTTGGCCTCTACTCTAGCAATATATTTAACTGGACATCTTGTTGAAGAGACAAATTTAGAAATGCTCTTGCTGGTTTCACTCTTGTCAATTGTCTCCTCAACTAAAATTGTTTCTTGCTTTGGTTGAATCATGCCTTCAACATTGTGATCCTCCACCACCAAGTTAACCTCATTTATTTGCTCATGGATCATTATTCTAACAATGTCACTTTCATGTTTTGGCTTATCACAACTTGTCAATTTTGTTAGCTCACATAAATTTTCTTCATCAATACTAATAGTTAAAGGAAGTTCAACAAATAAATCAGTCAAATCTTGAGTTTCAACACCCTCTTTTTCCTCTTCAACTTGTTGTCCCACATTTACTTTCTCAAAAGATGATTGTTTGACATCTAAGTTTGAAATAAAAGTTTCAAGATCATCCCAAAATCACTCTTCTTCAATCTCATTTTCATTTTGTTATGGGAGTGGGTTGTTTATTACCTTTCTGTAGCTCTATTGAAGAGCCAAAATATCAAAGTGTTGAACCAATTCATGTTGTTATGTAGTTGTTGTGGTTGTGATGGGCATGTGTAGGATCATCATGGAAAAAACAGGCCCTTAAGTGGCAAAAAAATTAAAAAAATTAGAGTTAGGCAGCTTGACATAAAAATTTGAATAAGTTATCTATATTATTTCAAAAATATGTAAGAATAGAATCTATAGAAAATTGAATGTAGTTTCTAAACTACTAGGTTTTTTTTAAAAAAAAATCCATTTGGTGAAAATTTGAAATTTCAATGTAGTAGTACTTAAATTTCAGGGAAAAAATAAGTAGGTGTCTGTTTGACCACCCTAACCACAATAAAATGGTAATATATTTTTATAATATTTTAGATATAAGTAGAGGACTCATGTCCAGATGTGATGCATATTTTTTTAAATTTTTTTCTAAGTAAATAATTAATTATGAATTTTTTATTACATGTTTTTAAAAATATAAAAAATTGTATGTCTGACCACCTTAACTTGGTAAACACTTCATGAAATTATTATTATTATTATTATTAATCCTATAGTATGTGAAGCATATAATGTGATGCATGTTTTGGATTCAAAAAATGTGATACTGTTTGAAAGCTATAAATGTTTTTCAATCAGCATATCAATTAGAACTTTAGTCGTAATTCAAATAGAAAATGAATAATAATTATTTATTAAATTCAAAGTAAAGCATAATTTATATTGGTGGAAAGTTGACAATCTCCTTTGAAAACCCTTTTTGTTTCATCAATTTTGGGTAAAAAAAAGTCATCTGCCACATACCCTACACATACCCATCATATTGCCAGTTTTTGGCCCATCATGATCCTACACATACCCTGACATGAATTTAATCCTCTTCTTCACTTAGAAATAGTGGCAATTCATCAAATAAATTAGTGAGAATCTAAAAACTATCAACCATTGGTACTTCTAGATTCTGTTGAACTTCATCTACAACTTCATTTACCTCTGTTATCACATCTGATTTATCATTTTCAATCTCTTTTTCAAAAATAACGGTAGGTAAAAGATCTGTTTCTTCCTCTATAAGAACCTCTTTTCCATGATCTACAATTTGATTATTCTGAGAGACCAAAACATCAATGGGTGCATATATGGATGGGTTGATTATACTTGGACATGAAGTATAATTTTCTTGAGGCTCTTGAGAGGATGTAGGTTGAACTTGTTCAATAATAGACTTTTTAAATTAAGAAGGACCTTTGAAGCTTGGAATATCAAATTTGGAAGACTTATGAAGCTCAAGAGACTTACCTTGTTTGAAACTTGGTATCTTGAACTCGGGTACTTCTTTCTAAAAAAATGGATTTTGAAATGTGAGATCTGGTTGAGCTTCCAACTTCTAGGCAAACAAAAGCTTTCTCTATTCTTCTTTTTCCAATACCTCCTTTGCAAACTCTTCGTCATGTTGTCTCTTTTGTGCCTTTAATTTCTTCTCATGAAGATAAGATTGATAAACTAATTCCTCCTACTACAAATTCTGTTCTTGTTACCTCTTGAACTCATTCAAGTCCTTAGTCCAATCAAGCAATATGATCTTGATGTTTGCAATCTCTATTAATTCATAATTTTGGAACTAAAAAGGACATTGAGTGTGTTGATTTGACATAAAATAGGTTTCTTGAAGCTCATTTTGAGCAACTATTGGCTTCCATGATGATTGAGTAGGGGTGGGTGGAAAGCATGATGTGAATGTTGATTATTTGTTGTTGGTGAGTTATTTGGGACAAAACAAGCAATATATCTTGCTCGGTATGGCTAGTAAGAAGTGATGTAAGCATTATTTTCATGAAATGGGGTGTTATAAAACATATCTCAATGGAAAGAAGACATGGTGTAGAATTCAAGCAAGTTGGGAATTCATAGAAATGACTAAAAGTCAAAATTATAAAAATTAATTTTTTTGCAAAAATATGATAACATTCTATTTCTAGTCTTCTTGAAACCAAAGAATAACCCTAAGTCACCAAGTGTGTGAGAGACTTGCCTCCAAAGGAAGTTATTGTTGGCATACACACTGAATACCAATAGTGTATGAACAAATTTTAAGCTATGATAGTTCAATTGGTCCCACCGAGTGTGCCACAAACTGTTATCACTAAAGTTGAACCCTCTTGTTGAATGTGATCCAACAAGACCCTGGGATACAATGGGAATAGTTTCTAGGTGTGGGACCCTGTGAAACTTGAAGCTAGACCTCCAAATGAAGGGCTGGTGCCCTTTGAATTTCACCTAAAAAGACAGAAATTACTGTTGCTTTGCTGAGAAAAGGGGTGAGAATGTTATGAACTGAACCTAAAACTATGGTAGATGATGCACCAAATTGAAAACTAATACTTGTATTTGTTGTTTGACACACAATTTTTCCAAAAAATCATCTATTTTCATGCACAACTCAAGTTGGTTCAATGCTCCGGTATCAATATTCCCCATGGAGATTGTCTATTTTGCAATTTTAGGAGGAAAATATAGTTTTTTCATAGCTAAGACTATTTTATCATGAATAATACAGCTTGTAACCTACACAAGATATCTATTCTCTGCATATAAGTGTTTAATTGAGACATAAGTTCAAGGATTTTGTGTATAAATCACTAAAACAAACATCAATCACTAAATAACATTCAATAAAAGAGATTTGAGAAGGAAAATAACTTGATTTTATTAATAAAAAAGGTTCTTACAGCTATGTACAAGTCTGAAAATGACTTAGTATTGCTTCAAAAAGTGTTACAAAATGCTGATCTACAACAAAATATCTTTCTAAGTTACAACCTGCTACTCCAACAATGAAAGAACTCTAAAAGTTACAATACAATGCTTGGAGAGAAAAGAACTGACTAAGAAGTGAACCTAGGCATACTATTTCTCTATCCAAACCTAGGAGAGAAAATAGGACCTAACATTAATAGCCTTCATGACACTTTATGCTTTAACTTAGTAAATTTGGTTTCATTTGGCCACCTAGAAATTTCCTATTCCATGATGGTAGCATTGTCACAAAGCCTTTATCACTTGACCTCCTTTTGTGCATATGTTCCTAAATTCTTGGAGATTTCACACCTTCCTATCTCCTCTCAACAAGTTGTCCAACTCCCCTAAGCTACCATCTAACTACCATGACTGATCCAAACTTACCTCATAGACAAATAGGACGTGTTCCTAAGAATTTTGGAAGAGAAACATATGGCATGGAATAAAAATCCTAACTGCTTAGTTAAAAATCACCTTTGTCTTGAAGGCTTATCATATTATCTTTGCACCAAACTATTCAAGGATCTTTGAAATTTCCATTGAATAGACATAATATTTGATAACTGTCATTTGGCTTTAATTGGGATTATTCTTATGCTCTGTCATCTAACCATTATGCACATATAACAGTCCTTTTAAACTCTACCATTAATAACTTGCAGAGATATCATACTACTCAGTATTGATGAGACTCATCATTAGACCTTTGTTCCCTTGTATACTATGCCACATTGTTTAACATCATTGTCGTATGCTTTATAATAAAATTTGTCATTATTTTACATCTTCACTGTCTTTTGTCCTACATTTGTAAACTTACTTCACTAAAATAATGCATTCTTTCTTTTGACATTTTCAGTCTTGTGAAAGCACTATTCGAATGGTCAAGTAGTAATTGATGCATGCACGTATTTCCTATGGAAACCTTTCAACCATATCTTTCACCTCCTTTGGGCTGACATGCTCAACAACCAACTACCGACCCCATTCATGAACATTACAAAATTTATTTGATGTGAATTAGCCTTGCAACTTTCTTGGATGTATCACATCTGATCATTATCTTTCAGACCTATATAGATTTAAGATATATAAAGTAAACAATATTCACAACCATATGCCACTTTTTCTTTTTCTCTTTACTTCCTTTTTTGCATTATCCTTTGTCTTATCTCAATGAACAACAATTAAATCTTTGAGTTCCGCACTTCTCTACTCAAAGTTACTTGTGTATGCTTCATGTTCTTAAAGGACTTTCTTCAGGAGACTTCAACATACTTCCTTTCTCTCTCTTCTATCTTCAACATTTGTTCAGTGAAAATCTCTCATCTTTGGAAGCTCACAAAATTGACCAGAGGAAACACTATAAACATGAGAATAAATACATATGACGAATCTCTTGCCTTGCACGCAACCACTATTTTGTGTTTGAACATTGCCGTCAAAACCCTCATGCTTGGTAAACTGAAATGAATTTCTCCTTTTATTGTTTGGCACAAAACAAATGTTAAAAATTATGACAAGTCTCTTTCATCTATTACTTGGCCCTTTATCCCTTTTCCACGATTATGAAATAAAACACAATCAACGCTGCTTCACAAGACAACTGGCAATAAAATATCATGTAGAAATACCTTGGTGCGTGCATCTCAATTTCCTCAATATTCGTGCAAATGTGGACACCTAAGAACTTTGTTTCTCAACACTTGCTTGAAGCCTTCTTAGACATCATCCTTTTCTATGTGGCCTTTTCTGCATCATCCACTGTTGAATCTTATTTTTGGCCTTACCCTGTGGTGAATCATTGCCATTGCCATTGTTGTGATACCTCTCACTATGCAAGCTTCATTAACGACTGTTGAAACTCTGTCCTTTCTTAATCTTTCAGATTGAAGGCCAAAACAAAAGGTTTCCTATCATTCATGGGGTGATCTTCTTTGAACTCCTTATCAAGACTCTCCTTTATATATGACATTATGTTCTTCACATGATTCTTGTGGATGATCCTGATCGAGCTATGAAGAAATTCAACTATCTTTTCATTTGCACCTCCATGAAACCTATCTCTATGTACTTTCTTGAGTTCATAACTCTACCAATGCCCCTTCATCGTGTTGTCTACTGTTACAAATTCTTAGAGGATCTAAAAAGCAGCTCTCAAGACTCAGGGTATCAAGGAATCAAACAGGACTATAAGTAGCCTATTAATTAATGTTGGTTTATTTAGATGGTTTTGAATAGTAGGATCCTTTGGAGTTACTTGTGTTGCTTTCACCAAATTAATACATTAGTGTAAAGGGGCTATGAATTCATTGATGGCAAAGGGTTCCAAAACAATAATGACAGGGTGATTAAATGCTTTTACTACAGTATTAGAGATCTTGTTGCAAACATAAGCTTAGGTATTACTATTTGTGATATCTCTATCCCTAACTTTGTGGTTTTGCCAAATTCCACCCTTTATAACTATCATAATTATAACATTCCATGAACTCACATTCCTTTGAGGTATCTATCAAACAATCCACATGCCCTATTTCACTGCTCCTTTTGCTTGATTTACATGGGGTTGTCTTTTATACATACTATACTCCAGTGTTGTTGATGACTGTATTCATAAGCTATGAGTGTCCTCTATCTAAGGGACTGAAATGACTACCTTACAAACTTCTTTTAGGTGAAGACCTGTTGTCCCCAGTCACTATATTTATAAGGTGGACATAAGATACTTCAATAATTCTCTTATTTGAAGATATTTGGAAACACTTGAAGACCCTAAAACCTGAGCAAGAAATTTAACTCAACATGAGAAACCTAGTGAAGGACATATTTAACCAATGAAAAACTATGAGGTAACACTTTTGGTGACCTCTGAGGGGGTTTTGCTTGCTAAAACTCTAGGACTAGTTTCCTCACATATCCATTGGGCACATGATTTAAATAGTGACTTGAAAAGACTTGAAAAAAAGTATTGCATACTATTGTAACTCGAAAAAAATCATGTATAACACCTTCAAATCTTATTCATCTACCAAAAACTAAGGGAAAACTGACTAACTGTGAAAAACAACACTTAGAGGAAATGAAAACTAACCGTACTCGACATTAACCAAGAAAGACACTAACTGAAACGAAACCATTCATTGGTTGGGTGAAGTAGCTACCTTTTCTACAAAATATACAATCCTTTACATGATTTTGGATAGCTACATGAAAATGAACAATGGACAAAAGGCCAAAAAATAGTTGCACTACATCTTAAAGAACATATACGGGCTCACTAACCTCTTCATATGGAATATAAACACTATTACCCTGTGGTGTCAAAGTGACTTGAATCTGCTCTTCTTCAACTGCACCTTCATGGTTGGGTGCAAGAATGATAGGAATCTTCTTGTTGGCCTCTACTCTAGCAATATATTTAATTTGAAATCATGTTGACAAGACAAATTTGGAACTGCTCTTGTTGGTTCCACTCTTTTCAACTATCCCCTCAACCATAATTGTTTCTTGCTTTGGTTGAATCATGCCTTCAACCTCATGATCCTCCACAACCAAGTTGTCATCATTTATTTTCTCATCAATCAGTATTGTATCAATTTCACTTTCATGCTCTAGATAATCACAACTTGTCAATTTTTTTAGATCACATACATTTTCTTCATCAATACTAATAGTTAAAGGAAGTTGAATAAATAAATCAGTCAAATCTTGAGTTTCAACACCCTCTTTTGCCTCTTCAAACTATTGTCCCACATTTATTTTCTCAAAAGATGACTTTTGACATCTAAATTTGAAATAAAAGTTTCAAAATCATCCCAAAATTAGTCCTCTTTAATATCATTTTCATTTTGTTGTGGGAGTGGGTTGTTTATTACCTTGTTACAACTCTGTTGAAGAGTCAAAACATCAAAATTTTGAACTCATTCATGTTGTTTTGTAGTTGTTATGGATGTGATTTGAATTTCATCCTCTTCTTTACTCACAAACACTAACAATTCATCAAATATATTAGTTAGAATCTAAAAACTATCAACCATTTGTACTTGTAGATTATGTTGATCTTCATCTACAACTTCATTTAACTTTGTTATGACATCCGATTTATCATTTTCAAGATCTTTTTCAAACATAACAATAGTTGAAAGATCTGTTTCTTCCTCTATAAGAACCTCTTTTCCATGATCTACAATTTCATTATTTTGAGAAACTGAAACATCAATGGGTGCATATATGGATGGGCTGATTATACTTGGACATGAAGTCTGATTTTCTTAAGGCTCTTGAGGCTAAAAACGCTTTGGAGAAAGCTACTTTTGAGAGGATGTAGGTTGAACTTGTTCAATAATGTAATTTTTAAATGAAGGGCCTTTGAAGCTTGAAATATCAAATTTGGAAGACTTATGAAGCTCAAGAGACTTACCTAGTTTGAAACATGGTATCTTGAACTCGAGTACTTCTTTCTCAAAAAATGGATTTGGAAATGTGAGATTTGGTTGAATTTCCAACCTTTGGGAAAACAAAATCTTCCTCTCTTCTTCTTTTTCCACCACCTCCTTTGCAAAATCTTCCTCATGTTGTCTCTTTTGTGCCTTCAACTGCTTCTCATGAAGATAAGCTTGATAAAGTAATTCCTCCTACTGTAAATTGTATGCTTGTTGCCTCTTGATCTCATTTAGTTGCTTAGTCCAATCGAGGAATATGCTCTTGATGTTTGCAATATCTATTAATTCATCACTTGGGAACTGAAAAGGAAATTAAGTGTGTTGTTTTGGCATAAAATAGGTTTCTTGAAGCTAATTTTGAGCAACTATTGGCTACCATGATGATTAAGTAGGGGTGGGTGGGTGGAAAGCATGATGTGAATGCTAATAACTTGTTGTTGGTTGGTAGGAAGTGATGTAAGAAAAATTTTCATGAAATGGGGTTTTATAAAACATATCTCCATGGAAAGAAGACATGGTGCATAATTCAAGAAAGCTAGGAATTCATAGAAATGACTAAAGGTTAGAATTATAAAAACTGATTTTTTGCAAAAAAATGACAACATACTAGCTCTAGTCTTCTTGAAACCAAAGAATAAGATAAAGTTTCTTAGTGTGTGAGAAACATGCCTCCAAAGGAAGTTATTGTTGGCATACACATAGAATACCAACAATGTACAATTTTTTTTTGAGCTATGATAGTTCAATCAGTCCCACCAGGTGTGTCAAAAACTGTTATCATTGAAGGTGCACCCTCTTGTTGAATGTGATCCAACAAGACCCCATGATACAATGGGAATAGCATCTAGGTGTGGGACCTTGCTAAACTTGAAGCTAGACCTCCAAATGAAGGTTCGGTTCCCTTGGTATTTCACCTAAAAAGACATAAACTACTATTGCTTTGGTGAGAAAAGGGGTGAGAATGTTATGAACTGAACCTAAAACTATGGTAGATGATGCACCAAACTAAAAATTAAGACTTTTATTCGCTATTTGACACACAGTTTTTCCAAAAAAACATCTATTCTCATGCAAAACTCAGGTTGGTTTGATGCTCATGTATCAATATTTCACAAGGAGATTGTCTATTTTGCAATTTTAGGAGAAAAATATAGTTTTTTCATAGCTAAGACTATTTTATCATCAATAATACAACTTGTAACCTACACAAGACATCCATTCTCTGCATATAAGTGTTGAATTGAGACATAAGTTCAAGGATTTTGTGTATAAATCACTAAAACAAACATCAATCACTAGATAACATTTGATAATATAGATTTGAGAATGAAAATAACTAGATTTTATTGATAAAAAGGTCCTTAAAGTTGTGTACAAGTATAAAAATGACTTAGTATTTCTTCAAAGAGTGTTACAAAATGCTGCTCTACAACAAAATATTTGTCTTTCTGAGTTACAACCTACTACTCTAGTAATGAAAGAACTCCAAAAGTTACAATACATTGCTTGGAGAGAAAATAATTGACTAATAAGTGAACCTATCCATACTATTTGTCTATCCTAACCTAGGAGAGAAAATAGTACCTAACAATAAGAGCCTTTATGATTTGACTTAGTAAATTTGGTTTCATTTGGTTGCCTAGAAACTACCAGCCTTATCTTGACTCCTAAAAGCCTATTCCATGATGGTAGCATTGTCACAAAGCCTTTATCACTTGACCTCCTTTTGTGTAGATGTTCCTAAATTCTTGGAGATATTTCACACTACCCTATCTCCTCTCAAGAAGCTGTCCAACTCCCCTAAACTATCATCTAACTACCTTAACTGATTCAAATTTACCTCATAGACAAATAGGACATGTGTTCCTAGGAGTTTTGGAAAAGAAGCATATGTTGTGGAATAAAAATCTTAACTGCTTAGTTCAACACCACCTCTGGCTTGAAGGCTTATCATATAATCTTTGCACTAAACTATTAATGGATCCTTAAAATTTCTATTGAATAGACATAATATTTGATAACTATCATTTGGCTTTAATTAGGATTATTCTTATGCTATGTCATCTAACCCTTATGGACATATAATAGTCCTTTTAAACACTTCCATTAATAAATTTCAGAGATCTCATACTACTAAGTATTAATGAGACTCATCATTAAACCTATGTTCCCTTGCATAGTCTGCCCCATTGTTTAACATTATTTCCCTTTTTTTTATAATAAAAGTTATTATTTTACATCTTCATTGTCCCGTGTTCTACATTTGCAAACTTACTTTACTAACATTTATCTCACTGAAAATGTAAGCACAAAACCCTTCACATAGGAGAAATGAAAGCTCCATGCTCTTCATATTTCAATACCTCTTGGACAACATCATTTGATCCTATGAATTCAATCTTGTAAAGATCCATGTTCTTTGACATAACAACTCTTTCTCTTTGATAACCCTCATTATGTCTATCAACATCATTTGAAAAATACAATTACACAACATTATTGTACTCAATGCTCTAGTCACATGCATCAAACACCATTGGGAAAGAAATGTATGAAGAAAACAAGACAATACAATTTTCAATCTACGTTGTTTGAAGCACAAAGGATTGTATTGATGAAACATAAAACCCTTGCTTTCCGACATAGAAAAATAATGCATTCTTTCTTTTGAAATTTTCAGTCTTGTAAAAGCACTATTCAAATGGTTGAGTAGCAGTTGATGCATGCACAAGAGCTACTGGATATGGCAACCTTTCAACCATATCTTTCACCTCCTTTGGGCTGACATGCTCAACAATCAACTACCAACCCCATTTGTGACCATTGCAAACTGCATTTGATGTGAAATATCCTTGCAACTTTCTTGGATGTATCACATCTAATCATTATCTTCGAGACCTATATAGATTTGAGATATATAAAGTAACCAGTATTAACAACCATATGCCACTTTTTCTTTTGCTCTTTACTTTCTTTTTTGCATTATCCCTTGTCTTATCTCAATTAACAACAATTAAATCTTTGAGTTCGACACTTCTCTACCAAGAATTCCTTTCATATGCTTCATGTTCTAAAAGGATTTTCTTTAGGACACTTCAACATCCATGCACTCTCAGGTTGTATCATACTTCCTTTCTATCTCTTCTATCTTCAACATTTGTTCAATGCAAATCTCTCATCTTTTGAAAGCTCACAAAATTGACTAGAGAAAACACTAGAAACATGACAAGAAATACATACAATGGAGCTCTTGTCTTGTGCGCAACCATTATTTTGTCTTTGAACATTGTCATCAAAAACCTCATGCTTGGTAAACTGAAATGGATTTATCCTTTTATTGTTTCACACAAAACAAATGATAAACATGCCAACAACTCTCTTTCATCTATTACTTGGCCCTTTATCCTTTTTCCATGATTATGAAATACAACATAGTCATGACTACTTCACAAGACACCTGACAGCAAAATATTATGTAGACATACCTTGGCGCGTGCATCTCAATTTCCTTCATATTTGGGAAAATGTAGAAACTTGAGCACTTTGTTTATCAACACTTGCTAGAATCCTTCTTAGACATCATTACCATTATTATGATACCTCCCACTAGATGCAAGCTTCATTAACGACTATTGAAACTCTTTCATTTCTTAATCTTTCAGATTGAAGGCCCAAACAAAAGGTTTCCGATTATTCATGGGGTGATAGTCTTTCAACTCCTCATCAAGACTCTCCTTTATATATGGCATTATGTTCTTCATAGGATTCTTGTGGATGATCTTGATCGAGCTATAAATAAATTCAACCATATTTTCAATTGCACTTCCATGAAACCTATCTCTATGAACTTGATTGAGTTTAGAACTCTATCAATGCCCCTTCATCGTATTGTCTACTGTTACAAATTTTGAGAGGATGTAAAATGTAGATCTCAAAACTCAGGGCATCAATCAAGGAATCAGAGAGGACTATGACTAGCCCATTGATTAATGTCAGTTTATTTAGATGGTTTTGAATACTAGGATCCTTTGGAGTTACCTGTGTTGCTTTCACCAAAATAATACAATACTACAGAGGGGTTGTGAATTCATTGATGGCCAAGGGTTCCAAAACAATAATGACAGGGTGATTAAATGCTTTTTCCATAGTATTAGAGATCTTGTTGTAGACATAAGATTTGGTATTACTAGTTTTGAAATCTCCATCCTTGCCTTTGTGGTTTTTCCAATGTCCATCCTTTTTAACTATCATAATTATTACATTCCTTGTTCAACTCACATTCCTTTGAGGTATCTATCAAACAATCCACATGCCCTATTTCACTACTCCTTTTGCTTGATTTACATGGGGTTTTCTTTTATATATTCTATAGTTTGGTGTTGTTGATGAATGCATTCATAAGATATGAATGTCATTTATCTGAGGGACTGAAATGACTGCCCTGTAAACTTCTTTCAGGTGAAGACCTATTGTCCCTGGTCACTATATTTATAAGGTGGACATAAGATACTTCAATAATTCTCTTATTTGAAGATATTTTGAAACACTTGAAGACCCTCAAACCTGGGCAAGAAACTTAACTCAACATGAGAAACCTAGTGATGGCCATATTTAACCAAGGAAAAAATATGTGGTAATAATAATATTATTTCAAAGGATTATAAAGGCCCAATAAGATCAATTGATTGACCTTATAAGGAAAAATATTTCAGACCTAGGCATGAGGGTCGGTAACTTCACATGATTCAATGACTCAAGATGTTTTAGGATTACCAGGGATGACCAATAAGAGGTCAGTGATAGTTCATAGCATTGAAAAGGAATTTTATTTAAGGGTTTCTTAGGAGATATTTTGATACCAAAATCCCAAGGAAATATCAATGGGCAAAACCCTAAGTCCAAACATTTGAAACTGACTAAAATTTGTAGAGTTTAGGAATTGAACCAATTTTTTTTAGGGGTTCCATTAGTGGCTCTAGTTGCGACGTATGCTCCTCAGGAATAGAGTGAGATTCCAGAATTTCAAGTGAAAAATGCCAAGCACAAAAGACCAAAAACCAAGGACCTACCTAGACCATGCAAGAAAACTAGACCAAAAACAAACAACATATGTACAATATTTACATAAGTTAAAAGACCATGCTAAGAGATCCAATCTCGATTATCTTTGAAGAACTTATGATGTGCAATTTTTCCACCTACATTTTATAACTCTACTAGGCTTCAAGTTTACTGGTGGCTGGGTATGTGTAGGATCATCATGGAAAAAATAGGCCCTTAAGTGGCAATAAAATTTAGAAAAATCAAAGTTAGGAAACTTGATGTAAAAATTTAAATAAGTTATCTATATTATTTCAAAAATATATAAGAATAGAATCTATAGAAAATTGAATGTAGTTTCTAAACTACTAGGTTTATTTAAAAAAAAGAAAAATCTATTTGGTGAAAATTTTAAATTTCAATGTAGTAGTACTTAAATTTTAGGGAAAAAATAAGTAGGTGTCTATCGACCACCATAACCACAATAAAATGATAATATTTTTTTATATTATTTTAGATATAAGTAGAGAACTCATGTCCGATGTGATGCATATTTTTTTGTAATTTTTTTCCAAGTAAATAATTAATTATGAATTTTTTATTACAATTTTTTAAAATATAAAACTCTTGTCTGACCACCTTAACTTGGTCAAAACTTCATGAAATTTTTTTTAATCCTATAGTATGCAAAGCATAGAATGTGATGCATGTTTTGGATTCAAAAAATGTGATACCATTTGAAAGCTATAGATATTTTTCAATCAACCTATCAATCAAGAGTTTAGTCATAATTCAAATAGAAAGTGAATAATAATTATTTATTAAATTCAAAGTAAATCATAATTATATTGGTTGAAAATTGAGAATCTCCTTTAAAAACTCTTTTTGTTTCATCAATTTTGGGTTAAAAAAAGTCGTCAGCTACATGGGCCATCATATCACTTACATAAAATTGTAACTTTTTGGCCCATCATGATCCTGCACATACCCAGCTCTGGGCCCCCCAAATTTATGATTGCTACTTGCCTCTGTCAAAAACCTTGTTTTCCATCATCAGTACCATGCTAAGGCTAAAAATATTATCATGAATTCCCAAGTGTTGATCATGTTGCGACCACTGAAATCAACCCCTATGGGTATGTGTCTAAACTTATTATTATCATTGTCATTCATGTCCAACTGAGAACCATAACCAAGCATTAACTGTAACACATGGTTGTGTAGCATTCTTCCAGACTCAACTTACCAGATCATATTCCACCAAATTTTTATCCAATTGGACAGGGAAAGTGAAACACTCATAATCCATTTGATCACTATCATCATATAAACTAACATCAAATTTATGTTTTTCATTAAACTGGAAACCCTCATACACACTCCTCTCAGGATTCCCATCTAGGGGAACATATTCAAACCCATTGAAGTGATACTATGCTTTTAATTATAGTATTCCAAGGTCGTCATCATCTATCTTCTATTCCACACCAAGCACACATTCACTTTGTGTGATGAAGAAGAAATGTTCATACAAAGGCTTCTATTCAAATTGGTGCTTACATTCATCAGAGCAGTATAAACCAGTTATGCTGCCATATGCTCCACTTCCTTGGGAAATCAATTCATCAGAATCGATAGCATTCTTTCTTACATTCAAATTAGGGTCATTCCATAAAGATAATTATCCATACAATCTTAGGCATCAAAAAATACTTATGTTTCAGGTTCATTAACATACTCCAATCCTCCCTTCCAATCATTTCTCAACTTGAAATAAAATGTTTCAAAGGATGGGTGAAATAACTTAGGATTGATATGATCAACAACAAGGTATTCAAGTGCATCATTAGTTGATAGGTTTGCTGACTCATATGTGCAAGACTCACTACAACTTGAACATTTCTTATTTTCAGCCAAGCAAGTTTCTTCAACAAATTCCTTGTTAAAAACTATCATGTTCATCTCAGCTATGAAACTTGTACATTCTAATTTTGTTTCATATAATCATTCCAAAACATGACCCTGCTGGCTATCATTACCAATCCCATCATTTTTAACAATAAAATCAGGCTCAAGACACTAAATACAGACACTCTTATCTTGAAATTCATCATCTACCATATTGCTAGGAAATTCCAATTCTAGTACAACTAAATTGTATTTCAAGGATCCATCACATGAAATTTGTTCATCCAATTGTGAGGGAAAAACCTCATGAGTGTGGGTATGTGTAGGATCATCATGGAAAAAACAGGCCCTTAAGTGGCAACAAATTAAAAAAAATCAGAGTTAGGCAACTTGACATAAAAATTTGAATAAATTATCTATATTATTTCAAAAATATGTAAGAATAGAATCTATAGAAAATTGAATGTAGTTTCTAAACTAGTAGGTTTGTTTAAAAAAAAAAAAATCTATTTGGTGAAAATTTGAAATTTCAATGCAAGAGTACTTAAATTTTAGGGAAAAATAAGAAGTAGGTGTCTGTTTGACCACCCTAACCACAATAAAATGATAATAATTTTTTATAATATTTTAGATATAATTAGAGAACACATGTCCCGATGTGATGCATATGTTTTTGTAATTTTTTTCCATGTAAATAATTAACTATGAATTTTTTATTACAACTTTTAGAAAATATAAAAACTCGTATGTTTGACCACCTTAACTTGGTCAAAACTAGATGAAATTCAATTTTTATTTTTTTAATCCTATAGTATGTGAAGCATAAAATGTGATGCATGTTTTGGATTCAAAAAATGTGATACTGTTTGAAATCTATAGATGTTGTTCAATCAGCCTATCAATGAGGACTTTAGTCGTAATTTGAATAGAAAATGAATAATAATTACTTATTAAATTCAAAGTAAAGAATAATTTATATTGGTGTAAAGCTGAGAATCTCCTTTAAAAACCCTTTTCGTTTCATCAATTTTGGGTAAAAAATAAATCATCAGCCACCTACCCATCATATTGCCACTTTTTGGCCCATCATGATCCTACACATACCCGTGTTGATATTGTTACTTTCTTCAAACAAGAAGGATTCCTTTAGGCCATCTTCACAAAAAGATTTATATTCCTCATGAGAATAATTAGAATAATTAGTTTTATTATCTTGGTTATCTACCTTCAAAGATGCATCAAAAGTGCTTGCAAGTATAACAATGTCATCATCTACACTACTACACAAATATTCATCTTCATAAACATCCTTATCCATTTCTTGGATAAACCCTTGATCTTTTTAAATAGGGTGAGCACCCTTGTCAATTTGAGACCTCATTTTTTGTATATAGTCACATTTAGCCTCATCAACAATTCTAATCCAACCAATTATTTGATCAAAATTTTGAGGTTTCAATTCCTTGGGCAAGGCACTAAGCGTTGGCTCATAAATTTCACTGAATAGACCTGTTAATACATACTAAATCTTTAGGTCTCAATCTCTTACAAATTTCTAATAAGGTGTCCAAGAACCTTGCTAAAAACTCATATGGAAACTACCGGGTATGTGCAGGATCATGATGGGCCAAAAAGTGGCAATATGATGGGTATGTGGCTGATGACTAATTTTTAACACAAAATTGATGAAACGAAAAGGGTTTTTAAAGGAGATTCTCATATTTCCACCGATCTAAATTATTCTTTACTTTGAATTTAATGAGTAATTATTATTTATTTTCTATTCAAATTATGACTAAAGTCTTGATTGATAGGTTGTTTGAAAAACATCTATAGTTTTCAAAAGGTATCACATTTTTTGAATCCAAAACATGTGTCACAATATATGTTTTGCATACTATAGGATTAAAAAAAGAAAAAAATGAATTTCATGAAGTTTTGACGAGGTTAAGGTAGTCAGACATACGAGTTTTTATATTTTTTTATAAATTTGTAATAAAAAATTCATAATTAATTATTTACTTGGAAAATAATATTCTACATTCAATTTTCTACAGATTCTATTCTTACATATTTTTGAAATAATATAGATAACTTATTCAAATTTTTACGTCAAGTTGCCTAACTCTGATTTTTCTAAATTTTTTACCACTTAAGGGTCTGCTTTTTCCATGATGATCGTGCACATACCCTACCCCTCATGTCTTTTCATACTAGATAGTTCTTGAACAAACAATATTTGATCATCATTACTTAAACTTTGTTGAATTCCACCTTGAATTTGTCTAGGATCAATATCTTGTGAAAGTGAACAAGATAAGGAATCAAAATCATCATCACCCTGATCATCCCTTTCATCTTTATCTATTCCATTTATATGATGTGTATTAGGACCTGTTAGTTAATAGATTTATCACCTAACTCTATATTCTTATGCCCACAAAGGTATTCTTATTCCCACAAAGGTGATAAATGTAACTATAGTTGAATTGGTAATAATACAATTTTCTAACCAATTCTCTGGTTGTTTTAAAAGGTTCCAACTACCTTTATCAGATATTCCATGAATTTTCTTTCAACTAATGTTTCTTTTAACCAAAAAGAAAATAAAGGAAGGTGCTTTTAACCAGAAAGCTTCAAAGGTATCTATCAACTTCATATAGTAAGAAATGAAACTTCTTAAGGGTATGTGCAGGATCATCATGGAAAAAATAGGCCCTTAAGTGGCAAAAAAATTTAGAAAAAATAGAGTTAGGAAACTTGACAAAAAATTTGAATAAGTTATCTATATTATTTCAAAAATATGTAAGAATAGAATCTGTAGCAAATTGAATGTAGTTTGTAAACTAATAGGTTTGTTTAAAAGAAAAAAATCTATTTGGTGAAAATTTGAAATTTCAATGGAGTAGTACTTAAATTTCAGGAAAAAAAATAAGTAGGTGTCTGTCTAACCACCCTAACCACAATAAAATGATAATAATTTTTATAATATTTTAGATATAAGTAGAGGACTCATGCCCTAATGTGATGAATATTTTTGTTATTTTTTCCAAGTAAATAATTAATTATGAATTTTTCATTACAACTTTTTAAAAATATAAAAGCTCGTATGTCTGACCACCTTAACTTGGTAAAAAATTCATGAAATTCAATTTTTTTTTTTTTTTAATCCTATATTATGCGAAGCATAGAATGTGACACATGTTTTGGATTCAAAAAATGTGATACCGTTTGAAAGTTGTAGATATTTTTCAATCAGCTTATCAATCAGGACTTTAGTCATAATTTGAATAGAAAATAAATAATAATTACTTATTAAATTCAAAGTAAAGAATAATTTATATTGTTGGAAAGCTGAGAATCTCCTTGAAAAACCCTTTTTCTTTCATCAATTTTGGGTAAAAGGAAAGTCATTAGCCACATACCCATCATATTGCCACTTTTTGCCCCATCATGATCCTACACATACCCTTAAGAAAAGATAACGACTAAACCAATATCACTGCTGAATTCTTATTCACAGATAATAACACCACATCAATACAACAAAATATATCATCTATCATCCCAATAATAGATAACACGCTGACAAATATTCAATATAAAAGGATTAAATCCATACACCATAATTCAAAGATTATGCATGCATAAGCTTCACCAATGTCTTTTATATCAAAATAACAAATAATAGCCAAAATAACATAGTTTTTTCTAATGATTAAATCAAAATTTTCCCAAAAGATGCGAATCACATCAGTCGAACCCATATTTAAACATAGCAAATTTCTTTGGTAACAATTTCTTGAAAGTAATTGTACCAAAAATTAGAAAAAGTCTTTAACTTAAAAGAGCTAGCTTAAAATAAAGTATTTGAAATACTAAAAATAAACTATGTATTAGTCCCACCTGCTTCAACCTCTTCAGCTTTTGGTTCCTCAACCTCTGCTTGTTGTAACAACTTTTCCCGCATCTTCATTCTGGATTTGTATTCCCTGTACCTGGTAATAATTGCAAAAATCTCTCTATTTCTTGGTGTTAGTGTGATCTGAAGCCTAGTTCTCCATTTTTCGAGGGAAACCTTAGATTTATTTAGAATGTTAGACCTTCTTTCAGCTTTAGTTTTAAAGGTTTTAAGATAGAGCTCCAGCCTCCTAATCTTAGAAAAAGATTCTTTAGTCATTGTAATAGGGTCTGCTATTTCCCTATTGAATACTTCTTTAAATTTTGAGAAAACTTCCTTTGTGTCTAGAATATTCTCATCAAACTCATCAGTTATCTTCACCTATAGATCCTGACAATTTACTTTTATTTCTCCTAGCATATCCAAATACTTTTCTAGTGCACTTCAGTAATTTCCTTTACCAAGTTATCATATATGCTTAATTTCCATTCAAGTGAGTCAGGCCATGAAGGGTCTAACTCCTTTGGATCACTAACAATCTATTCATTGATTAACTTCAATCGATCCATGAAAATTAATTCTTTCAATTCCTTTGAAAGAACATAAAGACTAGTTTAATCTTTCCTAATCTGTTGTAGCTCTGCTATCAATCCTTTTCTATTATCAACAATATGAGTGTAGGAAATCACAAATTTACCAATTAAAAATATAGTTTCCTGAGACATTTCATCAATCCACTCACTGGCAGCCTTGGAGTAACTTTGGGTCTTTCTAATCAAATGTATTGAAAACTCATCAATGACTCTCTCTTGAGAACTTGAGGCTTTAGTAGACAAAAAGGGGGAAACTATAGAAGAGATAAAGTTTTTGAAATCCAAAACCTGAGATTGCAATTTTACTCTTTCCTTCCTTTCTTCTTTTACCTACTTCGCTAAGGCATTGTTGAATAGCTAGCATGATATACATCACCCTCAAGTGTCTGGGGACCCATGTCAACATGTATAATTTTATAATTAGCTATGGCTATCTTATCATCATCCAAATATTTTAAAGGCTCAACAATCTCTAGTATCTGATTACCAGAGACAGAATCATCTAGTATTCTTGACATTTTTTGAGCTTTCTTTGGCCTTGGAGAAGATTGGAGTAATTTTTCCACCATGTCTATTCTAGATGATGTTGTGGGAGTGTATTTTCTCTTCTTTTCTACATCCTTCTTTAGCCATACTGGAGAGTTTTCTATTAGAATAGAACCTTTATCACTTTGAACAACTTCCTTGGACTCACTAGGAATAATTGATATATTTTCTATAGGAAGAGAAGGTATTTTAGACAAGGGCAAGAAAGTATTATCTTCAACAATCTTCCTAAAAATGTTATATGAATCCTTAGGTGTTGGTTTTGTTTGGATAGTCTTCTTTTTAGGAGCAGGGGTAGATGGGTTGTCTTGTTCACATACTAACTTCAACTTGGCTGATTCTTCAAGTTTTTCACCATCACCCCTAGATTCTGAATTTTCCCTAAAATACCTAGTAGCTATTCTTGTTGATGATGTACTTCATACAACTACCTGGCTAGATGCCTATTCATTTTTCTGAGATGATTTTGGTTCATGAACGAAACCAATAGCCTTACACCATTTTCCCTCTAACCAATCTTGAGTCCTTTTGAATACTCGCGTAGCCCACACACTCATATACAAAACTTCATCTTTTTCCTAGTTAACCCAAGGGTTAGATTTGTCAGAAAAATTCTCATATTTGGGATCAAGAACCATCAAATCTTTAGTCACATTTCTAGGAATTTGGAAAGAAAGACCAAAAGTTTGTATCTGCTAAAGGGTTAATCTCATAGGATCTCTCTTGAACATTTCATTTTCATACAATCCTCCCATAAATCCTTAATTGAAGGTTGATGTTGATATGAGCCTAAAGCATACAAGTTTTGTTTTACAAAGCCCTTACTGTCAAAATTGGTTCTCACAAACAATTACTGGACATTGTATTCCTTAAGAATCTTTTCAACACCTTTGGCCATCTGATTATTTTTTCACGTGAAGGAAGGAGTTACTAATGGGAAGGAATACCCCTGTTTTCCCATATTCATGTATTTTATAGTCATTATGGTTATTTGTCTACAAACCTCCAAAAATACTAGCAAATCTTCAAGATACTTGGGCAATTTTACTGGAGCCTTTTCATAACCCCCTATCCTCAAATAAGAAAATTTTTCAAACTGGATATAAAAACTTCCAAAATTCAACACCAGAGATTTTGACTCAGGGGAAAAATGCATTTTAGGGTTTCCATCTAGTTTCCTCACAACCTCCATTAAAAATGCATCATTAACAAGACAATATTCTCTCATTCCAACCTACTTGGTAAACTGTGGATAAAATTTATATATGGGCATGTTGGAAGTCGTCGATACTTGTGGTTTCAACCCTGGCCATAAAGATCTCTAACTAGTAATGATATATATCAAGAAAGAACACAGATGGAAAGTGGCAATCTTTTGAAAATTGAGTAATTGTTCATGTAGATGGAAGAAAATTATCTTAGCCCAATCAATAAATACATCATCATCATAGATAACCAAAATAAACTGACACATCCAATCTTCAAATAATTCAATTTGTGCATTCCTGATAATTCGATGAAGTAAAGTAATGGCATCAACAATTTCCACTTTAAAATGCACCCTTTTAAGTTTACTAGGTAACTGGGACTTACCTCTTTTCTCTGACTTTAACCACCCTTTGGCCATAGAATTTTTACACCATGCTTCATTAACCTTGAGAAATTTGTTCGCTGCTACAATAGAAATCTCTTTTACAAGTGCCTTCTCTCAAATTCTCAATGCCTGAGGAATGACTTTGGGGGAAATCTTAGCAACAATGGTCCCGTCCACAACCTTGATTTCTCGGGTTTCAGGAATGTACCTTCTTACACATGCAACAATTAGGTCTACACTTAGCATAGCTTCTAGAAAACCCCTGGCATGAGGTAATCCACTTTCAAGCACCATTACATCTACAATAGACTTCTCTTTACTCTCCAAACATGCCCAAAATTCTTAAAATTTAAAAATTCCTAGCTCTGTATCTCTCACACCAAGCCAGTGATTTTCAATTTCAAACTGCATGAGCTCACTATGCTTAAGAAAATGCTTGAATTCCTAGAGAAATAATAGCAGTAGGTAGAAGTGCAACCAAAGCTTTAACAAATAAGTTCTCACCACCTTAAGCCATGTAAAATGACAACACATGCATTTGGTGCTAAATTAATATGACACTTTATTTTATTTTGCAGTAATGAAAACCCTAAGGTTTGTGCACCTTGTAAAAATATTGATAAGACATCTCCTAACTATACCATACGCCTTATTAAATGCAAGAATGGTGTCTTGAAACTTGCAAAATAAAAAACAAACTCCTTTGTTGTGGCGAATTGAAACTTAATAACCTAATGTTAGGAGTTATGAAGTTTTGAGAACCTATGACTCACCGACTGCACACTTGACACTACAAAGGATAATGAGTCAGGCCATCAAAAAGTTAAGAAAAACATAAACCTAATGACATGAACAACAAACAAGGAATTCCAAAGAACTAAGTTTTGAACCTTGGAGAACATGCGACAAAGAGTTAGAAACTTGGAGAAAACTGCGACAAAGGGATAAAATGAATATGAAGGCCTTTAACCTAAGCGGGAAACATGAACAAGGGGACATAATTTAAACACATGATACATAGTATATTTATGAGTAACAGGACCACAAACACTTGTAGCCATATATCCCCTCATCATTGAATATTTCATAGTGTTTTCAATATCCATAGCAATGTGATATGCCTGCTATATTTTTTTGGGTTCCTTATCTCTTATCAAATAACTCATCTCATTAGAAAATGCACCTAGATACACAATCAAACACTTTGCATCAGTAGGTATCAAATGTTAAAGAATATATCAGATTACTGCTTATGCAAATTTGAGGTTAAAGGAAGGAAACAACTCGTCTTCATCTTGTTGGATTTCCATAAATCTTTTTCTTATCACATTTGGACTAATCCTTTCACCAAATTGTTCTACAAATTCTATCATGAAGTCATTCCATGAAGCTACAAAACACTAGAAAATATGAGAACCAATCTCTAGCATCTTCTTTTAAAGACTGAGGAAAAATATTTTTGACATCATCCTCGTGATCTATCTCAAAATCACCCATCAAATCTATGAATGCATTCGGATTTTTGGAAGCTAACTTAGAATTCTTCCCTGTAAATTTAGGGAAATATTTCTATTGTGTGGTCTGACAACATGCCCAAAAACTAAAAGACTTGGGGACCTAAGTGAAAATAACTCTTACAACAAGAGATAGTGAATTGAAATATCATCGGAAGTGAAAAGAAAAGAGAAATATTTAATCAGCGAGTACTTCATAATGTAAGTGTTTTGAGTATCGGGTACTGAAAACCAAAAATGTTTGATAAGGAAAAGGGCAATGTGAGTTTGAATGGAAGGCTCTGGTCTGATGTTTGGAGTCTGAGAGGATTGAGTTTGGTAAAACCAAAGTCTGGGAAAGTTCATGGGTAAAGCTGATACCAAGAACTAGGTACCAAGTTGCAATGTGAATTGAAATTTTAAAGTTTTGAGGTTATCTAATGATTTCGGTAATCTAGTATATATGTGAGGATTTATTATATGCTAGAAAGTATGTTATTTATGAGATTTTTGTACTAACATTTGAATAATGGTTTTATTTACATGAGATGTTATAAATGTTTAATTTCTTTTTAAAGGGATTTAATGTGTGGAATTTGTGATTGTAGGAGATGCAGATTCCGATGCAAAGTTTGAGTATGGATAGTCAGGAAAATTGTATTTGCGAAAAAATATGATGGTGTTACTAGGTTCAATGATGCACTTTAGAAACTCATGTTGGAATAGAGTTTGTTACAAAGATATGCCAGATACCAGAATCTGGTGATGCTAGAGTTCAAGCATGTAGTAGAGTAGTGTACTTATTTCGGGAATGGATCATTCCTAGAATGTTAAAATCAAGGAGGAACCTAATACATAGGAACAATACTTCCACCTGATCACTCTGATTTTATGGGAAGTTCCTATATTTTGTTTGAGCAGGTTTTTTGGTTCCAAGAAAGAACCCTGATAATATAAGGATAAAACCCAAAGAGCTTCAATGTGTAATTATAGTTGACTTCCATTGACTTTGATTGCAATTTTTCTAGGAATCACTACATTCCACATGCCTTGATGTGGTTGGTCCCTTGGATTTCCTCTCATTTATTTGTCTTATCCTATCTGAGCCTTGTGTTCTATAAAAGGCTAGAGGATCTTTCTTTTCAGTTTAAGTTCAAAATTTGTGGATGTCAGAAGAGCATAATTTTTTTTTAAGTTTTATTCTTTTTTCCTATTTTCTGAATCATTTTGGCATAAAACTTTGTATACACATAGACATTGATTAATATTAGAGCCAATTGGATAGCTACCTATCTCATGAATCTTTTGTAGCTAGTTTTGTTAGTTCAGTTGAACAAGATTGTATGTTGTGTCGTTTAAGGGTGCATATATAACCTACTCAGTGTCCAAACTAAAACCCCTCTCTTTAAAAGCTCGCATCATTTTCTATGTATCTATGAAGCAATCTGGTCAAGTATAAAGCAATTTTATTTTATTTATTTTATTCTTTGCGGCATGCATGGAGAATAACGAAGAGAAAATTTTAATTTTCAGTAATTTTATACTTTATTTTAGAGTAGATGTTTAAATTCTTGAAAATGTTTTGAAATTTAAATGAATGGATGGAATTTTATAGAAAATATTTCATTTCCTATGAAATTGTTGAATGCTTAATCCTAAATCTACTTAAGTGATAGCAAAGAATTTGTGATTTTCATGAAATATTGTTGCAAATCTTTCGATTTCATGATACTTGTCTTTATGATCCAATAGAAAATTCATTGCCTAAAATATATAATTCTAAATAAACATAGTCCCTTTGAGATTAATAACAATATCACATCATACTTGAGAGTGACCCTAGTGCAATCATGACTTGGTTATCAGAGAATTGGTATTGAACTTAATCTAGTCTTTTCTTGTTAAAATAGAATTCCCCTCTAGGTTGCCTTCATTCCATATCTTTCAAGAAGGATAGGCTCTTTGTGGTTTTTCTATGAAGAATTTATTTGCCCTGTTTGTTGCGAGTAAAATCATCAACAGGAATTGGCGCTAGAAGGAGGGCCATTTTTGAATATTTTAGGCTTTATTTTTTCTTGAATTGGAGGTCATATTTTGAATTATTAGTCTTGAGTTTAATGAGAAGCTTGTAAAGTGAAATTGAGTGCAAGCTGGCATTTTAGTATGGAAGGGGAAAAAATTTGGAAAATTTCTAAGCAAAAATTACATCCTTTGAGTTTATTCAGTTTTGGTAGTCACTGAGTGTAGAATTCATGATACAATTGATCATGGTGAACTCGAATGTGAATTTCTTTTAACTAGGGTTAGTTTGGCCATAAGTAAAGTGATTCCGTTAATAGAAGAAGTTCTAACTGCTAGAAGAAAGGAATTGTTAATGAGGAAAACATTTAACCCTAGTGGAATTTAAAATATTAAAAAACTAAATGATACATCAAAATAGTTGGAAAACTCTAGTTATTATAAAGAAAATCCTAATGTTTTGTAGGGAAATAGGTGAGAATATCAAGATTCAGAGACATCACATCCGAAACGAGGACATGATATTGATGAATCAACATTCTCCTTATACGTGGAAAACATAGATAATGATAAAGAGTGGGAAAATTGAGCAGGAAACGCATGTATTTTTCCCCAAGTTGAAAATTTACAAGCTATAAAAGGAAATTTTCCTTATTTTATGCAAGATATAGAGTATCACAGTTTTAATTTTTCTATCTGATAACAATATAAATAGAGTATATCTTGGTCTAACAAAATGCAAAGTGAAGACGTGACTGAATAAATGAAGATTTTCAGAGGAAGAGAAAGCAGAGAAATGGACACAACCGTTCATGGAAATAGAACAGGGTTGGAGGAAGGTAGAGTATTGTTGCATCAGATGAAATGTGTGCAATTGATCTTTAATGAGGTCATTTTCATACATATGAGCCAAGTCATTGGTAAGTACACTTGTGAATTTATGATTATCAAATGTAGAAAATTTAAGATAATTCATTGTTACAGTAGAACATTGGAAATTATGTTGAATGAATTCAAAGATAAACGTGTTGTAATTCATATCAAAACTGCAAAGGAAATAGTCATGTAGAAATTGAAATAAGCTTTTTTATTAGGTTTAACCTTTTGTTACATATGTTAGAGTTAGGGAAGTTAGGGTTAGTTTTCTTTTTGTAGGGTTCTATTTTGTTTTGTTTTCTTTCTTCATTTTTTTGTCTTTCCTTTTGGGTATGTGTAGGATCGTCATGGAAAAAACAATCCCTTAAGTGGCAAAAAAATCAGAAAAATCAGAGTTAGGCAACTTGATGTAAAAATTTGAATAAGTTATCTATATTATTTCAAAAATATGTAAGAATAGAATTTGTAGAAAATTGAATATAGTTTCTAAACTACTAGGTTTATTTTTTTTAAAAACAAAATCTTTCTGGTGAAAATTTGAAATTTTAATGCAGTAGTACTTAAATTTGGGGAAAAAATAAGAAGTAGGTGTATGTCTAACCACCTAACCACAATAAAATGATAATTTTTTTTTATAATATTTTAGATATAAGTAGAGGACTCATGTGATGCATATTTTTTTTGTAATTTTTTTCCAATTAAATAATTAATTATAATTTTTTATTACAATTTTTAAAAAAATAAAACTTGTATGTCGACCACCTTAACTTGGTCAAAACTTCATAAAATTCAATTTTTGTTTTTAATCCTATAGTATGCAAAGCATAAAATGTGACACATGTTGTGGATTCAAAAAATGTGATACCATTTGAAAGCTATAAATGTTTTTCAATCAACTTATCAATTAGGACTTTAGTTATAATTCAAATAGAAAATGAATAATAATAATTTATTAAATTCAAAATAAAGCATAATTTATATTGGTGGAAAGCTAAGAATCTCCTTTAAAAACCCTTTTCATTTCATCAATTTTGGGTAAAAAAAAGTTGTCAGCCACATACCCTACACATACCCATCATATCACCACTTTTTGTCCCATCATGATCTTGCACATACCCTTTTTTTTTGTTTTGTTTGGTTTCTACATTAGCAAATTCTGCTTAAACTTGTCTTACATATGAGAGTTAATTCAAACATTTGTGAATTGAACTATGAAATGTAAAATGATAAAACCATGCATAATAAGCATGCTTTAAAATGTACTAAAATTCATATGTGTGTGTGTGTGTGTGTGTGTGTGTGTACATCATGTATATACATGCTATATCAAAAATCCTTATTTCAAAAGATAAATATAGTCAAAAAAGAGTGAGTGAAGTTGCAGATGGTAGTAGCCATTCAATTGATATGGGATTCCTCTTCTATTAGGGCTAAATACCCTATATAAGTGAGTTCTCGGTGAACTTCAAATTCATGAATATGGAGATTAGTAAGAAAAGGATAGAGTGGAACCACTTCCCCGTGTTCCAAGAATCAAAGAATATCATCCATGGAGGGAATCCCAATGGTTAGATGTGCAACAGATAAAATAATATCCAGATTCTCCAGATATTTAGGCCTCACTATCAAATTGGTAGCTAAATGAACATCTTCAACAAGTAGCCCAATATCCAAAAATGATGCTACAAAATGAGAAGCCACATCAGAATAGAAGTGAAAGTAGCGGTTGGATTCAACATACTTTTCCCCAAGGACTAAGCACACATTTGGTACTGTGAAACTGGAAGTTCAAATGAATAAAACCTTTTCAAGCCTTTGCTGTGTGATACTTCCTAAGAAAAAATTCTAGTGGCAAGAGTAGCTTAAGGAAATTAGAGTATCCATGGCCAAGAAGAAAATGAAAATACATAGAGAAAAATTATAGAAATAAGACAAGAAAGCTAGAAAGAAAAAATGTGAAGGATTCGAGAAGGAATGCATAATTTATAGTGATCCATGAGGAAGTTGAGGTACATATTTGCCTCGAGTGAATTCTTGGAAATTGTAAGCAAGGTGGCAGTTGGATAATTATCTTCAAAGTGAAATGTTAAATCAATTTTTTTCTTTAAACATGGTGATAAATTGCTTCAAATTTGATCAGTACACAGATTGCGAATCAAGAAAGTTAAATATTTTAAAGTTAATAGTGGTCATTTCACTTTTTTTAAGAGTTGAATTAATTATGGAGGTGCTTATGTGTGCAGAACAGAAAGGAAAATGAATCTGATAGGGCAGTACACGTCATCACCTAGGTAAGTTGAGAGAAGTAATATGTGTGAAATAAGGCATACAGATTTAATGCAGAATAATGTGATCGTGTTTCAAGGTAATCATGAAATTTCCAATCCATTAATGAAGTGCAACACTGTCAAATCATAATTGCTAGCAGAAATTTTAGTAGTTTCCATAAAATTTAATCAGACGGGTGGTAACTAATGTTTCTAAATTTAGATTTAAATTTGGTGATTAAATTGTTTGTTGCTAAATTTTAATTTATGCATATTTTCTAACATATAGAGATTTATAGTTAGGTAGGATTTGGCATAAAATAGTGAAATTTAG
This sequence comes from Sequoia sempervirens, assembly GCA_007258455.2. Taxonomy (NCBI): domain Eukaryota; kingdom Viridiplantae; phylum Streptophyta; class Pinopsida; order Cupressales; family Cupressaceae; genus Sequoia; species Sequoia sempervirens. Next base: position 182,948,245 of record VDFB02086081.1, read on the forward strand.
TTGGAAACAAGCACTTACAAGAAATTATTAAATGAGTTTTTGGGAAGTAGTGAATTGATGAAGGGATTGGCATTGAATAAAAAATCAAAAAGTAACCTTCACTACCACTATAATTCCTAACCTAATAGCGAGGCTTCATTGCTTGCAAGTTGATAAGAGAGATATCATTGAAATATCAACAGAGAAAAAATGAGCTATCATTGCTATATCTTAAAAAAAAAAAAAAACAACTCTTTAGGCTATTTAAATAACTCTACCAAGGCTATAGACGCCTGGCTAGTAGTAGAGCTATGTTTGGGGGGAATTACGGAGATAACCTTGCAAGGGCTATGGATGTTTGATTGGCAACAAGGCTCTATCCCTGGTTGGATTTGGAGGATTACTATACTATGTAGTTCAATGTTAATGAACCGATTCTTTTCACTGAGTTCCAAAAAATGGAATTAATTAGAGCACACAAGAATGTTTCTAGTGGAGTTTTAATTTTTTTTGGTCAGAATCTAGGTAAAGGTAAAAGTTATTGTTTAAAATATGTATAAATTTTAATTTATGATTGGTGATTTAATTTATACACATTTTAATTAAATCACCAATTAAATATGTCACAACATGCCCCAAGACTGAAAGACTTGGGGACCCAAGTGAAAATAACTCTTATGGTAGGAGCTAGAAAATTGAAAGATCACGAGAAGTGAAAAGCAAAGAAAAATCTTTAATTAGTGAGTACTTCGTAATCTAAGTGTGCTGGGTATCGGGTACTGAAAACTGAAAAATGTTTGAAAACGAAAAGGGTAATGTGAGTTTGAATGGAAGGCTTTAGTTTGATGTTTGGAGTCTAGGAAGATGGAGTTTGGTAAAACCGAAGTCCAGGAAATTTCATGGGTAAAGATGAATACCCGGAACCAGGCACCAGGTTGCAATGTGAATTAAAATTTTAAATTTTTTAGGTTATCTAATGACTCCAGTAATCTGGTATATATGCACAAGGATTTATGATACGCTAGAAAGTGTGTTATTTATGAGATTTTTGTACTAACATTTGAATAATGGTTTTATTTACATGAGATGTTATAAATGTTTTCTTTCTTTTAAAAGGGGTTTAATGTTTGGAATTTCTTATTGCAGGAGATACAGATTGTGATGCAAAGTTTGGGTATGGACGATCAGGAAAATTGTATTTGAGAAAAAAATCTGCTGGTGTCACTAGGTTCAATGATGCACTTTAGAAGCTCATGCTAGAATAGAGTTCGTTACAAAGATGTGCAATTTACTGGAATCCTAGGATGCTAGAGCCCAAGAATGCAATAAAGGAGTGTACATATTCTAGGAATGGCTCATTCCTAGAATGTTCAAATTGAGGAGGAACCTGAGACATAGGAACAATACTTCCACCTGATCACTCTGATTTTAAGGGAAGTTCATATATTTTGTTTGAGAAGATTTGTTTGGTTTGAAGAAAGAACCTTGATGATTAAAAGATAAAACCTGAAGAGCTTCAATGTGCAATTGGAGTTGACTTCCATTGACTTTGATTGCAATTTTCCTGAGTCACTACATTCTACATGCCTTGATGTGATTGGTCCCTTGGATTTCTGCTCATGTATTTTTCTTATACTATTTGATTCTTATGTTCTATAAAATGCCAAAGGATCTTTATTTTCATTTTAAGTTCAAAATTTGTTGATGTTGGAAGAGCATAAAACATTTTCAAGTTTTGCTCTTTTTTCCTATTTTTTTAATCATTCCAGTGTAAAACTTTATATGCATGTAGACAATGATTAATATTAGAGCCAATTGGACAACTACCTATCTGATGAATCTTTTGTAGCTGGTTTTGTTAGTTCAGCTGAACAAGACTGCATGTTGTGTCATTTAAGGGTGCATATAGAACCTACTCGGTGTCCAAACTAAAACCCCTCTCTTTAAAAAGTCACACCATTTTATATGTAATTGTGAAGCAATCTGGTGAAGTATAAAGTGGTTTGCTTTGTTTTAGTTGATTCTTTGGGGCATGCATGGAGAATAACCAGTAGAAAATTTTAAATTTAAATATTTTTATATTTTATTTTAGAGTAGATGTTTAAATTCTTGAAAATGTTCCAAAATTTAAATGAATGGATGGAATGTTATTGAAAATATTTCATTTCCTATGAAATTGTTGAATGCTTAATGCTAAATCTACTTAAGTGATAGCAAAGAATTTGTCATGTTCATGAAATATTGTTGCAAATCTTTTGATTTCATGATACTTGTCTTTATGATCCAATTGGAAACTCATTGCCTAAAATATATAATTCTAAACAAACATAGTTCCTTTGAGATTAAAAAAAATATCAAATCATACCCAAGAGTGACCCTAGTGCAATCATGACCTAGTCATCGGAGACTTGGGATTGAACTAAAACCAATCTTTACCTGTTAAAGAAAAATTCCCCTCTAGATTGCCTTCATTCCATATTTTTCAAGAAGGATAGGCTCTTTGTGGTTTGCCAGTGAAGAATTTATTCACCTTGTTTGGTGCAAGTAAAATCATCATCAACAATTTCCTTATATCATTAGGAATCTTGTTAGGGAAACCTTGAATACCATTAAAAATTATTGTCTTATATCTCTCGATAGAGAATTTCCTTTAATGGCATGATAAGAGCTGCATGTCTTGCATTTTTTATCTTGTATCCATATTCAATCCTTAAATAATCAACTTCATAGTTAATTATCCACTGCCTCATTCCTCAATTTAATCATGATTTTAAAATGCATAGCTCCAACAAATTCATGCTTTAAAGCTTTCTTAAAGGTAGATTTCAAAGATAACACACTTCTTCAACCTAACTCAAATATTACAAATTGCACCTTAGAAGTATATAAAATGATTACCATTCCCTCTATTTGTCCTTAATTCACATAATAGGGAAATAAATTTTTCACCAAATCATTTCAACATGGTTTTCACACGGATTTATTTCTTCTTGAAAATGAAAATAGGGGAAACTACCTGAATATACTGTAACTATTCTAAATTGTACTTCTGACTAGAAAGCCTTGCAGATGTGAAACCTTCTTCATCTCTTCATCAAATTCTTTGCATAGAGTCGCCACCTCCTTTGTAGAGGAACAAACTTCAACATTATGAAGTTTCTTTCACAAGTCAATTTCACTTTAAGCTTCCTTAATCAACAAAGTCACACATAAGTCAGGTTTATAATTTCTTATTTTGTCTCTAGCAACTTTTCATTCCATTTTACTAGATTGTCTCAAATAATTCACACTAGCACAGAGATCTTCAGAGTCGGCACCCACATCTAGTGAGAAATTCTAAGATTATTTGTGGAATTGTGGTAGATCTCGACAACATTTGCAAGTTTTTAAAGGAGACATAGAAAACTCCTTCAACATCTTGTAGGATTAACTCATCGAAATGAAGCTAAGCTTGGCAATATAATTCTCTAAAAAAATTTAACTCTTCAAGGAAAGATGATCTTCTATCAAAATTTTCTTAGGCCATTCCCCAATAGAGTCACCATTTATGTTGGTTATTTTTAATGAACCAAACTTAGTCCTACCACTTACCTATGAATCTACTAGAATTCAATTATTAGTAAGGGTAAGGATTGGCCAACACACAAGTAAGGATTTTGAGGCCCTTACTTCTTCACTTTGGGCTCTATGAAACCTAGGAGGGTATTCCTAAATATGTTCTCATGATATTCATTTGATCAAGAACATTTCTACACACAGATAGATTCCTATGAATGCAAATAGACAACATTCATTAAATATTTAGTTGAACTTTAAACAAATTACTATCTATTGCAAGGAATAAAAGGGTACTTCAAATTGGTATATATTGTAATTAAAAATTCTATTAGATTATTTTTGTTCTCATTTCAATCCCTTGGTCAAGTGAACAACTAACTCATTTATCTTTAGGGTAATCAAATTAAAAGACTAGTGCCTTGTATTGGGGTAATGGAGTCAAACTCATAATAACCAGCAATACTTTAGTAATTTGAACTAGAAATTAATGGACTATTGATATACTATGTTACAACATTCAACTAACTATTCCTAAAACATAACTACTTATCAATCCTATGCTCTTTCCTTACAAATTTGTGACCTCACTTTAGCATTTAATCAATTCCTTGAATTGAAGCAAAAATGAAATCAATCATTCAATTAAAACAATTGAAGACAAACAAAAAGATCATTAACCATTTCACTCATAATAAGGAAGAAAATTACATAGGAGAGAATATGTTTAGGAACTAGCATTTTCATTTATAATTTTTTTCTACTGTAAACTATTTAAGATTGTTAAAAACTAACTCACACCCTAGACTCCTTACTAAACTATTCATTTGTGCATTAGTTTACATTATGCTATTTCATGAGCTTAGTTTTCTCACTTAGACCACTTTGCGACTCAAAAATCGAACCCCTGTAACCAACCTTGAAATCCCTTTTATAGAATAAGGGAGCAACAAGCAACAGGTTGAATTACAATTACATTTCATTTCACAGACATTTCATTTCAGGTTTAGAAACCTCCTAGATGATTACACTTAATCATTTCATAATAGGGGAGAGTAAAATACAAAACTCCACATAATTTAGTTGAAGTAGACTAGCCAGCCTTCCAAAAGGCACAATTTGTTCCTACAGTAGTGCCAAAATACCTTGCCCTTGTTGACCAAAGAATATTCTTGGTTAGTAGCCAAAGCAAAAACTTATATACTACCCAGAAAAGGAATACTTTCCATTGAAGTTAAGGAGTCTAACACCTCTCCTCCACACTAGCCAAAATTATTTCCACATAAACATTAAAGACAAAATACCATGTAGATATGGTGAAGAGGACAATCCTGATGCAGTGGTAATGGTTTCATCAAGAACAAAAATAGGGCAGGGATTCTACTTTGAGTTGCCAACATCAAAGTATGCCTACCCACTCCTTGTTCATGATGAAACTAGAGGATCCATCACTCCTCCCTCATCAGAGTCTTCATATGACACCAAAAAAATAAGGTAATGGCCATACTCTGGTTTAGTATCACCTCCACCATCCGAAGGGCTATCTGAAACCTCAATGGGAGAATTGCATCTCCCCAAGAGGCCTTATGATACTTGTTTCTTTTCTTTGCTTTCTTCATAGGATCAATTGATTCCTTCCCTTTAAACTTGACCAATTCTTTTGAAACAGTCCTACTTCTCAAATTGTACATGCTCCTGAAAACAATAATCTTATTTTTACCATGGGAATTTCTCCTACCTTTTGGGGTTTTAGAGGTCTCAAGTACTTCTTGCTCAGCCATAGAGATACCCTCTTGAAATTCAAACACACTAGAAGTCTCTTAGACCTCCTAGTTCCAGTTGAATAGACACACCTGACTTACCCATTCTCAAAAGACATAGGGTGAAGACTAGAAAATCTAGATTGCAAGGAGACTCACCAATTTAAGCTCCTAAATTGAACTTGTAGAAAAGAAAACCCACAAACCCAGACAATTTCAACTAGCCCTAGTGATAATTACAGTTAATCACAACTCTCACTATCCAAAAATATGAAACTCTCAAACAAACTAATGCATGAATCAAACAGAGCTCACATGAAAATCAATTTACTAGGGATGGACACTTCAATACCTTTTCAATTAGAACAAAGACTCACATTCTTTCTCTCTGGTTCACACTTCTTAATTCTAGATGGTTGAAACTAGTGAGATAAAATGACAGGAAAATTCATATTAAGTAGGAAATTAGGAGTGTGTTGTCATTAATGATTGAGGAGAGCTTCACGCAAGAAAGCTGAAAACTTATCCTCTTAGCTTTGAATCTAGACCATCAATCGTTTAGGATTTAAAACACCATCAATGGAAATCCTTAGGTATTGTTTCTAACTTTAAAAACTTGTTCCTCAAAAGTGGTGATACCACCTTGGAAAGATGCCATGTTTTCCCCTTAACTTTATTAGTCATTCTTGATCTTAAAATCAACATGCATCACCATCTTGGTCCATGCCTCTTCATTTATATCGGTGAAGTAGAAATATCTGACATTGAAGAAAATATTCCCTAAAACATCCCATCACTTGTCGCAAATCTATCCAACCCTTCTAGGGCTCAATCAATGATGAGAGCATTGGCACAATGAAAATTTGACCACTGGATCATTATGCTTCTTGGAAATCTTCACCTCACATCACACGTCACTGATTTATGTTTCAAATTTGACACCATATCAGTGATGGATGAAAAATGAGGGAATCAAATTAGCCCATGTGCATCTTCCTTTGAAATCAATGGTCACAAACATATTGCTCATTCACCCCATTCAAAATAATGATGGCTCACATTAACTAGTGACCTCATTGGTTATCGCTAATTTGAAGAAGACAAGTGCACAACCATCCACGATGAGCAATGGAATGAAATTCAAAGAGCCCTGAGGTCATCCCTCATCGCTAATTCAAAACTCAAAACTATAGAGCCATTAGCGATAGTAAAAACCTTCAGCGATACAAGGAAAAACTCACATCATGCATCCTTGACATGAACCAAATGTTCTCAAAGCCATTCATGATGAGTGATGGACAAAGGCGGTGGACAAGACTTATGTGAAATAATTTGGCACGTGCTCGTAAGTTGTATTTGAGGAATGGGAATGCCTAGGATAATGTATAAAAATCCCTCAAAGGACTTTAAAAAATATTATTTCAAAGGAAATTATAATATCCCAATAAGATCAATTGATCAACCTTATAAAGAAAAATATTTTGGACCTAGGCACAAGGGTCGGTAACTTCACAAGCTTCAATGACTCAAGATATTTTAGGATGATTGGGGATGGGCGATAAGAGGTCAATGATAGATCATAACATTGACAAGGGATTTGATTTAAGGGTTTCTCAGGAGAGATTTTGATAGCAAAATACCAAGGCAATATAAGTGGGAAAAACCTTGAGTCCAAATATTTGAAGCTAACTGAAATTTGTAGACTTTAGGAATGGAACCAATTTTTTTTTTGGGGTTCCATCAAATCCCAAATCCAATAGTACCATGAAGGTAATGAAGGATCCTCTTAGTTGCTTTCCAATGTATCTCAATAGGTTCCTACATAAATCTTGAAACCATGCCTACTATATAGGCAATCTCTAGCCTAATATGAGTCAAGTATATAAGACTACCAATAATATGTTGATACAATGTAGCATCAATGAATGATGTAGTATGTAATAATTCTTAATCTTGAATTTATATAGAAAGAGATTCATAGATGGTTTGCAAGTATTCATGTGAAACTGTGCAAGTAGATTGTGAGTATACTTAGGTTGTGCAAGAGTGATCCTTGAAAACAGACTGTGAAATCTCAATACCAAGGAAGTAGTGCAATAAAAAAAATTCTATCATGTCAAATCTATCCTAAAGTGATTTTTTTCACTATTGCAATGGAAGATGAAGTACTCCTAATAATCAAAAGATTGCCAACATATACAACCAGTATCAAAATTGAATCATTATACTAGAATAGATACACATTCTGATTTGAATAGAATCTGGTAAAACTTGGAGATAGGAAGTAGGAATCCATGTTGGCATACCCAACCCTATGGGCTTGTTTGAGGCCATGAAGTGATTTGCTAAGTCTACAAGCTAAGGATGAATCCTGAATAAACCCTGGTGGTTGTTATATGTAGATTTCCTCCTCAAGGTCTTTATGAAGAAATACACTCTTCATATCCATCTAATGTACATCCCATCCATGTGTTGTGTCTATAGCTAGTGTAAGTCAAATTGAAGTCATCTTAGTAATTGGTGCAAAGGTATTTGTATTGCCAATACTTGCAATTTATAAAAAACCTTTGGCAACTGACCATTCTTTGTACTTATCAACTAAACCATCTACTGCAAATTTAGTTTAATAAATACATCTACATTGAATTGTCATCCTTCCCTTAGGAAGTGAAGTCAAAAATCATGTGTGATTTATAATCAAGGAATAATATTCCCCATCCATAGAAATATCTCACTCTAGTATGCCTGATGTCTCTCTAAATGTCTATGGATCACAAATTGAAGCAAATAACACATGTGGCCCCTTAAAAATCTTCCTGAATTTGTCTACTATTTGCTAGATCTTGTATCTCTATATCTTCCCTTTGTATAGTGTGAGACGTGGGTGATTATGGTGTACATATATGAAATTCAAATTCAATCCTTGAACTAGATGAAGATGAACCTTCATCTTTGTCATCACTGTGAGGATTGGAAGAAGCTACTACACTAGAAATATATTGAGAATGGTTTGAATCACCAGTACTATAATCAAGATATGGTGAGTCCGCAATATGTTGATAAGTGTCAATTATAGTTTCAAGAGATGTTTCTTGAATATTAACACATCTCTCAATAAACAACTCATGTGTGGTAGGGTGGAGTAGGTGATATCCTCTTACACCATCTACATATCCAACAAGGATGAAAGGTTTGGATTGTGGATCCATAGCCTTATGATGTTTCAAAATTTGTTGTCATGGCATGAGAGCCAAAAACATTGAAATGATCAATTGTTGGTTTCCATCCTTTCCAAGCTTCATAAAATTAGATTGAATCACAAAAATAGCCTTCGCTTTTAAAGATCTATTTTTTAGTTTGATTTTATTGAGGATTATATGGAGCTATGTGTTGCAGATCTATCCTTTCTAATATGAAAAATTTCTCAAAATGGTTGTTGACATACTCACCCACATCATTTGTTCGAAGAACCTTGATTACTTTTCCTGATTCTTTTTCAGCAAAATATTTGAAATCTTGAAAAGATTCAAACACTTCTAATTTTTTTCCTAAGTAGACTCATGTAAAACATGAGAGATCATCAATAAAGGTGAGAACATATCTATCCTTTCTAAAATATGGATGGGGAAAAGGTCCTAAAACATCACTGTGAACAAGTTCTAAAACTTGTGTTGCCCTCCATGATTTTCCTTTATCAATTTTTTCTTCTAGATGATTTTTGAGTTCACAACCTTCACAAAGCCATTTAGAAAATTTAAACTTAGGTAATCCCTTGACCATATTATGTTGACATAGTTGTTCAAGATAGTGGTAGTTAAGATGGAAAAACTGCTCATACCATAATTTACTAACTTCATCTAAATGAGTTAGTAGTGCTTTTGGAGAAGGTATATAATTTGGATTAGTAATTTGCCCCCCCTATGGCTACCAATTTTTTTCCTTTTAATTATCTTATCTCAATTTAATTTAAAGAGAAGTGTACTCTCATTCCCTTCACTAAATGAGTTATTTGATACACTTAAAGGAGATTAGTTGATAGTGAACACTTAGAACATTTGAAAATGTTCCTCCTTCAACTTCAACAGACCTCTCCTTTTTACCAATGTTGGAGTATCATCACCGAAGGTTATTGTGGACATACTAGATGGATCTAAGGATGAAAAAATACTTGTGAAGAACCCATATGGTGTGAAGAACTTGATTCTATAATCCATGATGGAGATAAATATTCTATATCAACCAAGGCTTTACCCTATCATTTCTCTCTGTCCTTAGTATTTTCCTGAGTTGATGAAAATGCCTTGACAGAATTAGGTATCCCTATATTATTCTCTTTGAGAATTTGTTGTAGAGAACCAATTTGTTTCCCCATGTATTAATGTTCACCATGTCCAATGTTTTTACAAAATGCAAATTTAACTCTCTACTTACTCTGAGAGGATTTATTGGAGTTGCCAATTTTTCCTTCTTTCTTAACTTCCTTATCCTTTTTAGTGTTCTTCTTATCCTGTTTTGAAGTCTATTGTGTTTCATTCCTTGTAAGTAGGGCTTGAGGCTAAGTAGACTTCAAATTTTCCATTTGAATTAAATTTTTTTGCTCCCTTGTGAGATCAACAATAAAGTTATAAAGTGTGGGCATTGACCATGAGGCTCCAAGAGCCCTTTTAGTAGAGTAGAAAGTTGATACAAACATAAAAAAAATTGGACCTAGCTTGGAAAGTACAAAAAGGATTAATTGATCCTCTTTCTTGTCAATTCCACAATCTTTTAACTGCAACTTTAAAGATTTAAATTTATTGAAGAAGTCTTGTAAAGTTGTAAAACTCCTAGGACAAAAACCTAAGATTTTATTTTCCAACTCGTGGTTTCTAAGTTCATCTATTTTCCCAAATAGTTTTTTCTAAAGCTTCCCACACTTGGTTGGGTGTTGTCAATTTCTCAACATGGAATAATAATTTAGGACACAAACTTAAACATAGAAAGCCAAATGCTTGATCACACTTATTAAAAAACTTTTCTCTTTCTTTGTTCCCATGGTTACCCTATATGAACCTTTGTTCTTAAGCATAATAATTACTTTCATCTTCCAATAATGATAATTTAAAGGTGTTAGGGGTAGTATAGTAACATTAGAATCCATGATGCTAGACTTTAGATAGTTTCTTTTTAGAAATGTGGAAATGAAGAACTTATAAATACATGCAAAAGTGAAGGGAAAATACAACACAAAAAATCACTTCTTCATGAAGTTTGAAAATGGACCACACACAAAACCCCCTTGATTATTTGTTCCCCCAGAATTTGACACTTTATAGGAGTGTGTGTAACTAATGCAATAGAGACATAAATGAGAAATTTATAGAATGAGTGTGATATTATGCTCTTTGGACTCGTGGTGTAAAGATATGCAATTTTTTAGAAAATGGCACTCAAATTTGAGTTAGTGAGCAAAAGTTTGACATTATGAATTTTTCCACCTATTACAAAATATTTCCCTTCTTACAAAATAAATTTTTAGATTTTTAGAAAATAAAGTTTTTGCACCAAAAAAATAGAATGGAAGGGAAAAAATAAGAGAAAACTTAAGCCCCCTTGTGTTGGAAAGAAGCAAGGGCTTAAATTATATATGACTAAGGGCTTAAAATTGCAAAATATTGCCTAAAATGCAGGCCTTTGCCTTCAAACGACCCTCCACAAATTCAAATGCAACCTAAGAAAGGTTGAATCGAGGCCTTTAAAATGATTAAATGGCCTAAAAAATGAAACACTACGCTTTAATTGATGCTTCAAAAGAAAGGAAGAAACTGTAGTGGTTACAGAGACAAGTCTTACACAATATTTCTTCTAAATACAAAATAAATGAATTCATCTCATGGCCTGGAAAAATCCACGTCTAATTCTAATACCATGAAAGAACTTGCAAATATGAAGATTGAAAGCAAGCATATAATGAACACAGGATTGCATAATAGTCAACCAAGTAAATTAGGCAAACTAAGTGTACATAAATAGGAGTGAAGGAGGTACCTAACCTCCATGAAATAAGGACATGACTCCTCATTCATGGAGTGGTGGTGAGTGCCTACCAAAAATGAAGAGGTTATGAAAGGAAATCGACACCTCCTAGGACACATATCTACATTAACATCTCACAGAGAAAGGGTCAATGGGATGCCTAAGTAGGCTTAAAGTCTAAGTGTATGCATAAAGTGCAATATATACACTAACACCTTTATGCTTCCACCCCTAGGTGTTTGAAATGTATGTTGCATCAAGATAAATTCTTCATCATAGTTCTCAAAGATAATTCTACCATTCCGTTACATTTTATTTAGTATTTTATCATTTAATTATTCTAATTTATTGCCTAGGTTATGTTAATTGATTTTGTTAATTAATTAGCCTACAATAAACATTTAATGTTTTTTTATGATTTAATCTACACTAATCGAATATATGCAATCAAATAGGGAAAAAAGGCTAAAATTAGCTAATTACAATTGAAAATAGGAAATTTAACAAATTTTTTTAGAAGTCGATTGAGATAGAGGATCACACTTATCTTAAAAAATGATGATTAAAGATCAAATTGTCAAAATTATTGAACTTGTCTGATGAATATAATGCCTCTCTATTATTAGCTTATCTGAAAGTTTATATTGGATCTTTTTTCGATATCAAAGGATAAGTTTGTGTCAATAGAAATAATTTGTAGTTACAAATTTATATTTTAGATCAATATTGATCCTAAATACCAATTATATTTTTTATTTGTAAATTCACTTCATGTGTGATCCTAAGCTCTTCTCCTCCAAAATTCTTGGGGACCTAGCTTGGTATTTAAAATTAGCTTTTAAAGGGTTGTTGTTATGACATGAGGATTTTTCACCTAGATTAATCCCCAAAAATTGAATAATGTATAAAATATTAGGCAAATGCTACAAATTGTTTCTCTTTTTTTATTGCACCAAATCAAAAAAATTTGCTATTAATTTCATGAGTGTCCAATAATGATGTACTCTTGAATTATTTAGGGGATTAGGAGATATGAATTCTTAATTATTAGAATAAATGTATTAAAATATTTATATAATATCACATAACATCATATTGTGCTAAATGTGTGTTTAGTTGACTCAAGGTGCAAGGGTTAAGGGGCTAGTTGATCAAATTTAAATTTTATAAAGGGATAAGTTTATGATTGCGAGGTCACCCTTGTGACTATAGTCTTTCCCTAGAATGAGATAATATTAAATGTAGATGGAAACAACTAAATGGAAGTAGTTCATGAATAAGTGTGATAAGTTGATGGATAAGGTGTATGTGTGTGTATGTGTAAATAGATTCAAAAAATAAGGGAATGAGTCCAACTTGGCACAAGATCAGAACATTTTCCATGATATATGTATTAAAACATCAACTCAAGGTAGACATAAAAATAAATAAAAATGCCATGGGTATATGAAATTCATTGTTATGATTATATATATTTATTTAATTTCCCTTGTAACCTATATCTCCTCTTAGTATTTCTAGAGAAATAATAAATGCATATAACTATCATGACAATTTTACTATGAAATATATTCCCCTTCTCTATGTTTTATTTATTTTTAGATCTAAAATAGATTTATATAAATATAATCATGAAAATTCTACTCAAATATATAATTTTTGATGATTATTAGGATCAATTGAAGAGATTCTATGAAAAAAAATATTTTATGAGCATTTTAATCAAATTTTTTTCACTTTGTGATCTATCATTAGTATAAATTAAGAGAGAATATGATAGATCATAAAGTGTGATCTTAATGATGGATCAGAGATTATGATCCAAATGATAATTAAAATTATATCATTTTGAGAAGGAAAACAATATCAAATAGACTCTCCACTACCTAAACATTTTTTGCTAGGCTTTCAACTCCAACATTCAATGATATGAGACCTTTTGTTATGAATAATCATTCCTTCCCAAGTCAGGGTGGCTTGACCAATTTGATTGGAAATGGATTGATCATGGGGAGATTTTCCATTTTCTTGGAACTACCTTTGCTTTCAATTCCACTCTTGTGGAGCTTTGATAAGATTATTACAAGAATTGAGAAGAAATTGCACTACTGGATTACCAAGCCTCTCACTATGGTAGGGAAATTTAAAACATTATCTAAGGTTTTGGAGGTCACTCATGTTAGTTATTCTTCATGTTGGGTCCCTTCTAAGGCTTCTTATTTGGAGGTTGAGAAGGTCCTTAGAGATTTTATATGGGCTTCCAATGATGGGCATCAAGGATTCTATTATGTTATTTGAGAATTATTTTGTCTACCTTGTGAGGTTGGAGGGATTGGTTTGATTTCTATTTGTCATCAAGGTATTGCCTTATGTTCCAAGTGGATCATAAAATCTCTTCAAGGTAATAAATATTGGAAATTTCTTGTTCACCACTACAATTAAATTAACACACCTCAAGGTCATCCAACCTAGAAATGTTTGGATTTAGGAACTATTCTTACCATGAGGGAAATTGTTTCCTTTCAAGTAAATTTTGTTACCAAAAGTATTTGGAAGGATTGGGAAGTTGTCTAACCCTAGCTTCACTAGGTTGGAGATGATTTTTGTAATGATTTATCAATTAACGAATACTCTATTTCTTGGCCCCTGGTTCTCATATCTCAAGGGAGATTTCTTGCTCAATTAGCATGGATTCATGCATTGAAGTTATTAAAATGGGGAGTGCGGGTTTTACTAGATTTCATTCATTAAGTGACCAAGAATTTTCTTCCTTGGTCAAAACTCAAACTTAAATTTAGGTGTTCTAATTAGGACCAAGATAATTATTATATATTTATTGATGGTATCCCTCCATCTAGATGGTTCACAAAGATGGAACGAGTTGTCTCAAACCATGGTGGAAGGACTGGAAGTAGTATCTAGACACCCCCTTTCTGAATTACAAACCTTGCATGGGTTATTCTTGGCTATCTCCATGCTTATATGTGGTTGATCAACTCAATATATGTTAGCAACTTTAGTCCTCTCTTGGGACCTAAAAAAAAATTGTAATATGTTTGGTCCGCGATGCTGGAGTATAAATTGGCTCAGTTTTCTTGGTGATTGTTGTAGCAAGCCTACCTGTGGGGACTTGTCTTTCCCAAATGGGATTTTCCTATCTCCATTGTCCTTTTTGTTGATAGTTTTAATCCATCAAGAATCTCTTTTCATTCTACTCTCAGGCTCAAGAAGCAGGAAATGAGATTTATAATTTTTTCAAATATTTTAGACCTACTCCATTTTCTTGGCACATGGTTTTGTTTGGAGATTGGTTTTCTCTGAAAAAATTATACCTAGAATTGAAATTCATTTAGAGTAGAAATACTTTTTATTACTTAGAAATATATGAATTCTTCTCTTTTTAATCAATATGTATTTTATAAGTATTTTTCCTTCTACACTTTAAAGCTATCATTTTTCTCTAATGTTCTCATGTAGATTCAAGTGAAAGCTAACAAATTTGCACTTGAAGTTACCCATCTCCAAGAGCTACTAGACCACCAAGGCAATGCCCTTGCATTATTTTCTGGGTTCCTCCAAACTCCACCTCCCCAAGTAGGGATGTCAGTGCAGATGCAACCAATTAGTTAGGTGTGATCATGGTTCTCATTCCCATGGTTCATTGCTTCAGAATCCTAGGGATTTTATTGCATGTGGAGGATGCTGCCAACCTTCTTATCCTCCATCTCTCAAGAAAGATGCTAGTTGGTAAAACACTGGAAAATTTGTTCATTTGCAACTCGCCATTTCTCTAGTATGTGCTCAACAACCTTTTGAGGATAATGAGTATGGCAATATTCCTCTCATTAGTTGGGAGTTGATTAATGATGCCACCATCAAGGATGTTTGGGTGAAGCTTGATGATCAAGATCCTCTTCACCTACCTTGCGTAACTTTGGTTGCTTAGGTTTTTTGTGGGCTTGACCCCTAGTTTATTGTAATATTCTTAGATTTTGTGGGTGTGCAATCTACCACCTACTCTTTTTGGGAATATTATATTTTTTTAATTTTGTTAATATAATGTTTAATAGAAAATATTCATTAAAAGATCTCGCACAATTTCTTCTCTAAAATCTATAAAAAAATATATTTCAAACTGATTCCCCTTCTCTATGCATATTTTATAAAATACTTTTTTATATATAATATAATATATATATATATATATAATTATAATTACAAAGATAGACAAATCAAAAAAATGAACCCATAAAGAAAAGCTTTCTCAAATTGAACAAATTCTCTTACATGAATGATGCCCCAAACAAACCTTAACTCACCTTCCCGACTTAAAATAAATCCCTTTTAATTCATCTCCAAATACACCAAATTAACATAAATTCCATTCAATTCAACTTCAGATAACACAAATTAAAATGAATTTATTTCAATTAAATAGATTTATATATTAGATTTCCCCTTTTTAAATTTAATTTAAAACTTTAAATGTTTCCTTTATCTCTAACCTATTTTAGAATGTAATATTTTTCTTCTTTAATATTTTACGTTGAATCTAATCTTCATTTAAAACATCAACTAGTAGATAGGCCCTTTGTGATTTATCTTTCATGAGAAATTGAACAACCAGAAATCTAAAGGACCTTACCACCGTAAATACTTCAATGGTGGTGCTATACAATTATTTTAATCCTTACTATATATGATCCCAACCTACTATTTTTTTCTTTGATTTTGAATTCTATTTCCTATGAATTGAGGATTCTAATTTCATTAGGAGTAAGAGATGTATTTATAGATCTTGAAAGAATTTTAAAAAAATAACACTGGATAAATACAGATAAAATAACTTTAAATAATTTTAAAAGTAAATAAAATAACTCTTTAACTAACTTTATATTTTCTATAAGTCAATGTTTTTAAGTTTTAAAGCAGTTTGCATAGTGCGTATATTTCATTGATTTAGTTTTAGTTTTTAGCTTTTTAAGCTTTAAAACTGTTCACTGCATCTTTCATTAGGTTTTGCTTTTAGCTTTGTTTTTAGTTTTTTTTTTAGTTTTTCTTTTGTTTCTTTCAGCAGCATGATCGCTGTTTTTTGAAAACTCTTTTATATAGAGTTGTTTGTAGCAGAATTAACATACAGTTGAATAATATTTTCAGAATTATTATTTTCTCAGTCTGCTGTTCAATTTTCAATTTGTTGTTCAAGTGTTAGTGCTTAAATTTCATTCTTTCAGTATCCGTATTTGCAATGGAAGAAGCTCAGCTTCGATTCGGAGTCCTAACCTCTGCAGATGTCAAAATTTGGTTAACAGGCCCAAATAAGGAAAAATACGAAAGAAATCCAGTTTTTCTCCATTCTGTGATTCTCAAAAGATCGGAGCTTTTTAGAGTCAAGATGTCTGAGCGCTGGAAATCGGATAAACCAGGCGAACTAAGAGTAACTACTTGTCATAATTTCGATGACTATGTAAAATGCATTGAACTCATGTATGGCGAGCGGGTGTATTTCTCCAATGTTGAGCAATGCCTTGATATTCTTTCAGTTGCTTCTGAGTTGTTGCTGATGACTGCATCAACAAATGTATGCAATATTTGGAAGCAGTTCGTTGGAGCTCTGAGCAAGAGTCCCAAATTCGAGATGTGCTTTCTTCTCTAGGATTGAAACTTTTACCAGATTTAGCTGACAGGCTTGATAAAAAGAACGGCGAAGATATATTTTTTATGGAAAGGATTATCAGTGAAATGGTATCTCTTATTATAGACCAGAAGGCCAGCGGAAGAAACCGGAGAACTGCGGAGAAATATATAGCGGGCATATTGGAGGAAGATTCATCTAGAGAAGTTGTGGAAGTATGCGGGCGTGTGCTTCTGCAAGAGTTCAAATCATCCATCCAATTTCGTAATATCTTTCCTATGAAGCTGCTGTTTAAACATATCAAGCATTGTGATGGAGATATACTGGAAGCTGCATTCATCGCTTTTTGTGAAGATCCAGAATTTACGGAGTATGTAAGGGTGATAGAATTTGATAGAAATGCGGCGTTCTACATATTAATCCGTTTTATGCACGCCATAGGAGACGGAAAGATAGTAGTTTCAAGAGCTTCTCGAATTTCTTTTCTCACAACCTGGCTGCCAATCATGGGAGAATTGTGCTCTAAAAGACTACCAATCATGGGAGAATTGTGCTGTAAAAGATCCCGCATGCGTGGTGAGCTAGATAAAGCAGTTCGTAACGTCGTTGAGAGCCTCCCTCTTGTTGACAGGAGACGTATTTGCCTGGAATGGACAGGGGTTTACAGGAAATTTAACATCGACATCGCTACGCCATTTACTTTGTTTAAAGGTCTGCAAGACAAATCGACATCAAAGGACTAAGTTATATATTTTGTTTTCGTTTGTAGATGTTTGGGCTCCGCTGTATTGGCATGCCTACCGCTGGCTATTTGGCTAGAGTTGGTGTTTGAGCTATGGTAGTTTTTTAATTTGTAAATAGTCTGCAATGCTGAATGTGTTTTGATCACAGAGAAGTCAGCATACTCATTTTCTTGTATTTGTCGCTTGCCTGATACAGTTAATGCGATATGAAAAAGTTCTCTTAAATTTTCAATTATGTCTTCCATACTCTTTAATAAACAGATCAACTTAACTGAAAGGACAAGTTATTATTAAGCACAGCAATTTGCATAATTTTATGCAATCTTCATTATTGTGAGGGAAAACAAGCGTATATGTACGTAGTTAATATACGTGTTTGTGAAATGATTTTATTTGTGTTAATGGAGGATTTGGTGGAATATTGATTTTGAAAGTGTATGTGGATAATTTTGGTAGTAATTTTTTTTTACAATGGTTGGATTATTTAATATATATGTTTGTGCAATAATTTTATTTGTGTTGCATTATTTGATAAAGTATTGATTTGAAAGTGTATATGATTAATTTTGGTAGTAATTTTTAAAAATGGTTTAATTGATTATGCATCAATTTTTTAATTTTCATTTTAATCAATATTTAGTATTTTGTGAAATCTTCATTATTTGTATAATTCAAATATTTAGTTTGATTTTTTTAAAAAGTTAATTAATATTTATTAAATATATAATTGTAACAATTAAATAAAATGTTTCATTTTTGTGAGATGGATTTATTAGAATCATTATTTGTAAAATAAGATTCAATAATTTTGATTTGAAAAGTACAAAATTAAATCTTGATATAAATATTTTAATTAAATAAATGTCATTATTTATAATTAATCTAATTACGACATTACAATGGCATCCACCAAAAATCAATGTGTAAGGAAAAACTCTTCAGCTAAAAATTGATGTTCAAATGACATGCAAATCCATATCCACTCTTAAATCTTATCTTCTTATCTTTTGAAAAAAAAACCTTGTCATTATTGTTAACTTCCTAAAATAAATTTTAAAAATAGTTTTCTTTTGTGAAAGTTGTCTTGTTGAAGATTCTACTTTTTGAATAAATAAAAAATAAAAAATAACTCTTAAATAAATATAATATAACTTGTCAAGTGGATTGTGCTTAAATGACAAATTCATAAGATTCTAAAGAACAAGATCCATGTTTTGGTCTCTCAAGTGACAGGTAAGTTGGAATTACAAATGATGACTCTTGGACTTCCATTACAACAACTTCAATATTATTTACAATTAATATAATAAATATTTTATAATGATAATAAAACACAAACATCATGCCATAACTATATAAATAAAATTTTAAAAATAACCATTAAATAAATACAATATAACAGTTCAATTGGGTTGCGCTTAAAAGAAAAATTCATAAGATCTTCAAGAAGAAGATCTGTGTTTGGGTCTTCTAAGTGACATGTAAGTTGGAATTACAAGTGATGTCTCATAGACTTCTATTATAGCAACTTTATGTTGAAGGGGATGAGACCTTCTTGTGACCTCCATAGTTGTGGGATTAGTCTAGAAAGTCTCTTACTAACAAGAAAAACTCTTAAATTAATAACCTAAATATAAAATAAGTAAAATAATTCTCTCAATAAATAAACTTAAATAAAAATTGATGCTCATTTTTAATGTTGCACAATTCAATATTTGAGGAGTGGAGACATATATTATGAATGGTAAATACCTTCCTATGTATACTGCTGGAAAATTGCACAGTCATAGCTTAGAAATGAAAGGGGAGAGGGGCCAATAGTTGTGCATGGTCCAATTATTGTTATAGCACTTATGCTTATAATATTCAATCTTGCTAGATATTTATACTATATATTGTAAATAAATATTCCACATGTAAATTAAAAAATAGTTGGCATGAGTTTTCTACAGTCCATAAGATAAAATAGAAAGGTTTTGGATTAAAATGTGAATGAGTTTCAATCAACATTTTCGGATCACACTCACATCATTAGGAAGAGGAGAATGTGAAAAATGGATTACAGATAAGGCCTAAAAAGGAGGGGAAGATGAGAGGAAGAATAAAATAACTAAAAATAAAATTTAAGTTGACCAATAAAGAGAATGGAAAATAAAATAAAATGAAAGACTCAAAAATAAACTAATATAACATAAAAATAAGGGAGTGAGAAGCAAAACTAACATATAAATATGACAATCTAAGAGGATAAAAAGGAATAAAAAGAAAATACAAAAAACTAAGAATAAGAAATAAGAAAAAGATAAAAGATAAAGTAAAACCATATATATAAATAAAGAAACAAAATACAAATAATATATATATATATATGATCATAAAATTAAAAATCCTTTATAAATAAAATTATTCAAATAAATAAACATATATAAAAAGGGGGGGTGCGTATTTAGGAAAACTACACAAAGCATTATATTGAGGGGCTATCCCAAAAAATATCTAAGATCCTTCATAAAAAGGCCTTTCAAACCCCTCTCAACTCTTAGAACTCGCTTCCCCTCCCTTAAAGGCTCCAAGGACCTCTTTCTAGATTTGAGAGTCTATAAGGTTGTATGTTCTTGTGGTATTCCTTATATAGGGGAAATGCCCTCCTCCCTTATGAGAATCATCAAGCATTATTGCACGGATCATCAGACAAAACCTTCTCTCAAATTAGCCCTAGCAGAACACTTCTTCTTCTAAACACCACATCTGTCTTGAAAACACTCAAATCTTATTCAAAGAGGGCAACTTCTTTAAAAGGAAGCTCAAAGAGGTCATTACGATCAACAATAACCCCTCAAATCTTAATCGTGATGATGGGTGGAAGTTGAGCCATTCCTGGAACCCCTTGTTATCCAACATTAGATCTCACCATCTCCCCTCCTCTAGATAGTTTCCTGCCCCTCTCATGTCCCCCTTTTCCTCCATCCCGCTTTGTTTGTGCTTCATTGCTCTGGTATTCATTGGCTCGGGGTTGGCCTTGTCTTTGTCTTCTTCTTCATGTCTCAGGTTGTTTTGGGTCCCTGTCTCCCCTTTTGTAATTATTTTCCTTTCTCTTTTTTTCATTTTGTTATCTTTCTTTTTTGCTCTTTTCTCTTATTCCTTTTCCTTTTCTTTCATTTCTTTGTTTATTTTTTTAAATACTTTTTATTATATATATATATATAATTTCATATTTATTGATTTATTTATATATATAATTATAAATATTTATATTTTATTTTCATATAATTATAAATATTATATTGTTATTTCTTTTATATACATATATATATATATATATATATATATATATTCTTTATATTTTTCATTTCTTTGAATATCATTATTTCATTTCTTTGAATTTTTTATCTCTTTCTTTCATTTTCTTATATTCAAAGAAACTTCATTTATATTTCATTATTTTTCTTATTTTTTTCTTATTCATTTCATTATATTATATTATATAAGAAAAATAATGTAATATATATTTCTTATTTCATTTCTTCATATATATTTCATTTCTTTGAATATTATATATGTCGTTTCTTATTATATTAATTTTCTTTGAATATTGTAAGTATATATTATTTTTTCTTATATTATATAAGGTTACATGTTATAAAATTCATGTTATTTTATATTTCTTTTCTTTGAATATTTTTATCTCTTTCTTTCATTTCTTATATTCAATGAAACATCATATTTATTTCATTTTTCTTATTCATTTCTTATTGTTTTTTTGCATATTTATTTCTTTATTTTTCTTATTCATTTCCTTGTTGTTTCTCATATATATACACTCTTTTTTTGGTTTTCCTTCTCTTTCTTTTATTTATTTTATTTGTATTTTTTTCAATTCCTTGTTTCTTTATTCACCTTTAGTTTTCCTTCTCTTTTTTATTTATTTCATTTCTTTGTTTCTTTTTTTGTTTCTTTTATTTATTTTATTCCTTCCTTTTCTTATTTCTTTTATTTGTTTCTTTCATTTGTTACATTTCTTTTTAACTCTTTCTCATTTTAATTCTTCTCTCTTTTTATTTGTTTTATTTAATTCTTATATCCATTTTTTCTTCCTTATTTGTTTTCTTATTTATTTTCTTCTTTTGTTTTTTTATTTTGTTTCTTTTGAATTTATCAATCTTTTAATCATTTCTTTAATATTGTTGTTATTTAATTGTTCTTTCTTTTTGGTTTTAATCTCTTTTTGTCTTTAGTGCATTGGTCCTTCTTGTGCTCCTTCAATTTTTGTGTTAAGTATTGTAATTCTATTTTTTATTTTCATTACCCCTGGTTTCTCTTCTTTTTTCCCTTATTTTAAAAATTGTCTTGTCTTCTTGACTTGCGTGCAGCCTTGTCCCCCCTTTTCTGATCTTTTAAAAAGTGTTCTAAGTCTGCAACTATCTATTTTTCTCCTTATGCTCTTTGCTCATCTGATGATGGATCACAGAGTGTGATCCGAAACATTGATCTAAGAAATTGTACACAATCAAATCCAGAATTCTTGAACAATATGACGAGGGAGCAAACCCGAGACACAAAAATACACTCACAAAATAGAGAATAATATTTTCTATTAAAATATGGGACTCTTACATGCAAAGGATCTCAAATCCCCGAGCTTTGTATTACATGCAAATTGCAAACTTACAGAAAATTACCCAGATTCCCCTTTCGCAGCATGCAAACTTCTTTCCCCAAAAAGTTATC
The DNA here is from genome assembly GCA_007258455.2 of Sequoia sempervirens. Lineage (NCBI taxonomy): Eukaryota > Viridiplantae > Streptophyta > Pinopsida > Cupressales > Cupressaceae > Sequoia > Sequoia sempervirens. The sequence goes on from VDFB02086081.1 coordinate 182,970,660, forward strand.
CAAAAATCAGAAACTAGCCCATAAATAGCCCCTTTTCCCTTTGGAGCCAAAAATAACATTTCAGTTTTAGTTTTAGTAGTTTGAAGCCAAAATTACAATTTGAAATTCTAATTTAAATTCACATTCAAAAATTAGTACATTTCTAAAATATGCACCAACTTCTGGAAGCCATAACTTTTAATCCGACCGTTGGATCTTCAATGATAATACGTTTTCAGAAAGCTCTCGAGGAAAGGCGATTTTCTACAAAGTAGGGCCTCACATCTATTTTTAGTTTTCACAAATTTCCAGGGCCATCACAGGACCCGTTGGAGTACCTCGTGAGCTCGGGAAGAGTTTTTAGAGGCAAAAAGCAAGCTGGAACTTGAATAACTTTCAAAGCAGGTGAATGATCACCCTGACCTAATTCTTTCACCAAAGTGCTCATTTTTCCATCCCGAAAGACCTTCCCATAAATTTATGCTCTTCCCAGCCTTCAAAATTCCTTCTGCTTAAAATAATAGTTAGTGAAGCGGCAGATCAGACTCTTATTATTGAAAAGAGTATCCAGGAAATGCAAAAACATCTACAAAAAGCAACCAGCCGGGAACAAAAATGGAAAGCATATTTTTGGGTGATGGAAGATTGCCCTCCACACCTTGGATGCTTCTGCATCACAATACAATATGGATTGTGGAAATTTGATATCATTAACTCAAAGCATTACTTAAAAATAAGACACTAAAAAATTACTAAGAAAGCATGCAAATTCTTTCATTTCCAATTTTTGCATACTTTCTCACTAATTTTTTAGTGTCTTGTTTTTAAGTAATGCTTTGAGTATTTTTACTAAATAGGCACCCCCTTTTTATATGTTTATTTATTTGAATAATTTTATTTATAAAGCCTTTCTAATTTTATGATTATATATATATATATATATATATATATATATATATATATATATATATATATATATATATATATATATATATATATATATATATATATATATATATATTTGTATTTTGTTTCTTTATTTATCTATATGGTTTTACTTTATGTTTTGTTTTTTACTTACTTCTTATTCTTATTTTTTTTATTTTTCTTTTTATCCTCTTAGATTGTTGTATTTATATCTTAGTTTTGCTTCTCACTCCTTTATTTTTATAATTCATATAGTTAATTTTTTAGTCTTTCATTTTATTCTTTTTTCCATTCTCTCCTTTTTGGTCAACTTGAATTGTATTTTCAATTGGTTTGTTCTTCCTCTCATCTTCCCCTCCTTTTTAAGGCCTTATCTAGAATCCATTTTTCACTTTATCCTCTTCATGATGATGGATCACTCAGTGTGATATGAAACATTGATTGAAACTCATACACAGTTTAAACTCATACACAGTTTAATCCAATTAAAATATTATCAAACATTGATCAAAATGGACCCATACTTGAACATGTGAGAATCTATAAATGTTATATTAGGAAAAACATAATTACATTCATTAAAAAATGAAATAAATACCATGACCATAAGGGTAAAGTTCTTTTTGAATATGCTGTGAACCTGGGGACTTAATCAGATCTAGTTGTACTGAGGTGGCAACAGCTTATCACGGTATACTTATTGCCACATAAGCGGGACTTTCAAACCTGGTCATAGAGGGGGATTCTAGAAACACAATTCTTATGCTGACGGGGCAGGCTACTCCCTGTTGGATTCTTCGGGACCCCGTATCCTCTACACGTAATCTAATGATGGCCCTCAAAAATTGGAGAGCTTATCACATGTTCAGGAGTGGTAATAGAGTGGCTAATGCACTCGCTAACATTAACACCTCCACACCAAATTTAGTAACCTGGGATAATTCCTCTATCATCCCAGGGAAAGTGTGTGAACTAATCTTTCACGATGTTGAAGTACTATCAAGTTGAGATTGTGATGGATCGACTGTCAAGTCCATTTACTTTTCACCACGATTATCAATTATGGAAAATTAATCCCCTTAGGCTGTATTCTTTTTATCACATTCATTGGCGAGAGAGATTCTTGTCTCGTCTGTTTTACAGACTATACTACTCTGCTCTGAAAACTATGAATTTAGCCATGGGAGGTGATTTGTTTCAAGAAGAACCCATGACCTGTGAGATTTGGAAACAAGACAAGGAGGTCTCGTTTATCATCCAATGGGGTAAGACGACCTAGTTTAGGGAAGGGATGCAGGGGTATGACCCCAAGCTTTCAGTGGAATTCACTACTTTGATGAATGGCACTGTCAATGTGGGTGGTTATTCCTTCATGGTGACCAAAGAGCTTATTGGGGAAGTGACGGGACTTCTACTCGATGGGGTGTGCATTTCGCAAAAGTCCAAGAGCCACTACCAAAAAGACATGGATCGTTTCCTAAGAGGGGGAAAAAGTGAATAGACTCCAAAATGGCTTAAATCGTGCTGACCTACCCGATGTCTGGAGAAATTTTATGGAGATCATCATGAGGTATGTAATGCCGAGGGTAGATTCAGTCGCTTTCATGCTCACTTATTCCCTATGTTAAATCACTTTTGGTACAATGGAAAAATGAATTTCAATTTCTGGATTTTGTCTTCTCTCGAAAAATTTGTTAATAACATCTAGGGTAAAGGAAAAAGTATTCCTATTCACCATGGCCTTATCCTTCATCTTTGAAAATTCCAAGATGCTTTATTAGGCCACTATGAAAAATAATACCTTGGACATTCATGATTCTACTGAACCACCAATGGACCCCAACTCTTCCATTACCTTAGATGAAATCCATCCTTCTCATTTTTATACCAGGATTCATGGTAAAGACCCTACTATTGTGTCTACCCTTCCCAACCCCACAAAAAGTGCTCCTCTATCAAAACCATTGAAGCTTTCACCTCTACTTCTAAGGACGACAACTCGAATGACGAGTCATGGAACCCCACCTCAGATAATTCCCCCAAGCTCACCCTTGTCCATGTCAAGGTTTGAGAAGTCCCCAACATCCCATTGATGATATCCCTACCCCCATTAACTCCCCCACCCTCTGCATCAATTTGGAGGGGTCTCATGCCTATCCTAGGGTGGGTTTTAACACCGAGGACTCTGATAACCCCGTAAGCCCAAAAAATTAATGAAATTGTAGACATAGTTAATGTCCAAAATAAAATTTTCAAGTGGTTCCTGGGATAGTTGGTCATGGCCAATGAAAGGATCCAAATTCTAGAGAATAGAGTGATGCAGGAGTAGGCCCCTTGGCCAAGGGAAGTGGAGGAACGCAACCATTAGGACTTGATCACTTCCTTGGATAAATCGTTCAAGAGATGGGATAATTGGGATAAGGAGCTGGAAGATTTGAAATCCGTTAAGGGCATGGAGGAGAAAAATAATCTGCAAATTATGGAGATTGAATCTTTACACAAGAATTAGGAAAAGACCACTCAGTGCCTCAGGGTTAGCATAGATTACAATAAGGAAACCATCAAGAACACTACCATCACCATTCAGATTTTTCAATAGGAGCTAAGGAAGAAAGAAGGGAAGACCTGGTTGCTGAGGAAGGGCATGAGGACAATCACACTCTGAAGAAGGGAAAGGTGGTGGACATCGCGATCATGAATGCTCTAGAGGAAATGCAGGTTTCTAAGAAATTCTCCTTGTCCTTTGAAGAAAAGCTCCACTTCTTGTCTCAAGAGTGGAAGGCTATCAATGGTCTCAACCTGTTGGGAGACTTGTAGGTGTCTTTGGATCTTGTGTTGGTCTCTGTTCTTTTTGTCATCTCTATCTTTTGTTGGTTGAACTGTTTAAGTTTTAGCTTTTGTTTTGTTGGGTGCTTCAATTCTCATGAGACCTTTTTTTCCTTTATAATTGTTGTTTTGTAATGGGTATTGGCCCTTCTAGTCTTAATCTAATAAAAACAAATAATACATATTTTTTTGTCTCAAATAAAATATCATGACTATCCACTATAAATGTATTATTTATAAAGTATGATGCTCATTTAATAAAATAAGATGCTCATTTAATAAAATAAAATGCTCATTTAAACTAGTATTGTTGTCATAGTGAAAAACATTATTCTTAAGTGTAAAACTATTGAGTTAGCAATGCATATGCACTCAAGTATTTCAAATTAATAGTTTATCCCATCACAAATATAAAAGGTGAGCACAATAAATACCTTATATTTTGTCATGAAACATGAAGGATAGTAAAAAAGTTTTAGTGTTAAATGGTTGGTATAATTTTTATGGATATAAGTTGTATTTTAATAATAATGTGTCATTTTTATAACAATTATTATTATGTGTTCAACTATATTTGTCCATTTTTGCTAGATATAAAAGTAGATGTTAGCTCTAAAAAACGTAGGCAAAATACCTCAAGAGGTTGCCAATCTCTTGATACGTTTCAGGATAACAGACAAGGCCAAATGATTTAGACCTTCTACTCTTTAGGTGCTGCCAGACCTAGACGGGTGTACCTATAACAATGAAGCAGACTTGACCAATGTTTATTTCCTAAAGCAATTTACCCACACTGGCAAATAGGAGTGGATAAATGAGTTTTAATTTGGTGTATATAAATTGTATAAGCAATATCAAGGCAAAAATCTAATATGTTCATATGTAAAAATGAATGAAATTAAATTATAGTAGAATGGTAGAGACTAGTGCCTTATTGGGTATACAGAGTTCAAATGATAATCTGAAATGAATAACTTCTTTCTAGCAGATACTCAAATTGTTTGGCATACAATTTTAAGTTTATAACTAGTATAAACATGCAAGGATGTGACTACTGAGTTCTTCTTAATGATCCAAATGAGATTTCCTAATTACTATGATTGCCTAAAAGGACTTAATCTTCCCTTGAAAGAACCAATTAATCCAATCATGCAGATACAACAAGTGTGCACTAATAAATTGAAAAATATCCTTGATATATTAGTTTAAACAATTATAAAACATCAACCTTGGAGACAACTTTAGCAATACTTTTAATTAACACAACAAACAACTGAAACCAGAAAAATGTTATCTCAAATAAATTCATTTGAAATCTCCATTGTTTTTAAGCATGCATCATAGTCTCAAAATTATATAGATTATGTATCCTATTGTATTTTTATTCAACCTCTGCTCCTTTTTTTTTATTCGCTATCAAAAAATGGTATTTATATATTAGCCATATGAAACCTGTCATGTCCATTCATATTCTAATCCATGGTGATCCTTATTCGAGCTTTTACAAATGTTCATCAGACACCCACTAAGACATCATATAGTTTCGTTGATGCCTTGAATCTCTTCAACTGTCAATAGATTATATATCACTTTCATGTCCTGTAGTCTCATCGATGTGTTAAGTCTCCCCGATAGCCTATAGATCATATGTCGCTATGGTGTCATGCAGTCACACCGACGTCATGAGTCTTCCCGACACTCTGTGCCTTCAAGCTTGATTATCGTTGTGACTTTAGGGGTCGGCAAACATTCCTCCGACTACTCAAGTCTTACCGAGATGTTTCCTTCATTTTTCTTTCTGATCGCCGAGACATAATACTTTCTTGCCGATGGAACTGCATTCGACATGAGCTTCCTATCTCTCTCCGATGATGCCAGTCTCGCTGAATCCATTCTGTCCAAATATACTGCCAAGTCTTTTACCAATGAAATCATGTCGTTGTGACATAGGAGGTCAACAAGACTCCCTAACTTCACCCCGATGACCTCAACTGAATCCTTCTCTGCCTTATTGGCAAGATCAGATGAATGCTCTAGGAACTTACATCGACGACTTAAGTCTGGCCGATGAATCTCATTATCAGTGAGACCATGAATATTGCTAAGTCTACCTATCGATGTATTTTTGTTATAATGATATGGTAAGTCCGCAAGACTTCCTCAAACTCACCCCGATGACATTATACTACTGAAAGGATCTACCTCTGCTTTATCAGCGAGACTGAATGAATGTTGCAGGATGCTACTCCGATGACTCTTGTCTCAGCGACATAGCTCTTTGTGTTTCATCGGTAAGACACATATATGCTCACTAAGACTCATCCTGATGATTGTTGTCTCGGTGATATGTCTCTATTTCCTTGATCGGTAAGACACAAATAGGCTTGATATGACTCACCCTAATGAATATTGTCTTGCCGATAGGATCTTTCTTTCACTGAGACTATGAATTGTGTTTGCCCGATGTGTATTACCAAATGAAATTTTATCGGTAAGACAATCCTGATCTCTTCCCAACAGACTGCAAAAATACATATGTTAGTATAAAATGCTTTATGGATCGGTGAGACCTGCAGCATGTTATGCCGATGGGTATGTGCAGGATCATCATGGAAAAAATAGGCCCTTAAGTGGCAAGAAATTCAAAAAAAATAGAGTTAGGAAACTTGACATAAAAGTTTGAATAAGGCATCTATATTATTTCAAAAATATGTAAGAATATAATCTGTAGAAAATTGAATGTAGTTTCTAAACTACTAGGTTTTTTTAAAACACAAAAAATCTATTTGGTGAAAATTTGAAATTTCAATGCAGTAGTACTTAAGTTTCAGGGAAAAAATAAGAAGTAGGTGTCTGCCTGACCACCCTAACCACAATAAAATAATAATATTTTTTATAAGATTCTAGGTATAAATAGAGGACTCATGTCCTGATGTGATGCATATTTTTTTGTAATTTTTTTCCAAGTAAATAATTAATTATGATTTTTTTATTACAACTTTAAAAAAATATAAAAATGTCTATGTTTGACCACTTTAACTTGGTCAAAACATTATGAAATTCAAATTTTCTTTTTTTAATCCTAGATAGTATGTGAAGCATAGAATGTGATGCATGTTTTTTATTCAAAAAGTGTGTTATCATTTGAAAGCTATCTAGATGTTTTTCAATCAGCCTATCAATCAGGACTTTAGTTGTAATTCAAATAGAAAATGAATAATATTTATTTATTAAATTCAAAGTAAGGCATAATTTATATTGGTGAAAAGTTGAGAATCTCCTTTAAAAACCATTTTTGTTTCATCAATTTTGGGTAAAAAAAAATTGTCAGCCACATAACCATCATATTGCCACTTTTTGGCCCATCATGATCCTGCACATACCCCGATATAGTTCATACATTCAAATGCTCAAGGCCAGGTGAATTCTATGGGACCAAATGACATAATATGGGAAAATATGTTATGAAGAGAGGATTCATGTGCTTCTACTATGGACTTCTTTGGAAACTTATGAGTATAAACAACTGTAAAATTTTCAAAATTTTACAGTTCCAACAGTGGCTCCATCTAGGGATGAAGGATTATGAGATCATTGCAAGGATCCAGATTTTTGGGTGAGTAGACCAAAATTTCAAGGTTATGGACCAACGAGCAGGATGGAATGAATAGAAATGGAGATGAACAAGACCCTATACTACTGTACATGGAAAGATTTATTTTAAAAGAAGGAATTTCAAGATTGTCCATGTACTAGCAATTCATGTTCCTTTAATTTCCTAAACTACTATGCATGGAATAGAAATTTTTGAGAGAATTGTCAAGAGTTGTCCATGCACTGGCAACCCTTAATCCTCTGTATTGCTCAAGAGAAAAAATGCTTCAAGAATTTCCCATGTACAGGCAACTCCTATTCTTCACCAGTCATGTTTTGAAAATAATATGAATCTTCACCTTTCTTGCCAACAACAACAAAGGGTCCCAGCCATAAAGCTTCAAATTTCCCATGTTTTCCCTTCTCCTGACACCTTGCATTCCACATTAACACCATATCATTTTCTTTGAATTTTCTATCTTTTTCTCTTCTATCAAATAAATACTTCATTTGTGCCTGCAACTTCACATTTTGGTTTTGAGCTAATCTTCTTATTTCATCAAGCTCTTCCAGTTGTTCCATTCTTTCCTCCATTGGTTCTAGAATATCTATATTTTCCTGAAGGATAAATTTGTAAACTGGTAACAAATTTTGTAAAGGAATCCTAACTTGTCTTCCATATACCAATTCAAATGGGGATTTTCCAATTGCCTTTTTCACAGTTATCCTATCATCCCATACAACCAACCTTATTTTTGAATCCCAAGCCTTTTTATTCCCACCTAGCTTTCTCCTTATGATTTTTAGAAGGCTTTTGTTGTTGGAATCTGCCTAACCATTAGCTTGCGGATGCTAAGGAGCTGCATAAGAAACAGTCATACCATATGTACTGCAAAAAACTATAAACTCATTAGATCTGAAACACATCCCATTATCTGTAATCAATTTTAATGGTGTACCAAATTTGGTAATAATGTTATCTATTAAAAAATTGATCACAACTTTACTTGTTGCTTACTTGGTTGGAACTTCCTCTACCCATTTGGTGAAGTAATCAGTAGCTATCAGTATCCACTTATTTCCTCCACTTGATTTCTCTTGTATCTCCCCAATAAAATCAATTCCCCACTGATGAAAAGGGGCTTCAACCTACAAAGGTCTAAGTGGTAAGCTCCTTGATACTTCATTTTCCTTGAGAATATTTGGCATGCTTCACATCTTACGTATGAAAAGGAATCATTAAAGAATTTTGGCCAGTAATAACCTGCCCTAAGAATCTTGTGTGTAGTTGTCTTTGCTAAATAATGTCCTCCACAGAATCCTTCATGCATCTCTCTTAAAACACGATTGGCTTGTGACTTATCTAAACATAGCAAAAACATCACATCCTTGTGTTTCCAAAACAAATCACCTTCCATGAACACATATTTGGACACTTGCAACTTCAAGGTTCTTCTCTGATTATCACTTAATCCTTTAGGGCATTTCATGTATCTGAGGTAATACATGATGTTTGTATACCAAGCAGTATGCTCAATACTTGCAATTGCATTTCCTCCATCTTCTACATTACAAATTTGATTCGCTTCAATATTTGCTTCTACCATTAACTTGGACAAACCCTGACCTCTCACTAATTTAGTGATTTGTATTTCCATATTGAATTCCTGAATCTTATTAATCCATCTGCATCTCTTCCCAGTTACTTATGACTGTGTCAAGATATCCTTAATAGCTGCATGAGGGACATAAGCAATCACCTTAGCTCCAACAAGATACGGTCTAAAATCCTTTGTGGCTTTCACCAATGCAAATGCTTGTTTTTCCATTATATCATATTTCAATTTTGATCCCTGCAATGACTTGCTAAAAAAATACACAGGATTCTCATGACCTTCCTCATTTTTTTGTAACATAACAATAGCTATAGTGTGCATTGAAGCAAATGAAATATTTGAAAGGGTTTTGCAAGATCTGGAGACTTAAGGATAGGAGCTTCCTTGATGGCCTTTTTGATTGATATAAAATTTTCTAATGCTTCTGCAGTCCAATCTACCTTTTGTCCCTTCCTCAACATCTTTGATATGGGCTTAACAATTTCAGCAAAATTAGACACAAATCTCCTAAAAATTTGATCTGTCCAAAAAATGATTGGATGGCCTTGATAGTCTTAGGAATAGGAACTTTACCTATGGCCTCAACCCTCTCAAGATCTATTCTAATTCCCTCCTTTGACACAATACGTCCTAAGAGTTTACGTTCTGTGACTGCAAAATGACATTTTTTAGGGTTCAGACTAATACCATATTCTAAAGCTTTAATAAATACATTTTCCAGATGTTCTACATGATCTTTAGCCCTTTTTGAATAAGCAGTAAGGTCATGTTGATATACCACCATGATAGCATTAATCAAGTCTACAAATGCTACGTCCATAGCTCTTTGAAAAGTTGCACCTGCATTTGTGAGACCGAATGGAATTCTCACATAAACATATGTTCCTCATGGGGTTGTCAAAGTTGTCTTGTACTGCTTAGATTCTTTGACTTTGACCTAGTTGTAACTAGAGAACCCATCCATCATAGATAACAACTCACACCCTGTTACTTTATGTAGTACAACCTCCATATTAGGTAGAGGATAATTATCCTTAAGAGATGCCACGTTTAGATTTCTAAAGTCCACACATAATATGATATCCCTGTTCTTCTTCCTCATAGGAACCAAGTTCAAAACCCATGTTGAATGCCTGATTGGTTTGATAATATGCCCATCTCTAAGCTTTACCAATTCCTCCTACATTTTTGGTTCCAATTTTAGGTTGATAGGTCTTTGTCTTTGCCTAAATGGCTTCGCATCTGGCTTCAATGGGATTTCATGTTGAAACAAATCTTCCCTATATGCTTCGAGATCTTCATAAGACCATGCAAACACATGTTTATATTTTCTCAATAATGCAATCGAAATTCTTTGAATTGTCGAGATTATTTTATTTCCAATGTATACCTTTTTTGGTGCCAATTCAGTCCCTAAATTGACCTCTTCAATATCCTCCCTCTTGACTGGTGTCTGCTTCATGAGGGACCAATCATTTCCATCATATACCCTTTCCAATACTACTAGCCCTTTGGGAAGCTTATTAGTTTTAAGCTATAAAACCTCTTTCCAAAATATTGTCTACTTTCCCTCTACTTCTTCAACAAAGGCATTGAAATAAACTTCCTAAGCTTCATATTGATCTATACAGTGAAGAAATTTCAAGAGGTCAGCATTATCATTAAAAACCTGCCAACTGTATATATTTTCACGCACAACGGGTCTTGCTTTGAACTCAATTTGAGACACTCCAGCCAATGTGATGCCATCTCTTCTTAGTGCTACATTGGCTAAAAAGTCTTCCATTATGTTCTTCGACCTATCAATCTACTCAATGGAAAAAGCATAAAAAAACTCAATTGTGTCCCATACAACATTCCTATATTGCTTCAGCCTCTTGTGTTTTGCTGCATATTTTGATTTAACTTGAGAAAAAACTAGCTCAAAATCCCCTAGAACAACTAGTAGCTTGATCTTATGTTTTTCAACCATATTCAATCCTGTTAGTAAAGCTTCATACTCTGCTATATTGTTCGTGCATTCAAATTCCAGAAAAAATGAATATTTAAATGTGACCCCTTCAAGTGAAACAAACACTATTCCTGCTCTATTACCTTCTTGGATGCAAGCTCCATCAAATTACATTTTCCACACATTGTCACAGTTTTTTGCAACATGCTTATCAATTGGATCAACATTGACTAATTTTGGCTGGGCTGGTTCTATCTTAAAACTTCCAAGATCCATATCACAAAAGCAATTGACTTGATCTTGAGGTACACAAACTAAAATTGGGTTCATCCTTGGCTCCCTGTACAACTTAACTTCGTGGCCATTCACAAAAATTGTTGCATAAGACAAATCAAATTAGACATTTCCCCCAATAGTTGTTGTCCATTGTCTTGATAAAAGCATCCCAAACTGAGGAGGACTATCAATTATAGTTATATCTATATTGTAGGCCACCTGAGGATACGTAGCTAGTTTGACTTCAACATATTTCATAACACCTACTACTGGAGCAGGCCAACTATCCATTGCATAACACTTCCCTCCATTAGTATCTACCCACATACCAAGTTGTTTCATAACTCCAACTAGCATGATATTGATAGTAGCGCTAGAGTCTATCATGCAATTCCTCAACAATTTGTTGTTTATAAGCAGTGTGGTGGAAAAAGGTTCAACTTGTGGAGAATTTACCAATAAATCATTTAGACACACTTCTGGGACAGTCACCTTCTCTTTCTTCTTAACCATTTTACTGGCCATTTAATTTTCATAATTTGCACTTTTCTCATTTCCATTTAATATCAATTGTATCACACTATCTCTATATTATGTAATTCTCATCATCTCAAGCAATGTAACATACATTTTTACCTGAGATAAAGCCTGAGAAAAATCGAATCAAGAACGCTCTACCTTAATCGTTTTCATTTGCTCTAATGTTTCCCCTTTGAATTCTTCCTTCTGAATAGGTTTATGCTTTTCTTTGTATAACTCTTTGTTCTCCTCTTTTTGGGAAAGCATCCATTCATTCTCATTATGATGCTTATTTTCTATTTTCTTCAAAAATTCTAGTGTCACTTCTTTGTCTTTCATAAATATTCCCCTGGGAACACTTTCCTTTTCATTCACTGTCTTATTTCTTAACCAGTATTTTCTCTTTGCTTGTTCAATTGCAGCAATGGTTAAGCTCTTTATTTCCTTGTTAGTGGGTCTCCTTATATTGCATTGAGTAGGCACCCTAGCAGAGTGTTGTTCTACAATTTTTTCTTCAAAATCAGAAAAAACTTGTTGTTCAGCCATGTGGATATTACACCGTCGATTTGAAACATCGTACTCACAACCTTCATCTTCTAAAGATAAATATTCCTCCTCAATAGGATGAAAATTATTTGAAGTCAAAAACACTGAGTGGTCTTCTCCACTGCTACCCGCTAGCATCCCTTCTTCTTGCATTTCTTGGGCTACAACATAGTGGTCTTGGGAATGTGGCCCATCACAACCTTCACACCAAAGATTATTATTGACCATCTATGCCCCCTTCTTCCTTAATGGATCAGGTGTTTCTTTGTTCTTGGGTCTATCTATTACATGTTTTCCATCCTTCCAATTTGTATTGTAAGGCATGTCATGTAACCGAGGCCTCTCATTTTTTTACATGTTCTCCTATTTGTACTGATAATTACTGGCATGCTGAGGAACCCTGGGATTGTCTCTCTTACTGATCATCCCAACAAATTTCCTATTGTTTTCAATGGCCAGTGCTATCTTTTGGGCTTCAGCCAAATCTCTTGGAAAACTGTTTCTTAATTCATACCTTGTTTTTGGATCAAATGCATTCAAATAAATACTCAATGCTGCAGAGTCTAGCAACTTTGACCCAGGTGGTATCCTATTTTGCAATTTGTTGAATCTATGCTTAAAATCATAAATTGACTCATTTTGATTTTTTTGAATCTATACTAGTTCATGTAAAGCAGCATCTGGTGCACATGGATTTACATACTGTACAAGAAATCAATCCTAAAATTCTTGGATAGAATCAATAGAGGTTGTTGGCAAGCTATTGAACCAATCCCTAGCTTCTTCAGTGAGTGACATCATGAACAACCTCATATGTAAATGTTCATATGATATATCCAAGTCTTGGACAAAAACATTAAAATTCCTCAAATGATCTTGAACAGTAATTGCAGTGCTCCCTATAAACTTAGGAAGAAGACTTCTCCAACTGCTATCCATAGGGCAAGGGTATACTTGATACCCTGTCAAATCAAATTGTCTGATAATTGTCGTTTATTGCTGAGGGGGAGGGTTATGCACATGTTGATATTGGTACATTGGATTGTTGTATTGTGTATGAAGATATGGCACATATTTTTTACCATGAGGTGGTTGTGCATTTGTATGTTGCGATGCAGTATACGGTGGATAGTTTGGCTATTTGTATTGATTTCCCACATGATTCTGAGGAGCCTTTGGCTGATATGAAGGCCCTGCATAATTGTTTCCTTGCTTATGAGGTGGTTTATATTTTGGAAGATTAGTTGTCTGAGCCTTAATTTGGGCTTCATGCAATTTCAAGTCTTGGAGTTCCTTCATTTTTAAGAGCCTCTGTTGTTCCAGTTTCGCTTTCCCTCTTTCTACTTTTTGTCTCTAAAACTCCAACTGTACGTCTTGTTCTTTGCTAGTCAAGAACTCAAAATCTTCTTGGGGAATTACATGACCAATAGGCTCATTTTGGTTACCCTCCATTCTTTGATCATTTTCCTGTTGATACATAACTCTTTCAGCTTCAAGTTTAGCCTCAAATTCCACCTGTTTCTGATGATTATAAAAAGGATTTCTTTGTTCTCCAGGGGTACAAGGTTCTGCACTTGAATTATCTCTCTATGTATCATAACGGTCATATGTCTCACAATGTGGTCTTGATGCTTTGTCTTTATTCGTTATGCACATGTCCTCATTTATCTTCTTACCCTTATCAACCTTATCATCCTAATGTCTCCACTTATTGTTGCCACTAGGACCTCCAGCATGACCTCCTTTATATTGGGATCTTCTACCATTCATGTTGAATTGATGCAATATTCTTGTCAGAGTCGCCACTCACTTTGTTAAAAGTGAGAAAAGATGAAATATCTTGATTTTATCCATAGCAGAGTTGCCAATCTGTTAGCTCTCAAAAATGCAGTCAAAATACCTCAAGAGGTTGTCAATCTCTTGATACGTTTCAGGGTAACAGACAAGGACAAATGATTTAGACCTTCTATTCTTCAAGTGCTGCCAGACCTAGTGGGTGTACCTATAACAATGAAGCAGACTTGACCAATGTTTATTTCCTAAAACAATTTACCCACACTGGCAAATAGGAGTGGATAAATGAGTTTTAATTTAGTATAAATTGTATAAGCAATATCAAGGAAAAAATCTAATATTTTCGTATGTAAAAATGAATGAAATTAAACAGTAGAATGGTAGAGACTAGTGCCTTATTGGGTATACAGAGTTCAAATGATAATATGAAATGAATAACTTCTTTTTGGCAAATACTCAAATTGTTTGGCATACAATTTTAAGTATATAACTAGTATAAACATGCAAGAATGTGATTATTGAGTTCTTCTTAATGATCCAAATGAGATTTCCTAATTACTATGAAGTTGACTAAAAGGACTTAATCTTCCCTTGAAAGAACCAATTAATCCAATCATGCAGATACAACAAGTGTGCACTAATAAACTGAAAAATATCCTTGATATATCAATTTAAACAATTAGAAAACATCAACCTTGGAGACAACTTCAGCAATAATTTTAATTAACACAACAAACAACTGAAACCAAAAAAATGTCATCATCTCAGATAAATTCAATTGAAATATCCATTGTTTTTAAACATGCATCATAGTCTCAAAATTATATACATTATGTATCCTACTGTATTCTTATTCGACCTCTACTCCTTTTTTTTATTTGCTGTCAAAAAATGGTATTTATATATAGCCCATATGAAAGGTCGCATCCATTCGTATTCTAATCCATGGCGATCCTTATTCGAGATTTTACAAATGTTCATCAGATGCCCACTAAGACATCATAGAGTTCCACTGATTCCTTGAGTCCCTTTGACTGTCAATAGATTATATATCGCTTTGATGTCCTGCAGTCTCATCGATGTGCTGAGTCTCACTGATAGCCTATAGATCATATGTCGCTATGGTGTCATGCAGTCACACCGACATCATGAGTCTTCTTGAAACTCAGTGCCTTCAGTCTTGAGTATCGTTGTGACTTTAGGGGTTGGCAAACATTCCTCCGACTACTCAAGTCTTACCGAGATGTTTCCTTCAGTTTTCTTTCTGATCGCCGAGACACAATAGTTTCTTGCTGATGGAACTTCATTCGGCATGAGCTTCCTATCTGTCTTTGATGATTCCAGTCTCACAGAATCCATTCTATCCAAATATATTGCCAATTCTTTTACCAATGAAATCCTGTCGCTGTGACATAGGAGGTCGACAAGACTCCCTGACTTCACCCTGATGACATAAAGTGAATCCTTCTCTGCCTTATTGGCAAGATCGAATGAATGCTCTGGGACATTACACTGATGGATTAAGTCTAGCTGATGAATTTCATTATCGGCGAGACCATGAATATCACTAAGGCCACCTACCGATGTATTTCTATTATAGTGATATGGTAAGTCGGCAAGACTTCCTCGAACTCACCCCGATGACATTATACTAACGACAAGATCTACCTCTGCTTTATCGGTGAGACTAAATGAATGTCATAGGATGCTACTCCGATGACTCTTGTCTTGGCGGCATAGCTCTTTTGGTTTCATCAATAAGACACATATAAGCTTGCTATGACTCATCCCGACAATTGTTGTCTCGCCGATATGTCTCTATGTCCTCGATCGGTAAGACACAAATAGGCTCGATATGACTCACCTCGATGCATACTATCTCGCCGATAGGATCTTTCTTTCGCTAAGACTGAATTGTTTCTGCCCGATGTGTATTACCAAATGAAATTTTATTGGTAAGACAATCCTGATCTCTTGTCGATAGACTGCAAAAAGACATATGTTAGTATAAAATGCTTTATGGATTGGTGAGACCTGCATCATATTACGTTGATATAGTTTATACATTCAAATGCTTAGGGACAGGTGAATTCTATCTGACCAAATGACAGAATATGGGAAAATATGTTATGAAGAGAGGATTCATGTGCTTATGGTATGGACTTCTTTGGAAACTCGTGAGTATAAAAAACTATAAAATTTTCAAAATTTTATAGCTTCAACAGTAGAGATGATATAAATTTATGGTTTCCAATAGGTATTTGGTCCATTTTGGTTTTATATAAGTTATATTCTAAATAAAAATATTATATTCTAAGAACAACAAATGATATTATTAATTCAACTACTAGAGGTAACATTATCAAGTTTTGTTTGAATCTTTAAAAAGTCAAATTTTGGACACTTATCAACAGATGTGATGATGTGGCAAGTTGTGTGATGAGTCATAGGTCACCATAACTTAGTTATAGATAGATAAGAGGCTAGTTCACATTAAAAAAAAAGAGAGAATTTATATGCTATTGCATACAACCACTATATGCTCACAAAGTTAGCCTTCATGACTACTGACCCCTCTCCACTAGATGCAAATCAAAATCCAAGTAGATAAATCTGACATTATCATCATGATTCATAAAATTTCAATAATAAATGTTATAAATAATTGACAAGTAGGTAACAATGGATCAATCTTTAGAATTATAACACTAAATGAATGGGATGGGCGAGTGGGAATGTGATTTTGAATTTTCTGGCTGACATCGGGTGTCTAGTTTGAAGGAAGCTAGGTATGTGCCAGGGGGTGGTCTTTCTAGGGATGTGGCAAGGGAGAATGTAGGCGACGGGAAGGAGGGAGCGACTTTCGATGATTGAGGCCCGAAAAAATTAGGGGACCCAGGTGGAAAAGTGTCTTCAGAAGGTAAGTTGTCCTCTAACTCTTCTCTAAAGGATGGGGCCTACGGGTCTGGGGGTTTGGGAAACCAAGGCATCGATAAAGTTTTGAGAGACCAGTCTTGGGAGGATTCAAAGAGGAAGTGGATTTTGTTGTTTGGAGGCCAAGCATGTTGGTAAGTCAACCTTTCCTCTAGTGAGTGATATTTCATCTCCCTTGAGTGGGATGTTTGCTATTCTGGTACTTGATCTAGTGATTGATCATAACATTTCTCTAATGGCATCTTCATTAGTGGGAAAATTTATGTGTCCAAGACCAAATATTGATGTGGTCAGGGAATTTGTAAGGAAGAAGTGGAGAGTTAAAGGTCAGGTTGAGGTAGTAGCTTTTCCCAAGGGTTTCTTCTCCTTCACTTTTTCTTGCAAAGAGGATAAGCTAACAGTTCTGTGTGGTGGCCCTTGGGTCATTGGCAAGTCATCTTTGGCTATCAAGAAGTGGTCCCTGAAAATGGATTTCAGATGCTTTTTTTGAAGCGGTGCATGTGTGGGTTTGTTTACTAGGTTTACCATTGGAGTATTGGAATGAGGATGTGTTAAGGGGAATTTCCAACTCCTTTGGGGAGTTTTTATTTATAGACACCATGACTTCGTCCAGAAAAGACTAGTTTTTTCTAGAATCTGTGTTGGTATCACACAATCTACTGACCTGCCATCATCAATTGAAATTGTGTCAAAACTTGGAAAGTGGGTTTAGACTGCAGAGTTTGAGACTCTTCCTTTTGTGTGTTTCACTTGCAAAAAATATGGGCATTGGGCTAGTAAATTCCCAAACAATGTGCCCAAGCCTGATACTAAGGTCGCTTCCAAGGAGACCAAGATATGCAAAGCTAAAGGGGCAGAGAAACCTTGAGAAGACATTATTTGTGGGGAGAAGAATATACCTGAGAATGGTCAAGGGAATTCTAGGGAGTGTTGAATCCCCACTCTAGGTGTTAATATTCTGGAGGAGACTATGAATGGTAATGACAAATTCGTAGCTCTAGAAGGAGATACTAATGATCATAGCATAGCAGCTTTGGATACATGATCTATAGAATCAAATGGGAAGGATGAAAATGCAGAAGGAGGGAGCATTGAAAAGTGGGTTCCAGACTCTGTTGAAGAGGGCTCAAAGGAAACATCATGTTTAGGTCAAGGAAAGGCAAGTGGTAAGGAGGGCTAAGAGGTTTTTGGGGAGAAGATCAATCATTCTTTTATCTAGGATGTCTCTCAAAGTTCTCTGAAGATTGTGAAATCCACTTTTGGGAATTCTGTGGATACCTATAAGGTGAAGAATGATGTGGGGTACTCTCTGGTGAATAGAGTTGCTAAGGTTGAGGTCTTCATGGATGGGCAATATTTCATGGAACTTGAGGACCTAGATCTTGATGAGGATAGTTTATATACTAAATTTGAGAAGAAGATCAAAAAAGTGAACAACATAGGGGGTTTCTACAAGAAACAAATCAAAATAGGACATTGGAGTCCAGAGAAGTTCGGGAAAAAAATCAACAAAGTGGCATAGGGAACATGAATGCATCCAAAATATTGTTGATGGGGTTCAAAGAACCACCGTGGATATTTGTTGAAGCAATACCCCATTAAGGAAATGAAGTTCATGTCATGGAATATTCAGGGGATAAATAGTTCCCATAAACCAGATATTTTGTACAATTTTTCTAGGGACCATAAACTTGATATTTTAATTGTTTAGGATACCAATATTCCTAAAAATAGAGTGGAAAAGATTAAGATCTTGAAGAATGGTGGTGTGCAGGGAAGGAGCTTGGACAGGGCTTCTAGAGGCTTAGTGACTTTTTGGAATCAGTCTCATCTTCATGGTACTCTGATTTGGAAAGATTCCAATCATGTGGCTACTAGATTTAGGCATATCTAAGATGATTTCAACTGGATTTTGTCTAATATCTATGCCCCCAATAATAAAGCTACTAGAAGGAGTTTTTGGAAAAGACTGGAGTCTTTTAGATTATGCTTTCCTAATGAGAAATGGACCATCATGGGGGATTTTAATACTCCATTTTCTATGTCTGAAAAAAATTTGGGGGATCTCAAATATAGATGGATAGCAAACTAAACCTGATGGATTTTATCAACTCCCTTCATCTGCATGATGTGGACCTCAAGGGGGTTACCTACACTTTTTCTAATAGAAGAGCTAGGAATGGTCCCTTATCCAAGTTAGGCTTGATAGGGCCCTTAATTTGGATAACTGGATGAAGGATTATTTTTCTTCTCTAAATGCCCTCTCCAAAATTGGCTTAGATCACTTTCCTATAAGTTTTGTGGCTGACTCTATTTTAGGTAAGAGAAACTTCCCTTTTAGATTTGAAATAATATGGTTATCTCATCCTCATATCTTTAATTGCATTCAAGAGTGGTGGAATATAAATGTTAGTGGCATTGCTATGTTTTAGGTGGCTAAGAAGCTTAGTGAGGTCAAAACCAAGGTCCAAATTTGGAATAAGGAATTTTTGGGGACATTTTTGCTACTAAGTCTACTATTCAGTATGATTTAAAGGATATTCAGGATAGAATCTAGAGGGATGGTTATGTGGGAGATTCCTTATCCAGAGAAAATGAAATACTTACTAAATATCATGATATTATATCAAAAGAAGAGGAATATTGGAAACAAAGATTGAGATCAATTTGGCTCTCGTCTGGGGATAAGAATACCAGGTTCTTCCATATAACTACTATGATACATAGGGCATCCAATCATATCACTCATATTTTGAAGAATGGTGTTAAAATTAAGGAGGATGAGATTAGGAATGAGGCTATTCAGTTCTTTGCTAGCCTTCTTTATGCGGAAGAGAGGTTGGATGAGAATTCTCAACAAACTCTTATTGAGGCTATCCCCAACATTCTAAATGAGCATCAAAATAGACTTTTGACTGTTATCCCTTCACTGGAAGAGGTTAGAAAAGATATTTTTTCTTTTGAAGGGAATAAGGCCCCTGGTGCTGATGGATTCCCTATGTTCTTTTTCCAAGTCTTTTGGGAGATAGTGGCTGATGATGTGGTTAATGTTGGACCAAAGAATGCTTTGGATCTATAAATTTGTTGAAAGAGCTTAATTCTACTTTTATTGTTCTTATTCCCAAGTTACCTAGGGCTGATGCTTTTGATTTCTTTCATCTGATCAGTTTATCCACTTCCTTTTAAAAAATCATTTATAAGGTGGTTACTACTAGACTTGTTGGGGTTCTCCCACTGTTGATTTCTCCTCAACAGAGTGGTTTTGTTCCTAGTAGATAGATTTTGGATTCCATTATAATGGTTCATGAGAACATCCATTCTTTATAATTTTTGAAGAACCAAGGTTTTTTACTTAAGCTAGACATTTCTAAGGCTTATGACAGGGTGGATTGGGAGTTTTTGATAAAAGTCTTAAAAACCTTTGGGTTCAAGGAAATTTTTTTGCAGTTGATATGAGAAATGATCTCTACTATTAGTACCTCTATTATAATTAATGGATCTCCTTCTCGTTTCTTCAAATTTTCTAGAGTGAGATAAGGAGATCTAGTGTCTCCTATTCTCTTTACCCTGATGGCAGAAAGTATAGGAAGGATTCTACACAAAAAAGTGATGGAAGGGATTTTGAAAGGGTTAAAATTGTCTTTCACAAACCATGCCTGTTCGCATTAGTAGTGTGTGGATGGCACCATTCTTTTGGGTAGCTCTACAATTGGAGAAGTTAGAACTATGAAGAGTTCCCTTCTGCTTTATGAGGAGGCCTCTGGGAAAAAAATTAAAAACTTCTCTTTACATTTCTAACACCCCTAATCATAGGCAAAGGGAGATTGTGGACATTTTAGGCTATGTTGTTAATTCTCTTCCTTCCATTTATTTAGGGCTTCCTTTGGGAACCAAACATCTAGATTCATTTTGGATTTCTCTTGTGGATAGGTTTAACCGTAAGTTGGTTGGTTGGAAAGGGGCCCTTTTGAGTCAAGCAGGTGAAGTTATGTTGCTAAAAGCATCTCTTTAGAATCTACTTGTTTATGCTCTAGGTTTGTTTAAGATTCCTTCCAAGTTTTCTGAAATTATTGAAAAGATCCAAAAACGCTTCCTTTGGTTTGGAGCTGAAGAGAAGAAGAGGATTTCATTGGTTTCCTGGTAGAATGTGTGCGAACCCAAAAAGTATGGGGGTCTTGGTTTGAGAAACATAAGAGTTTTTAATAAAGCTCTTTTGGCTAAACAGGTCTAGAGAACCTTTGCTGATACCTGTGAATGGAATGCAATTTGGCATAGTAAATATTTGTGGGGTGTTGACTCCATCAGGGATTTTATTAGTTATTAGAATCTTCGTATAGGCTCAACCTTTTGGAATAATTTCATTAAGGCTAGGGATCTTGCTAGTAAAGGTGTGTTTTGGAAACTTGGAGATGGTAAGAAAATATTGCTTTGGGAAGACCATTGGATTAGAAATGAACCTCTGTGCAATATCCCTATCTTTAGGAATTATATGGAGGTATGTGAAGCTGATTATGACACCTTGGTTGGGGACTATTGGAGGAATAATCAGTGGGTTTGTATCTCTGCTATTTGTTTGGATCTTCGACCCCTGCAGTCTCTCCTTAACTCTATAGTGCTTAGTTCGCAGGGCCCAGGAGGACTCTTTGGTCTGGAAGTTGTCTTCTTCAGGGATCTATTATGTTTCTTAGGTGGTGGCCTCTTCTTATCAGTCCTCCCCTTCCCCTATGTGGGTGAAGGCTTGGGTGTACAACCTTATTCCTAAAGTAAACATCTTTGTGTGGATCCTTCTTCAGAATAAACTGCTTACTAATGACAACCTCTACGAGAGTGAATTCTCTTTTCCCAATAGATGCTATCTTTTCTATGTGGAGGCTAAAATTGTTTCACATCTTTTTTTCCTCTGTCCTTTTTTCTATGAAATATGGTGCAGGATTTTGCAATTGTGGGATCTCAGCTAGGTTTTTCCTAGAAATGTCTTGGATTTTAATAGCCAGTGCAAGGATCCTTCAAGCAACCAAGTGATGAATCTTTTTTGGAGATACAAATTCCCCCACCTCGCTTGGGGTATTTGGAAAGAGTGAAATAATAGCATCTTTCGAGATTCGGCTCTTTTGGAGGAAATTTTCTTTGGTAAAATTATTAAGGCTATGAGAGAGAATTTTGATATGCTCAATAGTAAATTCAAGTCTAAGGGAAAGGTCAACTGCCAAGATTATTAGCTTAGAGTTATTGAGGCTTGGAAGATTAATGTTGAGACTTCTTCTACTCCTAAGCCCACTAAGGGGCCTAGAGATGCTATCCATTGGAACTTCCCTCCTCTTGGTTGGGTCAAAATCAACTTTGATGGGGTGACCAAGGGTAATCCTGGGCCTGTCAAGTGTGGAGGAGTGATAAGGGATGAGAATGGGTGTTTTATTGCTGCAATTTCTCTCCCTTGGGCACCCAGAATAACCATATTATTGAAGCCATAGGGGCATTTCAAGTTTTTAATCTCGCTCGTGAATTGAATCTTAAAAATGTGTGGCTTGAACGGGATTCAAATAATATTATTCCATGTATAAAGGGCCTTCAAAAACCTTCATGGACTATAGAGAATTGTATTAATATCTCAGAGGGGATTATTAGTAACTTTGAGCATCATTATGTTTCCCATGCTTATAGGGAAGTTAACACAACAACATACTTTTTTACCAAAAAAGGAGTTTATACAATGGACAAGGTAATGTGGCAGAGGAGTGATGAGTTGGAGGTTGACATCACTGCCTTAATTAATTATGACCAAACTCATGGGAAGGTGAAAATTCTCCCTACCAACAAATGATTGTGGAGTGTCATGTCATGCAATCTCAGGACTGTTGTTCAATTATTTTTCATTGTTGGCCGAAGATCAACATAAGTATTTTCTACTTTGATATTTGGTGCTTCACACGCTTTCTGGGTATTTCATCGGCCAACTTATCTGGTGTTCCAAAACTTTCCGAACTGGTCTACAATTCTACCAACATGGGTGGTGAGAGTCACAGGATGGAGCTGATAGATTGTGAGCAACTAAGAAATGACATGAAGGTTTGGGAGATGCTGCAGAAGGGCGGGATAACCATCTTCATTGAAAAACTCCATTGTTGGGATCTGAATATCACTAGGATTTTTTCCAAAGAATGGAAGGATGGCAAGACTAATTTGTTTGGGAGAAAGGTTGTCATTGATGAGCAGTTAATTGTGAAGGTTACGGGGCTTTCCATTGAGGGAATCAAGTTTTATAGGGATAGGAAGCTCTTGGACTAGGCTGTGTAGAAATTTTTGAAGATTGAGAAGGAAAATGAGGACCTATGAAGGACTACCGAAAGATATTACGATTCTCTGAGGATTGTCTCACATTGGAGGAAGATGTTGAATGTGCTCATGGAGTACATTATCTTGGATGATCATTACACTAGGGTTTTTGGGTACCACTTCGTGCTCCTCAACCATTTCTGACATTAGGTTAGGGTTTCTTTCCCCTTCTATCTTACTTCTTCTTTGAATGCTATTCTGAAGAACTATAGTGAGAACCCGATTAGGAATTCTATTCTCCGAGAGGGTCTACTTGTTTTAATTCATGATCACTTTAAGGCTATGCCAGCTCTGTCCCACAAGACTCCTTCTAGGGGAAAGGTAGCTATTAAGAGGAAATTCAATTCTAGTGATTCTCCCAAGAAGAAGGGAAAAAGGAAGGTCTCAAAGGATCCTTCTTATGATGTTAATGAGTAGGATATACAAATGACCCCTTCGTCTGAGTATTCTAGTTGCCCTACTATTGACAAAGAGGATAGGCCCCATTTTCCCAAAGATCTCAAGGTGGAGGACCATTACTTTAAAGTTGAACATGAATTTCCTTTTGGCATTCTTGCTATTGCTTGTAATGGGTCTATGGATTTCTTCTGGGTAATCAAATGGGTATTTTTTGAGATTAAGGAACTTAAGCTGAATTAGAGGGCTATGAACAAAAAAATGGATAAGGTTGATAAGAATGATAGTAATAACAGATAAAATGTTAACACCAATGATTTGTGGACTATTGAAGAAAATAAATACATGGTGGAGTGCCTTAAGAATTTTTTTGAGGATTTACAACATTTTAAAAGTAACCATGATTCCAAGCTTTCTGATATGGAGGAAAAATGAGGATTATTAAAGATTCTATCCATAAGGTGTTGGAGATGAGGCACAAATTTCTAAAATCAACTACAAAGACAATGAATACAATGGTTGAAAATTTGGAAAATGCCTATCAGGTCATAACAATGGTGTATGTAGACGTTGAGAGAGAGGAAATCCACATGCAAGGAGGTGGGCCGAATAAAAAAACTAGAGCAAACCTGAAGAGGAAAGCTGACTAGGCTCTTGTGAATATTTAGAAAATTAAGAAGGTTGTTATAAACATGAACAAACTTGAGCAGGAGGCGGCAAAGATCCTCAAGCATCTGGCCTAGTAGCTGGACTTCTAGTGGTTTTTTGTTGGCTTTCATTATGTTGCCCTGGTTTGTTTATTGTTCTCATCTTTGTTGGCAATTGCTTATTTTTTGTTTGGGTCCTTTTAATGCTATATCTTTCTCTTGTTGACTATTAAGGGTTTCAGGGTCCATTTAAAACATGTTTGTTCCTTAATAAAAAATTGACAAGTAGGTGATTTAAATATAACAATAACCTATTACAATTGACTAGTTTTCTGTGGTTTCCCTTCAAAAAAGATTTACCTATACTAATTTCAAAAATATTGATTGACCCTAGAAGTAGACAAAAATATTTTAAGTGTTATTATTTTATGTGATAAAGATTCATTTAGATATAGTGATGAGCCTCTTATTGATATTTGTGACTATTTGCAAGTTCAATAAAGGAGTCTCAAATATCTTTTAATTGGTTGTATTCATTATATTTAAAATTAGTAGGGAAGGAAAATTAATACAAAATAAATAATATAAATTGAGTATTTAAGTTCGTATCAATGTTATGCATATATCAAAACTCATGTAAGACATATCAAATGATAGGTATGGTAAGCACATAGGATGAAGATAAGAATGAAAGAATATAATCTTTTCTTAATATAAAAAAATGAAAAATGGTGATACAACTCTTCATGGTCAAAGACACTTGTGTACGTATATATAAAACTAGGAAAGGTATATGCCTTCAATGGGGCACTAGGAGCATGAGCACATAATTGTCTATGTAAGGTGAAAGGTCCCTGATCGTGAGATTGATCTTTATGTATGGCATATTAGGAATTTTCACGCAACCAATTATGTGGGGAAGGTTATGGTCTTACTTTTATCACTCCAACTTAGTATGAACACACAATAAAGTGGGGAAGGCATGATATCCCCTAGTGTGATTTGATAGTGAGATAAGGCCTAATGAATGGTATGGGTATGAGAAAGATCATACCAATGTGTAACCACCCTTATAATGTAAATATGGATTGCAATGACTAGATTATGTCATGTGATAATAAAAAATTAGGTACTTGAATCAATAGATAAGTATATAAACAAGTAGACGTAAGATGTGATCATATAAGAGCATGTAAAATTTATTTCTCCTAGTATGGGAAATATGAAACAATAAAGCTAAAAAAAGAGAGGGGTAATAGGTCACCCAAGGGATGCATTGAAATTACTCTTACCTTTGAACCAATCATGCATCTAGAACCATCAATTAATTGAATCCAAGTGGAAAATGATTCAATGTGTAATGTGCGCTCATCAAGAAATGATGTATTAATAGGTGCATAATTAGGGCATGGTGTTGCAACTATAAAAATAATGGTAACTTATCCTTGATTAATTTTTTGGTACAAACTTACTTGGTAAATCTTAAGCACTAACATAACCCGTCTTCTAGCATGTCTTGACAAGATAGTTTTAAACAAGTATTAAAGAGGATCTTCTTTTATTATGACATTTATATCAATATGAATCATATAATGTTATATCATTTTTGCTAAGAAATCATAGTTCTCCTAATTTAGGAGGGTGTGACTTATGCAAAACATAACATGCTCTTTACCACTTTATCATTGTATGTCAAGAGACCTCCAATAGTAGACATGGTGGCCAATATATATGAATAGGATTTTCTATGAATTGTAGGCATGAGTATTGATGGATTTATCAAATATTATTCCACGTTATCAAAATCCTTAAATTAAAAATTAACACTCCATTCAAATTTGATAACTTTGTTTGAGAGTTTAACAAATGGTAAATTGTAGTCTACTTATTGTGCAATGAACCACTTAATAGTTTGTCTTGAATATTCCATTGTAGGCTACAAAATTATAAAATATTCTTTGATAGAGATAACCTAACAACAATATCAATGTTTTATCATCAATATTGATTCGGTATGAGATACAATTAAATATAGTAGACAGCCACTATCAACTAGACATATTCCTTGCAATTTAATATAGAATTTTTATATCAAATAAATTGATAATATTTTTTAAATCTTGGATGTGATATAATATTTTCTTATATTTTCCTAAATTTTCTTTGACATATTCTTCCAAAATTGTGTGCATGAGATCATGTAGGATTAGTTTCATAGCCCTTTAATACATAAATCTAGTCTTTTACAATCCAAAGGGTATGAAAACATAACGAAAAAATTCTCCATGGCATAATAAATATATTTATATGTTGGACTTGGGGGTTTACAAGGATTTTGTTATACCCTAAGAATCAATCCATAAAAGATAGCATTCCATGCCCAATAGTAGAATTTACAACCATATCAATATTAGGTAATAGCAAAGTTTCCTTGAGCATAAAGTTATTAAGGTCTCTAAAATTTGTACAAATGCATATATGACCATTAGTTTTTTTAATATCTACTTGTGATAACAACCCCATCTTCACCTGTAATACTACTGTAGTGTAGAAAATTGTACTCCTTTATAAGTGAAAGTACAATTTCACACTTCGTTTGAACCTATTTAGGTGATCTTGCATTTATTAATTTTTAAACCTCGTTAATAGGCCTGTAATACCCTTTATTATGCATCCCAATGCATGGGTATGTGCAGGATCATGATGGGCCAAAAAGTGGCAATATGATGGGTATGTGGTTGGCGACTATTTTTTTACCCAAAATTGATGAAATGAAAAGGGTTTTTAAAGGAGATTCTCAACTTTCCATCAATATAAATTATGCTTTACTTTGAATTTAATAAGTAATTATTATTCATTTTCAATTCAAATTACAACTAAAGTTCTGATTGATAGGCTGATTGAAAAACATCTATAGCTTTCAAATGGTATCACATTTTTTTAATCCAAAACATGCATCACATTTTATGCTTCAATACTATAGGATTAAAAAAAGAGAAATTGAATTTCATGAAGTTTTTACCAAGTTAAGGTGGTCATACATACAAGTTTTTATATTTTTTAAAAAGTTGTAATAAAAAATTCATAATTAATTATTTCAAGGAAAAAAATTATAAAAAAATATGCATCACATCAGTGCATGAGTCCTCTACTTATATCTAAAATCTTATAAAAAATATTATCATTTTATTGTGGTTAGGGTGGTTAGACAGACACGTACTTCTTATTTTTTCCCTAAACTTTAAGTACCACTTCATTGAAATTTCAAATTTTTGCCAAATAGATTTTTTTTTCTTTAAAAACATAGTATTTTAGAAACTACATTCAATTTTCTACAAATTATATTCTTACATATTTTTGAAATAATATAGATAACTTATTCAAATTTTTATGTCAAGTTGCCTAACTCTGATTTTTCTGAATTTTTTGCCACTTAAGGGCCTTTTTTTCCCATGATGATCCTGTACATACCCACATTTTTTAATTATTTACTGATAATATAACCCACAATTTGAATAAATGCAATTAATTGAATTAATGCCTTGACACAATCTAAGTCTTTGAACTTTAGGTCAAGACCCACTCACCCATGAGAAAATGGGTCCAATTTAAGTTCCTAAAAATCAATTTAAAATATGTTTTTGGTGGCATTTCATAGTCTCAAATTGAAACTTTTTATGTTAGCTATTAGGATTTAATAAACACGATATTAGAAAGGAAGCCTATAAAACCAATTCTTTAAATCATTTTACACTAGAGAGAAAAGAGAGACAAAGATATTTTTAGAGATTCAAATGAGATCACAAGGATTTATACTCAAGAGCAAGGAGAAATTATTCAAGAATTCGAAGTTGAAGTCTTGGAGTAGCATTCCATTTATTTTTGTAGGTCTTCAATCTCACTTTGTCAATAAGATCAAGCATTGTCAAAGATTGATGATAGATGCCTATGGAGGATCGTGATGGATTCTATGTTTTGGGAGATAAAAAAAGCCATCCAACCAAGCCTAATGAATTTTTCCTTGGTGGTTTCATTTTCTATTATCATTCTACTTTCTACCTAAAGGACTTGGTATAATCAAATTTATGATCTATTAGGGTGATTTGACATCTCCCAAAGTAGGTTTTCACCATTGTTCATGTTTCATTCAGGGATATTATTCTAATACACTCGAATAGGGTTTCTTTACATTATATATCTTAATAATCTTAGATACAATGTAGTGTCAAAAATAGGAACCCTTTTTGATGCTTAGATTAGGAATTAATAATTAATGATAAAATGGACTTAATTGTGCCTTATTTAAGGTGTTGTAAAGTGTTTATTTACACTTTCACACTAATCTAGGGATATATTAATTAATTGACATTAATTAGAGCTTAATTGGCCCCTTAAATTCAAATCCAAGCCTTATTAATTGCATTTTTTGAAGGATATATCTCGACACTCATTAATAATGTTGCATAAAACTTAATTTCGCAAGGTTTGAGTCCTCACTATGTCCCAAGACCCCCTTTTTGCACAATATTTCATAATTCTCAAAGTTGGTCCTAGCTAACTATGTTAGGAGCCATTCACCCAAGGTGTTGAATGGGTCCTCCTTAACTTAAGAAACCCCTAAATTAGGGTGAATTCTAGTGGGATTTCAACAATTTTAAACCTTAGATCTAATGTCGACTTGTGTTATTTCAATTTTAGGATTAAATCTTAAGTTTAGTATAAATATAAGGCTAATTTACCTAGTTTCACCTAAGAATATTTATGATACTTCATAAGATAAAGAGGAGTATTATAGAGCATTTCAAGAGCATTACAAAGGAATTCAAAGGTGTATTATCAAGGTTTTATTGCAGCAATTAAAGATCATATCATCATGTCAAATATTTAGTGCATCATGCATGTAGTTGAGCTTATGTGTTGAGGTAGCATTGAAGATCCAAATCAAGCATTGTTTCACATCCTCATTTAAGATCAATATATACATTCTTCATGGACACTTCATGCTATATTTTTTATTTATATTACAAGAGTTCATCCAAGGTATCATTGTTTCATCTTTCATGTTTCATTATTTCATCATAATGTTTAATTACCTAAACAGAGTTTGACCAAGAAAAACCCCTATTCCCTAACTATAATTTTTTTTCCTTCTATCTTGATGTGTGATTGTAGGTTTTATATTAAAGATCTTTGAAGAGAAATAATGGAGAAAAGTTTCCAAGATTGAAAAGTTTTGAAAGTTATCATCTATCTTGCAAGATCACAGAAACTAAGCTACAAATTTGACTTTTGACTTTTAGGAGTTGATCACCTAGGATTTGAGAGTGCATACATCAAGGAACATGACCCCAAAATTGATTTTTCATAACCCTAATAGGGACCCATTCACCATTGGGTGAATGAGTCCTTAGTGACCCCTGAAACAACACTTTTTCAACAAGGTAGACATTGTTTCAGCATCATGAAACCTTCCTCATTGTTATAATATCTAGTTCTATTTTTTGATGTTATTTTATGCATAATTGAATTAAATAATAAGTAAAAATGTGTGGTTTATCATCTTTTTAATTCACTTTGATAGACCCTCTTTCGCTATGTTTCATTTTGGTGAACCCGGCCTTTTGAACATCCTAATTTCTAATTTGGAGTGCTTTAAAACCCTAGATCTTAATTTACATTATATTTTCATTACTTGCATTCCATTTAGGCTTATTTAATTTTCCATTAGTGAACAATGTATTTAGGGTAAATTTACATTTTGCATTGCTTATATTCACTAAAAAAATTAGAAAAATTACATTAGGTTTGAGTTTGTTTTGCATAGTGTTAACATTGACACCATCATTCCATCATTTAAATTCACATTGAATATTTAATTTACTCACATTGTTCATCATTAAACCTTAGTCAACAATGCATTTAGAATCCTAAAATCTAGAAAATCTATTATAGAATTGACTATTATAGACCTGAAATAATGAACACATATAATCAGTCAAAAACTGCACCTTTCAGTCTTCAAAACCCCTGTACGAGGACCCATTCACCATAGGGAGAATTTGTCCCTGTTAAGGCTACATAGGAAAATAAGTTTCACATTTAGTAATATTTAATATTAGATTCAGAGTCTCTTGGAAAATCATACGAGGACCCATTCGCCACTGGGCGAATGAGTCCCTAGAGGCCTCAAAAAACTACTTTTTTGAGCCATTTTGTGATTTTATGTGCTTGTTAGGCCTTTTCATAACCTATAATATAAGTCTGGATAGTTTCAAGAATTTATCATTTATGCATATATAGGGAAAATTATCCATTTAAAGTGGTCAATTTTAAATCATTTCAAAAATTCATTTTAGTATTAAAAATCTTCAAATCTATAGGACAAGTTTTTACATATTGAACCATTACATAATTTGGATAGATTACTTTTCACAAATGTTAGTATCTTTCTTTTCCAAGTTTGCAAAGAAAAAATGCATTAGAAATCATGTTAGTCATGAGAATATCTTAATGAAAGAGATTGAGCTTGCTGGCATATTCCATGCTACCACATTACCCATCATCCCCTCATTCCCTAATATCTCTCCTATTTGTGAGAATGTTTTAGTAAAAGAGGACGTAAGCATAGACAATCATGATAATCATAGTTCTTCTTCTCTTGATACCTCTCCTATTTGTGATAAAGGTATCTTGGTGAACTAAGATACAATCGGTGGGAATAATGAAAGTCTTGTTTTTCCCTATTTTCCTCTTTCTTGGGAAGATATTTTGATACAAGAATATGAGATCATTGAATCTACTTTACCTATTCTCCATTCATCTCCCAACACCTCCCCTATTTTTTAGAATACTTTAGTAAAAGAGGATACAAACATGGATGATCATGAAAGTCATATTTGTGAGGAGGATATGTTGGTCTTAAGAGATTCAATGATTGAGAGCTATGAAAATCCTACCAATCCTACTTGGGAAGAAATTATAGGACATGGGGATGTAGTTATAAATAACCATGAAAATCAACTTTGTTGGTCTCCTAATATCCCTCCTATATTCAAAGAAGATAGTTTAGTGTTAGAATATACACTTATTGAGAGTCATGAGAATCTTGTTCCTCCCTTCCCTAATGCTCCTTCCATTTGGAAATATCTATTTGAACAAAAAATTCCAATCATTAGTAAGCATGAAACTCATAGTTTTTCTTCTCTTGATACCTCCCCTACTTGTGATGAAGCTACTTTACAAAATCTAACCATGGAATGTGATGACCATCTTAAAATATCCCCTACTGCCTAGTAGATATTATGGTACAAGAGAATGAGACCTTAGAGGAAAAGGATGAAATCATGGAAAATCATAACAATAAAATTATGCCTTCTCCTACTATCTCTAATATTGTTAAAGAAGATATTTTGATGTTAGTCAACCATAGATTTTTGGCACCCTAATCCTTTCTAGCACTTCTAGGGTTTTTCACCTAAAAGAACAAAGTAGAGCCAAAAGTATAGGTATGTTCACTCAAATTATGCAATGTATGATGTTATTTGGACTAAATGGAATGAAGTGCAATTAGATGATGTATGTGACTGATTATGTATGCAAAACCTAAGATTTATGCAGTGTTTGAAAACATAATGTTATTTGCAAAAGCCTTAAAAGAATGAACAAGAATGCAAATTAAATAAAAAAAGCTATTTTTTAGAATGTGTGCACCTGAGAAGCTGAAGAAGATTGAAAAGCAATTTGGAAATTTGACGAGACCTGATTTTGTGTTTACTAGGACTCATTCACCACCCTAGGCGAATCAATCCCACATCAGCATTTTTCTGCACAAAAGTTGTTTTATGTCAACTAGGTACTAGGATCTGCATCCAACTCAAAATTGCATCTCAGGAGGGACTCATTCACCATGCATGGTGAATTATTCCTTCAAATTTTTGTGATTTCAAATCTAAATTCTGCACCTTGACACCTCTACATCAATTTCTAATGAAAACCTAAATCAGGATCTCAAAAAATTCCTACAAAATAGCCTAAAATTGTTTGTCTAATGGGGGGTTTTCCTTGGTCAAACCCCTAATTGGGTAGTTAAACCTTGAAAAAATAAAAATTTGCATAAAACCCTAGCCTTAGTTGTGTTAAACACTAGGAAAGTCTAAAGTATGTCAAAAACCCTATTCTATTATGTAAGAATAAGAAGTGCCAATGTGATTTGATTGATGCAAGATATCAACCCTAGAAATATTACAACACATCAAAAATAGAGATGAAATAACAAGCAAATGAAATGTAAATGAAATGCAAACCTTAATATAAAGATAGAGTGAAAATGGAAGATGGAATCAGTTTATAACTGAGTCATTAGGTGTGATTTGATGGCTAGTTGCATCTCCTCAACCTAGATTTCTTTATGATTCACTATAGACATCCATCATAAACCTTTTGCAATGTTGAATCTTGACATAAAGAGTGAGCTTCAAGACCTGCAAAAGCCCTAGTTTGCTACCCGAAAACTTCAACTTTGCTAATGAAACTTATTGTAGAATACTTGACTTTAGAAATTGCTTTCTTGAATTGACTAAAAGATGTGTAAAATGACTTAAAATGAGTATTTATAAGCACAACACCTAATTTTCCAATTATTTAAACCTAAGAGGCTGACATTCACCAGAAATTCAAGTTGAATTAATCAAATTCCTGTTCAAAATTGAATTTTCCCTCAAAAGGGACTCATTTGCCACCCTTGGTGAATGGGTCTCACCAGAGGGGATTCATTCACCTAAGGTGGTGAATGGGTACCACTATAGACTTTTGAAGGTGGTTTTTTGGGATATGAAAGAATTAAGTGTTGTTTGTTGGGTTTTAGGTGATTTCTTAGTTGAAACAGGCCTCTAGATAAGAAATAATGGGTCTTAAGGGCCTATAAATGTGATTTTGAAGGATAAATGATGCAAAGGGACTCAAAAGTGGGTGAAATTATACTTTAAATTGTCTCTTTTCTCAAGAGGGTCCAATTTTCTATAGTGCTGTTAGAAAATCCAATCAATGAGAGTCATGACAATCCTATTTTTCTCTCTTTTGCTAGAGAAAAAATTAATGAACAAGAGAATGCTATCATTCATAAAAACGAAAATCCAACCATTGATGATACCCCTTATTGTGATGAATTTATTTTAGAAGAACCAACCTTTGAATGTCATGAACATCTAGTTTATAGGTCTCCTAAAAACTCTACTACTAGGGAGGATATCATGTTGCGAGAAAATGAGAACATTGACACATGTCTTTCAAACAACAGTGATGTGAATTCCTTAGATGAATATGATGAAGTGACATTAGACTCCCCTTCACTAAGAGATCATGAAAATAAGGATAAGTTTGGTGAGGTCCTAAACATTAGAACCCCCTCATGCGGTCCTCGAGATCTGTTAATTATTGTACCTCTTGAGGCTAAACTCATTGTTTATCCACCCTCATAACAACCACAAGTTCAAAATAAACATGTGCATATCTTAGAACGACCTAAAAGGAAACTTGTTAATGATAATGTTTAGTAGCAAGCAATTTACAATATTGTTTCTCATACATACAACACTAGGAACAATCCATAACTAAGAAAAATAACTCAAACATCCCTCCCATTTCCTAACCCTATCTTTCCTTGTCCTCCTCATTTTCCTTTATGAATTGGAAAGGAGTATGATCTTGTTGAACAACTTAAAAAATACTTTTGCTAAGATATCCTTGTTAGACCTTATTCAAGCCTCACCTATTTACAATAACATGCTTCAAAGTGCTTTACAAAAGTTCCTATTGGACTCCTAATGTGCAATCAAATGATGTAACACCCCAAATTCAAGCTATAACTTCGGCCAACTTGGACATTGTGCCATAAAAAAATGGCCCCTTGTCATTTTCATGGTCTTTTAGGCCTTTCTTCATGATGTTTGGTCTATTTTGCCTTGATTTATTGATGTACTGTGGCTTGAACATGCACATTTAGGTCGTTAAAATTCAAATTATGGTGTCTTGTGATGGTGTTGTGAAGTGTTGTAAAAAATTCCTACACTTTTCTAGACTCTATTCATTGTAGTTCACCTAAAAAATCACCTTTTCATCACTTATCAAGTCCTATTTTAAAGTGTTGTAAAGTTTTGTAACAAGATTTCATGTTTTACTAGGTATAATTTCACTATTTCGCCTTTCTTATGCTTTATTTGACACCTTTATGCACTTATAAGGCATAATTAGCTATATTTTTGAATGTAAGCCTGACAAACAACATTAAATGTGACTTAATTCCTAACACCCACTTTCAAGCCTGAGGTGGGACATATTTGCCATGGGTGGTGAATGACTCCCTCTTGGCTCTAAATTCAAAATATTTTAAATTTTCTTTCGGGTTTCTATTAAAAATTACTTGATGTTGGCCTGTGATAAGGTATCAATGGGTTTCTAAGGAACAAGTGTGTATAAATAAGTGTTTTTCTCCTCATTTTATATCTCCTACAATCTCATAACTCATTCAAGCATTCAATTATCATTTGAAGCACTTTGCATCATTGAATCAAGCATCAATCAAGCATTCAAGAGTTGGCATTGACATATCTTCATATTTTCTTCAACAAGGGTTTGGCAAATTGATAGAATTTTCATGTTATTTTTTTATCTTTCTCCTTCATTTAATTATTTCATTAAGGGTTTGATTACCAAATTTGGATTTGACCATGGAAAATCCCTATATCCTAACCCTTAACCATTTTACCCCTTTTGCATGTGTGTTTGTAGACTTGTGTATGCATATTTGACAAGCATTTAGGTGTTGAAAAGTGGACAAGAAGTCAACAAAGTGTTTCAAGTCAACAACATCTTATTTCAAGCTTGGAGAGGATATTTTTTTCCATTTACTATAGATTTGACTTCGGCAACCTGACAAGTAGACAATCTCAAATTTGGTGCTCCAAAATTGTCCCTTGGTTTCTCATAATTTTGGGAGAGGATTGATTCACCATCACTAGTGAATTAGTCCCACCTTAAGGCTAGAAATCTAGGTTTTGTTAGATTCCAGATCTTGACACTCAAAAACTTGTTCCTGACAATTTTCATCAAAAGCTAGATTGATTCGCAATTAGTGGTGAATGAGTCTCACTGGTGGTTTTCTATGATTTCAGACAACATTTAGAAGATTCCATATTCTCCAATGCCTTCCCAGGTGCACTCTGATTTATCCTTTTTCTATTTTTTTTTGCATTTGTTCATTCATAGTTCATTGTTTGCAAACATCACTATGTTTTCCAACATTACATAAATCTTAGGTTTTGCATACATAATCAATCAATTATTTCCTATAACCGCACTTAAATCATTCCATTTATTTCAAATAATATCATACATTTCATAATTTGAGTGAACCTAGATAGATTTTTTTGCCCTTCTTTCTCCTTTTAGGTGAAAAACCCTAGAAGTGCTAGAAAATCTTAGGGTTCCAAAAATCAATGGTTCATTTTGGTGAACCCACATATTGAACACTTTACATTTCTAATTTCAATTGCATCTTGCATCCTAGAATTCACTTGCATCAATATTCAATTAGGGTATTGTTTTGTTTTTGCATCCTAGGGTTTCTCAAATTGCATTAGTGAAAGACTCATTTAGATTTCATTTTTGCATTGCATATCATTGAAAAAATTGAAAATCTACATCTGCATCCTTAATTGGCATCTAAAAGGCATTAGAGTCACTTTAAATTTTCTGAAAAACACCAAAAAATATCATAGTTGGACTCATTCGCCACCTTGGGCGAATCAATCTACCTGCACATTCTGCACAACATTTTTAGGCATTTTTTGGGCATTTCCTACATTTCTATTATTTGTTGTTATTTCTCTTTTTTAGTTTGCATAATTTTTTTTATTTTCATTTTGCACTCCTAGATTACATTGCATTTACATTCACCCCATCTCTTGTGGTACTTTTATGAGTGTTTGGTGCCCCATTGATAATACTTTAGTGAGACGAAGCTCTAGACTCATGGCTTCCCATGATAGCACTTTCATTGTGGACCTTGGGATCTCAAGAGCTCATACTCCTAGTATGTACAATGGTGCATTAGGCATGGACAATACCACTTCTATGCCTTCACCTTTCCATCGAATGAATGTTGACACACAAAACAACTCCATTCTGCAAGAATAGGTCATTAGTATTCATGAGGCTTTTTGCACACTTACAACAAGACTTATCCCTTGAAAGCATTTCCACTAATTCCATACTTGTAATAGAAAACCTTCATTTTTTGATTGAAAGTGATGATGGCCAACAAGTTATGAAAATAATTGTTGAGATTTACAATAAACATGGTTCTTCTAATTCCCAATTATCAAACATAGTTCCAAACCAAGGAGGACCTCGCATTTCTCCCCCTTCAACCATAGCATCCATACCAACTTATACCACTCCTCATGTTAGAACAACTATGCAATAGGTTAGTCATGTGGCTCCTTCTTTCACAATTCCAACTAGCATTCCTAGTTCTATTGAGGCATCACAAGTCCCCTCTACCACCTTCACCCGTCTTAGTGTTCCTTTCACTTCCCCTCACCTTACATACACTCCATTGCCATTTTCTCTTCCACCTCAAACCACTTACCCTAACCCCATCATTACATGACTCCTTAATACTATTTCATCCATGCAACAAAAAAAATCCACCATTAGCCAAGGTCAAACCGCTCCACCCACATATCATATTCATAGTAGCCCATTATCCTTAGAAATCTTACACACCCAAAATGCCACAAGGAATTGAAATGCCTAGGTTTGAGAATTATAGAGGTAAATGAGACCCTCTTAACCATGTTAGTGCTTATACAACTTTATGCAGTGATTTTGTCCTTGATTATAAACTCTTAGCTAATTTTTTTCCTAGGACCTTGAAAGACACTGCATTAGAGTGGTTTTCCAACATGCCTAATAATTCCATTCGATCATTTAATGAGCTTGTAGATTCCTTTATAAGTCATTTCCACGTTCATACGACTCCTAAGAAGACAATGGTTGATCTAAAGCATTGTAGACAAAAATCTAATGAAAAAGTAACTACATTTCACGTTATCAATCATTGTATGCTCAAGTTGATGTCAAAATTCTTGATTCACATCTATAGAAGATGTTTATTGAAACGTGCACACAAACCCTCAAGATAAGTTAACTTGATGAAATTCCCTTCATTTATACACTTATGCACAACCCTATGTGAATATCATAACTTGGTTTTAGGTCGTGATTCATTTATGCACAATTAAATTTTCCTCCTCAACCACAACCACCCCAACCTATTCCAAGTCAAGTGGCAGTTGTTAAAGAAATAGTGCCTTATACCTATGGGGATAGGAAGAGACAATTTACTCCCCTACCTGATACCCTCCATAATACAATGAACCAATTTCTCCAACAACAAATGATCACCTTGCCTACCATCAAACTACTTGATACCACCAAACCTCTACCACCCACCTTTAAATATAACGCTTATTACCATTTTCATTGCCTAAATGGCAATGACACTAAACAATGTAAGCAACTCAAACACTTAGTTCAAGACCTCATTGATTTGGGTTGTTTGTTCATTTTGGGTGTTAATGATCAAGGAAATAAATTTTTTGCACCCCCTAACCAGAATTTACAAATATTTACCAATCCCATGCCTAAATACAATGTTTCATTTGTCAAGGCTAGTGAACATCGATACAAATAATGAACAATCTAATATAAATCTAAATGTTACTCAAGTTAATCCTATGGATGAACTTGTGGGTGTGATAGACATTATCCCTCGTAAGGGTCTAACCAACAAAACTATTGATATCAATTCTTCTTCCAAAGATATACTTCAAAAAATTCCTGATGGTCCTCTTTACATAGCCAACATAATCTATGATAAACCCACCAATGGGATATTAATAGATCTCTCATGTGGTGAGAATGTGATCACGGAAGAATTTCTAGTATTACATGAACTATATCAAGATGACTATAATAAGCCAACCGCATGGATTAAAGCACATACTAGTTTTGCGTGCCCTACAATTGGATTGATTGTACTCCCCTTACAAATAGGACCTAAAACTTTGGAGGTAAGAGTTTCTATCATTCCACAATCGAATCAATTTCATTTGAAGCTAGGCCACCCTTGGCTTCACTTAATGAAAGTGGTCCCTTTATTTGTTCACAAGTGTTTGAAGTTTCCACATGGAAATGAAATATTTAACATACACCATATGGCTTTAATCCATTATCGTCTAAAGGTAATTTTTCCTTAGAATCCTTATGGCCTACACCTATGGAACCCATCACTCCTTGTAAATATTTTTTTCATAACTTATCAAAAGTTCAAAGCCAAATGCATAACCAAGTTGTCTCTTCGTAACATGTCCCCGTCCACTTCCACAACTCCTATCCTAGATGAAACTATTCTTCAACTTGATTCCAACATCAAACAAACCATACAACCTCATGAACAACCACCCTTAGACACTTCCCTACCATCGTTTAAATGACCAAGGGAAAATGTAACCAATCCTATCATACCTCCCCGCATGAAACAAGTGTATAAAGCTAAAGAGAAAGTGATTGACCCATATTCCTCAGTTTCTTCCATTCTTCCCCCTTTGAAAGAAAAGGAACCTATGATGGATCAATCTACTCTTAGACCTCAAAAAATTCAAAATAAAATTAAATGCAACCACAGTGCTAGGGAGCATAGGCGTCATCATCGTCTCCTTGCTTGATAGTCTCAAATGGAAGAAAATCAAGAAAACAAACCTCCACCTTTGAACCAACCAATAGATGACCACCCTCTTGACCCACCACAAAATGACACAGTACAGCCCTCACAAAAAAAATGAACAAATCCAACAGCCACAACTTTTGATACATCCTTCCTTGGAAATAACCCTTCATCCTCCTGTCATAATAAATCTTGATGATGACGATGATGATGAGATTGTAAGAATAGATGAATAAGTGCATAATGATCTAAACTCTTTGTTTTCCTCCACCATGAGCTTAAATGATAAATATTCTCAACCAAGTGAGGAATTTGGTACATCTCCTAGTTCGACACTTGTGATTTTTCCTTTGGATAGCCAATCACCCTTGCAATACACTGAACATGATTGGGAGGTAGATGACTTGTTAGATGGTCGACTTGCATTTTCCTTACTAGCCTTTTAAATTTTTTCTTTCTTTTGCTATTGTATGTGTGTATCATTTTTTTGGTGTTTTCGAGCTCTCGTTGTACACTTCTTCTATTCTTCTATATGTCATGCATTTCCTTTTTTTCTTTTTTTTTGTGTTTTACTTTTAGGGATGACACAAAGCATTGAGACACCCTATGTCTCTTCCATGTTGACCCAAAAGGTCATTTTCTGTTTTACATTTTTGTTTTTTGTTTTCCTTTTGGGGATGATGCAAAGCATTGAGACGGCCTATGTCTCTTCCATGTTGACCCAATTGGTCCCTTTTACTTTTTTTACTTTACTTTTCTTGTGTTTTTCCTTTTTGGGGGTGACGCAAGGCATTGAGACCAAAATGTCTCATTCATGTTGTCCCAAAATCTTTTCCTTTTATTTTCCCTTTTTGTTTTCTTTTCTTGTATTTTCCTTTTGGAGACGATGCAAAGCATTGAGACCACAATGTCTCTTCCATGTTTACCCAAAATGGACTTCATTTTCCATTTGGTTTTTCTATCTTTGTGTCATTCTTATAGTTCTATGTGCTTTGGGGAATGATGACAGTTCTGAGCTCTTTAAAAAAACATTGAAGCAACAAACATACTAACCCCAAATCCATAGATCCCTTATGTGTTTGGTGTGTTCCATTTTGGGGGAAACTCCCTCTTTCTTTTGTTCTCTTTCTTTGGTTTACATGACGTAACCTAACTCAGAAACATACGACTTGGCATAGGGCTCTCTGAGTTGGCTCTCATGTCTTATTTTTAACTTTTGCATTTTCTTTCCTTCACTACATTAAAGTAATTGCTCACAGAACCATGTGTGGAAATTCCTTTAAAGTGGGGGGCATACATTACCATATTTCATTTTTCATTTTTGATTCTTAGTACAACCTTGTCATTTCATACTATGTGTTTGTCACTTTTTAGATGACATTGGGTATGATTTCCTTCATA
The DNA here is from genome assembly GCA_007258455.2 of Sequoia sempervirens. NCBI lineage: Eukaryota > Viridiplantae > Streptophyta > Pinopsida > Cupressales > Cupressaceae > Sequoia > Sequoia sempervirens. The sequence continues at coordinate 183,011,184 of VDFB02086081.1, forward strand.
AGTGTGATCTATCTTAGGATATTACATTCCCCTTGGTGGCCTGATGCGACGCACTGCATCCCCTACGTTGTGAATATTTTATTCTTTGATTGGTCCTCTTTTGGATACATTAGAAAAATTGTTCCCTAAGTGATAGACCTTGCATGAACTTAACAAGACTCATTTGAACACTTTTACATTTTACATTTTTGCATTTTATACTTTGCACTTTTTTCCTTCTTGCATAACGCAACTTGCATGCCTGTGGTACCTTACATTTTTTCATGAGTTCTAAGAATACAAAGCTTTTCTTGTCTCATGAAGTGCAAACCAACATTTTCCTTTGTGGCTCCTTGTCAAAGTTATCAGGAGGTATAACTTTAATATGGTTGAGTGGGAAGCCCATTTAGCGACATAAATTTCCCCATAGCCACCTATGTGTTTGTGAGTGAATACCAACTAGCATATGTACCTCACCTTTTTGGGCCCTCTCACCCAATAGACCACCATGAGTCTTGTCACCCCAGAGTGAGTATGAATTATCTTTTTCAAACAATCAACCTAGATCTAATTCACAACTAGTTGGATAGACGATCAAAGCTCAATTCAATTTCCCTTTCAACATGTGTGTTCCTTTGTTCTTATGTCTAGTTTTCCATCGAATCTTCATCCTGGGGGCTTGATCATCCCTCTTGATCATTCTTATTCCATCTTGTGTAATGTAAGTGCATTGGGACCGCTCTCTCGATATGCATGGCTATTTTAGTGTGAGTTTGAAGCAAGTTCATCATCTCACTAAAGTGGGGGATAAATGTGTTGTAGAAAAATGGATCCTTGTCATTTTCATGATATTTTAGGCCTTTCTTCATGATGTTTGGTCTATTTTTATTTGATTTATTGATGTAATGTGGCTTGAACATGCACATTTAGGTCCTTAAAATTCAAATTATGACGTCTTGTCAAGGTGTTGTTAAGTGTTGTAAAATATTCCTACACTTTTTTAGACTCTATTCATTGCAATTCACCTAAAAATCACCTTTTCATCACTTATCAAGTCCGATTTCAAAGCGTTGTAAAGTCTTGTAACAAGATTTCATGCTTTACTAGGCATAATTTTACTATTTACACCTTTTTTATGCTTTATTTGACCCCTTTATGCCCTTATAAGCCTTGATTAAGTTTATTTTTGAATGTAAGCCCGACAAACAACATTAAATGTGACTTAATTCATGACACCCACTTTCAAGCCTAAGGTGGGACCCATTTTCCATGGGTGGTGAATGAGTCCCTCTTGGTTCTAAATTCAAAATATTTTAAATAAATTCATTCAATTTTTTATTCAAAATTACTTGATGTCGGCCTATGATGAGGTATCAATGGGGTACTAAGGCACAAGTGTGTATAAATAAGTGTTTTTCTCCTCATTTTACATCTCCTACAATCTCATAACTCATTCAAGCATTCAATTAGAAGTTGAAGCACTTTGCATCATTGAATCAAGCATCAATCAAGCATTCAAGAGTTGCCATTGACATATCTTCATATTCTCTTGAACAAGGGTTTAGTAAGTTGATAGAATTTTCATGTTATTTTTTTATCATTCTCCTTCATTTCATTATTTCATTAAGGGTATGATTTCCAAAGTGGGATTTGACCAAGGAAAATACCTATATCCTAACCTTTGACCATTTTCTCCCTTTTGAATGTGTGTTTGTAAAATTGTGTATGCATATTTGACAAGCATTTCAGTGTTGAAAAGTGGACAAGAATTCAACAAAGTGTTTCAAGTCAACAACATCCTATTTCAAGCTTGGAGAGGACATTTTTTTCCGTTTATTGTAGATTTGACTTCGGCAACCCGACAAGCAGACAATCTCATATTTGGTGCTACAAAATTGTCCCCTGGTTTCTCATAATTTTGGGAAAGGACTGACTCACCATCACTAGAAAATTAGTCCCACCTTAAGGCTAGAAATCTAGGTTTTGTCAGATTCTGGATCCCGACACTCAAAAACCTATTCTCGACAGTTTTCATCTGAAGCAAAATTGATTCGCCATTAGGGGAAAATGAGTCCCACTGGTGATTTTTTGTGATTTAAAACAACATTTAGAATATTTGTGATTCTCCAATCTCTACCAAGGTGCACTCTAATTCAACCTCTTTTCTTTTCTGTTTTGCATTTTTTCATTCATAGTTCATTGTTTGCAAACATCACTCTGTTTTCCAACATTACATAAATCTTAGGTTTTACATACATAATCAGTCAACTAGTTCATATAACTACACTTAGATCATTCCATTTAGTTCAAATAACATAATACATTGCATAATTTGAGTGAATTTAACTAGACTTTTGGCCCCTTTTTCTCCTTTTAGGTGAAAAACCCTAGAAGTGCTAGAAGGGACTAGGGTGCCAAAAATCAACAGTTCAGACATTACTTTCCATCAAGATGAGTTATCTTCATTAGAAGAGCATAAAAAAATGAAGCTTTCATGATAATATATTATGTTAATTGAAGTGGGATAAAGAGAACTTTTGTTGACAATGGCTCAACCCTTAATGTGTGTAGTGTGAACCTTTTGGAGAAGCTTCATATGAATAGGAGTGACATTGTCCCTAATTATTTTTCTATTCATGTGTTTGATAATGTAGGAAAACAACCATTTGGATTCATCACATTTCCTATTAGAGTTGGAAATATTACCTTGCGAACTCCAGTCCATGTTATGCCTCACGATCTTCCATACAAATTACAATCTTCTTTTAGGTAGACCATGGATTCATGAGATGAATTGGGTAACTTCTACACTTCATCATAAGATGAAGTATATCTACAACAACAAAGTGTATACACTTAAAGCCGATATGGAGCCTTATAGTGCTTTACTCATTGTGAAAAATAAATAAAATCCTTTGAAAACACTAGCAACAACTATACAAGTTGAACCCGTGCAAGAGAAATAAAAAGAGAAGCACATTGAAGAAGTAATGAAGTTATTGGAAGATGATTGGGGTTCCTTAGATTTCACATCTACATTCATGAGAGAATACAAGATCATAAAAAAAGAGTAAGACAAGGGAAAATAAAAATTGGTAATACCAACACAAAATTCAAAAGCATCCACCTCAACCACTTTAGAAGAAGCAAATTACATAAAAAATTGATGAGATTGATTATGAACAACCATTGAATCCAAATGAAATGAAAAATATTTATGGAAGAGGTTATAAAATTATGAAACAACTTGGGTATAGTGGAAAAGGATGTGGTGCTAGAGAACAAGGTATTTGTGTCCCTATAGAACCTAACATGCAAGAAACAACTAATGGTCTTGGTTATTTTTCTTGAAAAGAAACAAAAGCATCAAAAAATCCTTCACTTAACATCAACACTCTTACAAAAGATTCTTCCAAGACAACCTTAAATTTGGTGCATCCTGAGCTAATAGATACTTCATATGGGAATATCTCATTAGATAGGCATCAAGTCGATATGTTGTTTAGTCATTATAATCAATAACACTAGATGTCGCTCCTTGCCATGTAATAGTTGTAAGATCATAAGCATACTCACTATTGCATGTTTTACACTAATTGTAAATCATTTCACTTGTGCGAGGAGCAGCATATCAATCATCTCAACTCATTCTTGTCTTACACTAAGTGGGGATAAGGGGTTAGGTAGCTTTGTCCTCGTATGTCACTTGCCAATTGTTTTGTTTGGCTAGTTAACCAGCTTCCATGTATATATACGAGAAATCTTGGGATGTGGATGACATTCCTTAAGTTGGCTCACATGTGATGTACTGAGTTATCTTTAGTTGTTACATTTTGGGGGCTACCCAAGGAAAACTTTAAGAAACCCCCCCTTCGGCGAAGGTGTAAAATCCTGGTGAATCTTGTATACTTCCCGATAAAAATATTAATTTTAGTGGAAATTTTTTTTGATTTTTATGAAAAAAAAAAGTCCATTGGTGAATCTTTTCTAATCACTAGAAGTCTATGGAAAATCCTTGTGAAATGCAATTTTTTTAAAACCACTAATTTTTTTCCATTGGTGATTAAAATCTATTTTCAAACCAATAAAATATTTTGATTAGTAGATTAAACCTATTTTCAAACAAGAAAAAATAAAATTCATTGGAAAATTAAACCTATTTTCAAATGATTAAGAAAAAAAAATTGGCCAATTAAAAATAATATGAAACTAATAAAAAAATACATTGGCAAAGTGTTAGTGCAAATTTTCCTAACCTTAGTTGCAAGTCTTTCTTGGTCATCTTTGTAGTCAGTGGTTTGGAGGTCTCGAAAACCTTGAAACTTCAAACTTTGCTTCTAAGGTTCCAAGTTTTAGCAACCACATGACATTATATACCATGACCATTGGATGAATTTTTGATGGACGGCTATAGTTGCATTCCGGAAGTATATCTCTTAAGCACTAGAATTGTGAATTGAAACTTGCAGAATTACACTAGAACCGTTAGATTTCTAGAAATCAATGGTTGAAATTTTATTAATTATTTAGGTCTATCATCATCCTACTCTTGTTTACCATTTAATATTACCTAAGTCGAACAAAAATATTTTATGACAAATCCTTAAATCTTAACTCTTTAATCCTAACAGTCAAGTTTCGCCAACCTAGCGATGTCCCCATTTTAAATTATGCACGTGCATAAAGTTTGTTTTAAAAGAGGGACTTTTCAAAGAATTTTTGATGGATTATTGTAGTTGTATTCTAGAAGTATATCTCTGAAGCACTACAATTTCGAATTGAAACCTACAGAATTAAACTAGAACCATTAGATTTCCATAAATCAATGTTTGAGAGTTTATTAATTATTTAGGTCTGTTGGTCATCCTTCTCTTGTTTACCATTTAATATTGCCTAAGTTAGACCAAAATATTTTATGAAAAATCCTTAAATCTTCACTCTTTAATCTTGAGGATCAAGTCTCGTCAACCTAGCGATGTCCCCATTTTAAATTATGCATGTGCATAAATTTTATTTTAAAAGAGGGACCATTCAATGATTTTTTGATGGACAGCTATAGATGCATTCCAGAAGTAAATCCTTGAAGCACTAGACTTGCAAACTAAAACCTCCAGAATAACACTAGAACCATTAGATTTTTAGAAATTAGTGGTTGAGACATTTAATTCTCTCTTTTCAATGCATTGAAGTACTCTACCTTTCATTTATTCTATTGAAATTCTCAATTTGGTTGTGGTATTGGGAGGTGGCGTGAATTAATACCATATGAATAGCCAAAAAAACATTGGCGAATTAAAAATTCTTTAGTAAGCGAAGGAGGCATGGAAGTTTCCATAGAAAGTGAACCAGAGAAACAACGGAGGCCAGTTTCACCTTGAAATTGTGGAGGAAGCTAGACCATTTCATTAGCAAAGCATATGTGAAGTGGCTGCAGGGTTTATTTCTCTTCAAGGATGTGTAAGTGGCACAAGTAGTTCAATTTATTTTGGGTAATGGCTGTAAAGAAAGCTAAGGTGTGGAAACAACTCTCCTAATGTCAAAACCTCAGGAAAGAATGCAGAGGTGCTTTTAAATTTTCAATTATAGTCGAATTAAGATACACTTGAAATAAATAATAGAAACAAAGAAATGACCATACACACATGAACACTAGATTTACGTGGGAAAACCCTTATGGGAGAAAAACCCACCACCAAGAAAAACCCCTTTGTATTACAGTACTCAAAATTACATACAAAGATCAGACATATCTTTCTGATGTCAATTTACAACAGCATACACAATGATCAACGTTGTATAGAACATTCAAGTTACAATGCTCTTAGAATTGAATTCACACTGATTACTCAACTGTTCATCAAACTGTTCATCCCATTGATCATCCAACCGAACATCAACATTGATCTCAGAGTATATCCATGTTGTCCATGGTCTATTAAACTTCCTCACAGGAATGGCCACAATAGTCTAACTTCCAACAATTCCCATTCTGCTCCCTGATTGGTTGAAGTCACACCACAAAGGATAGTCAATTGGTCAAAAGTGTTTAAATTGTATATGCATGTCAGTGAGACACTAACCATGTCTCACTGATGCCACAAGACCTGATTGTAGATATCATCTAGACTCATCACCTTTGGCAAGAGGTTACACTGAGTTCAAAAGTAGTTGGCAAGACAAACCATATCACTAAGACATCATACCAATGACCACCACATGTAGCGCTATTCGGCAAGACAATCACTATTCGGTGAGGTCATACTGATGTTCAAAAGTCACATAGACATCATCATTCTGATATGTGAGACAAACCTCCATCGCTAAGAGATCTTACTGAAGCCTCCATGTTACTTTGATGACTCCAAGTGTATAACCATTTGGTGAGACATCTCTTGTCGGTAAGACTTCATACCGAACATTCATATATTTTCCCAATAATTGTTGTCACCACAAGTGTCCCTAACATTCAATAAGAATAACTTATTAGCCAGACCAACCCACTCGAAAGATGGTTATAGCGAACACAAGTCATAGTAATAGCTCCATTTGGCAAGACATCAATAGGGTCTCAGCGACTTGAACATTTCCATAAGGTTGCACAACTGCTAGTCAGCTAGATAGTAAGGATGTCACACCGACTTGGCTCTTTCACAAGTTTTAGCCTATGAGATTGAGACACACAATTCCAACAATCTCCCACTTGACGAAGATCACACAGGCACCTCCAAAGCACAACAAATCTATTGAAATTTATGGGCACTAAGGCCCATCAAACTGGCATACCACCTGAACTTGTTTGTGCTCACTGGCTTCACCAATGCATCTACAACATTCTCTAGAGTATCCACTTTTTTCTAAAGATACCTTTCCATCCTCCACCATATCTCATGCAAAATGATATTGCACATCTATATGTTTCATCCTGGCATGGAAATTAGGATTCTTTGCCTAACAAATAACAGTGTGACTGTCATAGTAAATTTTTATTTTCCCTACATCAAAACCAATGTTAGAACACAAACGTTTTAACTCGATTGCTTCTTTACAGGCATGTGTTGCTGCCATGTATTCTTCCTCTATAGTGGAAAAAGCGACTACAACCTGCCACTTATTCATCCAACTAATTGCACGACCATTCAACATGAAAATATATCCACTGGTGGATCTTTTGTTGTCAATGTCCCCTACCCAATCATAATCCACATAGCCTCAAATGTTGAGATTCCTCTGTGATTCAACCAAATTTTCATGGTAACACAATGCATATTCTGAAGTGCCCTTCAAATATCTGAATACTCTTTTCACAGCATCCCAATGTGACCTTCCAGGATTAGCCATAAATCGACTAAGTACTCCCACTGCTTGGGCAATGTTTGAGCTTGTACAGACCATTGCAAACATTATACTGCCAACCACACTAGCATAAGGAACACTAGTCATGTCCTCCATCTTAGTAGGATATTTTAGACAGTCTTCAACAGATAGCTTCGTTCCCTGCAAAACTGGAACAACTAGCTGCTTGCAATTAGTCATACAAAATCTCTCTAGAATAGTCTTGATATACTTACTCTGATTGAGCCAAAGTTTTGTACTATTCCTATCGCTAGTTATTTCCATTCGCAGAATATACCTTGTTGTACCAAGATCTTTCATTTTGAACTTTGTAGACAACCGAGACTTAAGATCAGGAATCATTAACTTACTATTGCCTATGAACAACATATCATCAACATAGAGAGCAATAATAAGAACTCGATCACCTTCAGCTTTGTAATATACACAATGATCAGATTTTGATCTTACAAATCCTAATGACAAAATAAAAGTGTCAAACTTCTAGTACCACATTCTAGGAGATTGCTTTAATCCATACAAAGATTTCTTCAACAAGTGCAAACTAGTTTTTCTTTGCCTTTCTCCACAATGTGCTTAGGCTGGGACATATAAATTTCTTCTTCAAGATCACCATGAAGAAATGTTGTCTTCACATCCATCTATTCAACCTCTAAGTCATACCCTGCTGCAAGTGACAAAAGGAATCTGATAGATGACAGCTTAGTTACTAGAGAGAAAATTTCTCCATAATCAATTCCCTCTAGCTAGGAATAACCTTTCGCAACCAACCTCACCTTTTATGTTTCCACACTGCCATCCAGGCCTTTTTTTTTTAAATACCCATTTGCAGCCCACAACTTTTTTTCCTTCAGGAAAGGGCACCAAACTGGACAAGTATCATTCTTTTCTAATGAACCCATTTCTTCATTCATGGCTTCCAACCAAGAGTTTGAATCAGACATGCTAAATGCCTCTTTCATAGTCCTAGGCTCATCAGTGCTAGAAATTAAAGCATAGGCACAAGTAGAATCTATCAAAGAAAACCCATACCTATCAGGCTGCTTTCTTTCACAAGTTGACCTCCTCACAGGCTGAGGTTGAGGTTGTTCTTCTTCTTTATAACTTTTAGAACTACTCAAGCTCTCCTCAGTTTCAAGTACATTTTGAATTTTGAATCCCTCTTTATTTGGTGTTGGAGGAACTTCAACTACATCCTTTTTGTTTTCTGATTTTGTCTCTGACTACAGATCCAAGGTAGAAGGTTTTAGCTCACGAAAGATAACACTTCTCTTGTATAGAACCTTCTCCGTATCAAGATTCCAAAGCTTGTATCCTTTTATGTCAGCACTATATCAAATAAAAATACATTTAATAGCCTTGTTCTCCAATTTAGAAATTTTCTCATATGACATATGTGCATATGCCTCACAGCCAAAGACTCGAATGTGTCTCAGAGAGGACTTCTTACAAAACCATGCTTGCAAAGGTGTTTTCTCAACAAGAGTGGAATTCAGAGAATGGTTTATCAAGTAACATGTTACAACTGCCTCATCCTATAACTTCTCCTCCAAGCCAGCACTACTTAGCATACTTCGTGCTCTTTCCATCACTGTCCCGTTGAACCTTTCTGCAACTCCATTTTGCTGCAGAGTATAAGGTGTAGTTTTATGTCTTTTAATCCCATGATCTTTATAGTACCTCTCAAAATCATCAAAAAAAAACTCACTGCCATTATCAGTCCTTAAACATTTTATTTTTCTTCTAGTCTAATTTTCTACAAGGTTCTTAAATTCCTTAAACCAACTGAATACTTTTGATTTACTTTTCAAAAAATAAACAAATGCTCTTCTTAAATAATCATCAATGAACGATACACAGTACCTTGACTTAGACAAAGAAGGGACATTTACTAGACCAAAAACATTAGAATGAATGTAATCAAGCAAACCAAAAAATTTGTGAGGACTCGAATAAAATGAAACATGGTGTTGTTTACCATATATAGAATGTTCACAAAACTCAAATTCGAGGTTACAATCATCAAGCCCCTCAACTAGGTTTTTATTCTTCAAGGTTTTTAAACCTTTCTCTCCTATGTGGCCTAGCCTATGATGCCAGAGCATAGTCTTTTTTGTTGGAAGTTTAACTTCCATAGAGTTTACACTATCAGGAACTTTTTCCTCTTTTCCCCCATGAGTAGCTTCCTATGACTTGGCAAAGAAACCATTGCATTGCACAACATGTGCATCAATTTTATACAAGGTACCAATACAAGCACCTCTTGCTAGCACCATAGAGCCTCTAGTCATCTTGCAACCATTTCTAAAAAATGTGACTTGCACTCCAATATCATTCAACATACTAACTAAAAGTAGATTTTGAGCTAGACTTGGTATATGCATTACATCATTGATTCCCTTCACTCTTCCATCAGGGAATTGAATTCTGACTCTTCCATAGCCAACTATTTCCAAATATGAATCACTTTCCAAATATACCTTTCCACCATCGTATTTTTCATACTTCGTGAACTAGTCTCTATGAGATGTCATGTGGAAAGATGATCCAGAATCAATCAGCCAGACATCATCTGATACCTACATATCCAAGGCTGAAATGAAAGAATTTGCATCACTCTAAGAAGAATCATTGTCAGAAGAATACTTCTTCTTCTTTTTCTCCTCTTTACAATCCTTTCGAACATGACCAGGTTTCCCACAATTCCAGCACTTCACCTTGGACTTCTTTCCAGGAGACTTTGATCTCCCTTCTGATTTGGATTTGGACTTCTTGTCCTTCTTCTTGCCTTTTTCTTTTGATTTTCCTCTAACAACAAGAGCCTCCTTCACCATCTCAGAATATTTCCTTCTCATTTCTTCTAATAACAAGGAAGCAACAAAATATTCCATCTTAAAAGTGGATGTGGTACTCCCAATAGCCATCACCAGGTGATCCCATGAATCTAGAAAAGAACATAATAACAACATACAACAATCTTCTTCATCAATCTTCACACCCACAAATGTTAACTATGCAATTAGCATGTTGAAAGTGTTCAAATAATTAGCAATAGACCCTCCTTCATGCATTCTAAAAGAGTACAACTTCTTCCTCAAGAACAATTTATTCACCAAGGACTTTCCCTAATAAATAGCTGCTATTCTTTTCCACAAAGAAGATGTAGTCTTTTCTTCATGAACATTCAGGGGAATAGAGGCTTCTAAACAAAGCCCCATCAGCCCCTTTGTTTTTCTATCTGCAAGGTCCCAGTCCTCTTGCTTCATGCCTGTAGGCTTCATTCTAGACACAACAATCCAAAGATCATGATCAACCAATAGATCTTCCATTTTAAGTTTCCACAACTCAAAATTGCTGGCATTGAATTTCTCAATTTCAATCTTTCCTGACATGCTTACCATCTTAACTTGTAATTCGAATTACCAAAATAAAACAAAATTGACACAAAAAACCCAATGTAGCCACAAGGATAACACAACTTTCCAGGCTCTGATACCACTTGTAAGGAAAGCTATGGTGCGAAAACAACTAGATCCTAATGTCAAAACATCAGGGAGGAATGTCAAGGTGCTTCTAAATTTTCAATTACAGTCCAATTAAGATACACTTGAAGGAAATGACCATACACACATGAACACCATATTTACATGGGAAAACCCTTAAGAGAGAAAAATCCACCACACCAAGAAAAATGCCTTTGTATTACAGTAATGGAAATTACATACAGAGATCAGACTTATCTTTCTAATGCCAATTTACAGTAGCATACACAATGATCAACCTTGTACAGAACATTCATGTTACAATGCTCTCATAATTGAATTCACACTGATTACTCAACTATTCATCAAACTGTTCATCCCACTGATTGTCCAACCAAACATCAACATCAATCTCAGAGTATATCCATGTCATCCCTGGTCTGTTGAACTTCCTCACAGGAATGGCCAAAATAGTCTAACTTCCAATGGTTCCCATTCTTCTCCCTAATTGGTTGAATTCACACCACGTAGGATAGTGAATTGGTCAAAAGCGTTCAAATTGTATCCGCATGTCGTTGAGACACTAATTGTGTCTCCTTGATGCCACAAGACCCAATTGTAGATATCGGCCAGACTCATCACCTTCAACAAGAGGTTACACCAAGTTCAAAAGCAGTCAGCAAGACAAACCATATCACTAAGACATCATACCAATGACCACCACATGTAGCGCTATTCGGCAAGACTATCGCTATTCAATGAGAGGTCATACCGATGTTCAAAAGTCACATAGACATCTGCATTCCCATCGGTGAGACAAACCTCCATCGCTAAGAGATCTTACCGAAGCCTCCATGTTACTCTGATGACTCCAAGTGTATAACCATTCAGTGAGACATCTCTTATTGGTAAGACTTCATAATGAATGTTCATATATTTCCCTGATAACTGTTGTTTTGACAAGTCTCCCCAACATTCGATAAGAATAACTGTCGGCCAGACCAACCCACTCGATAGAGGGTTATAGAAAAAATAAAAAGTCACAGTGATAGCTCCAGTCGGCAAGATGTCAACAAGGTCTTGACAACCTTAGCATTTTCACAAGGTTGCACAACTGCTAGTTGGCCAGACAGTAAGGATGTCACACCAACTTGGTCACACCGACTTGGCTCTTTCAGAGGTTTCAGCCTGTGAGATTGAGACACACAATTCCAACAATGGCTTTGAAAAAGTAAAGCAAAAATAGATGACCAATATAGATATTTATTCATTGGTCATGGCTTGGGGTTTGGACTTAGGAGAATCGGTGGATGTAGTGAGGAAATTCATGCAAAATCTAGTTCACAAATATTTTTTATAGGATATGGAAGGAATTTTGGAATGACTGATACTAGGAGTGGGGCTTGTTAAGGTTGAAGGCATGGATGGTGGAGGCCTAAAGCTCGTGGATTTAAATCATCTCTTTATCAAGTGACCAGAAGGATGCACCAAAGATCTATGGCGACAAGGTGTGTAGCGTGAGTGGCAAGCACTCAAAATATGTGTCAAGCTAATGTAGGTCGAGGAGGTCATAAAGAATCTCAAAGGGATCGCTAGAGAAGAGATGCGTCAAAAGAAGGGTTTGGGTCTGAGGAAGAAGATGAAGATGGGTAATTTATGGAAGGAATCTGAGTAGTACAAGTTTTTTTAAAAAATTAGATTACTATACTAAATCTTCTGACCTGTGATTTTATTTTTTGGGGGTTATGCCTAGATTTTAGGTAGCTAGATTAGGGATAATTTGATATGTTGGAAATGGAAACTATGTTGGTTAATCAACTTTTTTGGTAGTTGATGGTCTGATGGATGAACATAAATCTAAAGTATATTTTATAGCATTAGTTTAAAATTGGAATATTTTTGGTAGTTGATGGATGAAGATAAATCTAAAGTATATAATAGCATTTTGTTTAGAGTGATTCTCAACTTCTTCTTTTTTTTCAAGATAATACAAATTTGGTAACTTGGTTTTATTGGTGAGCATGTTGAAATTCTATTTGATTTTTACAAATAATTTATATTTTTAGATAGATGAATTTAAGGATTAAACTATAAAAAAAATTCAACAACATTTAATTAATATCATTTATTTAATATGTATGATTAATAAAGTCAATAATATATTTTAATATAAAAGATTTATGTAAAAAAAAAAAATTTAAATATTTTTTGACATTGTATTTTTTTCGTAAAACGTAAAGTGATAGGCATTTAAATGAATAAAAATGTCACAAAATTTTCATATGATAGGTAGGGGTGGCCGTCAATTTCAAGGCTTAGCTAAGAGATAATAATTTTCCAACCTCCACATGTACCGATCTTAATTAACCATCAATCCTCCAATCATGTCAACTTGTTAAAATCTGCCTACGATCTTCACTTCATAAATGCACCATCCTTGCCACCTTTCCTATCTTAATTCACTAAAGTTGAGGTTTTGGTGCTTTTCCTAGCCTTAGTTGAAAGTCTTTTTTGGTCATCTATGTAGTCGGTGGGTCAGAATTTTTGACAACTTCAAAACTTTAGACTTTGGTTCTAAGGTTCTAAGTTTCAGCAACCACATGACATATGGACCACTATTGTTTGATGATTTTTTGATGGATGGCTATAGTTGCTATAGCTTTAATGAAACAATATTTGTAATGATTTAATATCATTTGACTAGTCCACTCATAGTGCTAACTGGAGTCTAGTGATTTTTATAGCTTGCCAAATTGAGGTACAATTTGCATGTAGCTAGATGTGAATCAAATTAAACATTTTAATTTTTAATTGTACATGTAATGCTTAAGATATACGAATTGACTACTGTTCGTTTTTTGGTTTGCACAAATCAAGCTAGTAGGAGCACTAGTGGCCCATAATTTATTAAATAGGGTAGGTAATAGTTATAGTAATAATGTGACATTGTAATTCAGTTGTAGTAAAATAAATGGCTATAAATTTATAGTAAAGAGTTATTCAAATCATTTTTTTTTCCTTTGAGAAATTAAGTATTAATTGCATGTAAAGGTGGAGTAAGTATCCATTTATCACATTCCATTTGCAAAATTTGAAGTAGTGGTAGAAAATTCTAGAAAGGTGAGTTGTGGGCAAGGAGTAAAATGGAAATGCCACTTGCATTGGACATGGAGAAGCAACTGTAGGCCTTGAGAGGGGAAATAATTGTTAAGCGACTATAGGGGTTGATGAATTCAACCCATCCAATCATTCTCTAGTCAACCAAATAGGTGGTTGGGCTGGAATTTCTAAAGGCTTGTCACAAAGCCAGAACAAATACAAAGATTCTGACAATGTTCTTAGTAGTATATGGGATTCTTGAAAGATAAGCAAAAAATTGACCCAAATGGTCTTTGTGCAAGCATTGTTGGGCGACATTGATGCAGCACTAGATAATGTGGATGAGAATAGGAAAATTCCCATGCCACAAAACTACTACATGATGTGGATGAGAGAGAGAGAGAGGTAATGAAGTTTCCTTTGGTCTAGACCATTGACCTAGAAGGATTTGAAAAATTGTGGGTAGAAAGGGACTGTAGTATTTTCTTTCTCCTTAGGGTAGCAAAGTTGATGACCAATCTCCATGTGAGTAGGAAATGAGATACGTGGAGGACGAAGGTCTGGAAAAGGAAATTGTAGCAGGTGATGATGATTATTGGTACCTTGGAGATGGGGAAGAATGGCTTGTGAATGACCCAAGGGACCCGAAGGAAAAGGCCAAAAGCCCAACACACTAGAAATGTGGAGCAAACTGCCCAGTGATTACAAATTGCAAGGCGTACCTGAAATGCATAGAGTCAGAGGATGATGATGATGAATGATAAAGTCTGATTCGGTATGATTTCAAATTTTTTTTGTTGAATATAAATAGTGATAGTAGTAGCATAATTGAGTCAATCCTGAGTCTTGGAGTGCCTATACTTAAATTTAGGCCAACTTTGTAATGAATTTTGTAATGCAAGAAAATCTGGGTGCGCTAGCTAATTAGGGAAGGTCACTTCATAGAAAAGGCCTTCAAGGTGGTTTTTTAAAAAATAGATACTCATGTAATCCTTTTTTGATAATCAATATAGGGTACTACCCCTAATAGTGTTTTACCTAGCAAAAAAAAATAATTGCATGTAGATTTAATAAAGTAAATGGTTGTGGTATTAATTTTACATTGTAATTCTTTTTATTGGGTCCTTTGTAATGTTAAGTGTTACTATGCTATTATTATATTAATGTGACATTGTAATTCCTTTTATTAAGTCCTTTTTAATTACAACGTTAAGTGTTACTGTGCTTAGTGCAATTAATGGTTAAAAGTAAAAAAAATTAAAACACATGTTTAATATTTATATCATAAATTACTCAATAGTTCGATAGAATATTTGATGTATCGTTGTAGATTCAAATTCAAGGGAGCAAAGCAAGATTAGTCGCTAGGCCTTCAAGTTTTATAACCATTTGACATGTTGCATGGTCGCGGAGTTCTAAATTTCTATAACTACCTGATTCCCCAACTTGGTTCAGTTTGTTGAGTAACTTAAGTTCATGCAAACATAACCTTTGAGTTACTGTGTGGATTTAGTTGAATTTGATGGGTCGGAGGTTTCAAAAACATTGAAACTTTAGACTTTGGTTTTGAGGTTCCAAGTTTCAGTGATCATGCGACATGATGGACTTATCTTTCCTGACATCTCAATGAACGCTATGTATGGAATTAACTTTAGTTTTCTTTTCAAGAATTTCCAAAAGCATACAGGTTTAAAGGCTATCTTTTTGAGGTATGAAATTGAATGTCGCATTTAAAGCATGTCCTATCAACAATAATGACATATGTGGGTGGCGTAGTTTTTTTCAAACATTTAGCTTGCATTCTCATTTTACTCCACATTGATTGCACGTCTTGTCATTTTATATGGCTTGGCCTTCAAGGTGGCATTTTTTTCTCAGACATTGCCTTTCAAAGGCATTGTCATTTGACAACTCATTGAATGCTATGTACGAAATGAACTTGAGTTGTCTTTTCAGGAATTTCCAAAAGCATGTAGGCTTAAAGGCTATCTTTTTGAGGTATGAAATTGAATGTCACAATTACATCACGTCCTATCAACAATAACGACATACGTCGATGATGTAGTTTTTCTTAGAATTCAAGCATACCTGTTGTTGTTATTTCTTCAAGAATTAAAGCATCTCATTAGGAATAGTGAGCTCATATAGACTGAAATTGAAAATTGTTGGCTCAGTGTGAGGGATACGAAGCTAAGACTTTTTAAATTGGAAGAATTTTGGGCACATCTAGATAGTAAATAAAAATCTGCTATAGATGTGAAGGTGTTCGAAAGTGGACTAGCTCAGGCTAGAGGTTTTCTAGAAGCAGTGCTGAGTGTTGACCTAATTGTTGCATGTGTGAGAAGGTACATTCCTAAAACCCAGGATTTCAAGGCCATGGATGGAACCATTATAGCTAAATTTTTTCCCGAGGTCATTTCTCAAGCATTGGGAAATCTAGAGAAGGCACCTGTAAAGGAGATGTTTGTTGTAATAGCTAATGAGTATTTTAGGACTAATGAAACCTGGTATAAAAATTCTATGGCCAAAGGGTGGTTAAAATCAAAGAAGAAAGGTAAGTCTCAATTTCCCAATAAACTCAAGAGGACACATTTTAAAGAAGAAATTTCTAATGTTATTACTTTACTTCATCGTATCATTGGGAATGAAAAAGCTAAATTATTTGAAGACTAGATGTGTCAGTTCATTTTAGTTATCTATGATGATAATGTGTTTATCACTTGGGATGAGATAACTTTCTTTCACTTGCATGAGTAATTAGTTAACTTTCAGAAGACTGCTACCTCTCATCTATGTTCTTGTTTGATATATATCATTGCTAGTCAAAGAGCTTATTGGCCAAGGTTGAAACCACAAGTACCACCAAGTCCTGTCATGCATGTGTATAAGTGTTATGCACAATTTACCAGGTAGGTTGGGATGGGAGAATATTATCTTGTTAATTATGCCTTTTTAATGGAAGTTACAAGAAAGTTGGATGAAAACCCTGAAATGCATTTTTCCCCTGAATCAAAATCTCTGGTGTTGAAGTTTGGAAGTTTTTATATCCAGTTTGATATTTTTTCTTCTTTGAGAATTGGAGGTTACGAGAAGGTTCCACTTAAATTTCCTACGTACCCTGAAGATTTACTGGTATTTTTGGAGGTCTACAGACAAATGGACATAGTAAATATAAAATACATGAATATGGGAAAGCGAGGGTATTCCTTCCTGTTAGTTACTCATTCTTTCTCTTGCAAAAGTAATCAGATGGCTAGAAATGTTGAAAGGATTCTCAAAGAGTACAATCTCCGGTACTTGTTTGTAAGAACTAATTTAAATAGCAAGGGATTTGTGAGAAAAAAATATGTATGCCTCTGGCTCGTATCAACACCAACCTTCAATCGAATATTTCTAGGAAGATTGTGCTAATGAAAATGAAGTTTTCATAAGGGACCATATGAGTTTAACCCTAGAGTAGATATAAATTTTTGGCCTATCTTTCCAAATTCCTAAAAATGTGTCTAAAGATTCCATGGTTCTTGATCCTGAATATGAGAAATTGCCTGATAAATCACATCCCAGAGTTGACTAGTATAAAGATGAAGTTTTATATATGAGTAAATGGACTGAACTAGTACTCAAAAGGACTCAAGATTGGTTGGAGGGTAAATGGTGTAGGGTTGCTGGTTCTGTTCATGAACCAAAATTTTCCTAGAAAAATGAGCAAGGATCTAGCCAAGTAGTCCCTGGAGGTACATCATCGGCAAGGATAGTTATCAAGTCTTCTAGTGCCAATTCACAATCTGGGGGTGATGGTGAAAATCCATAGAAATCATTTAAATCAAAATCAATATGTGAACAAGATAGCCCATCCACCCCTGCTCTTAAAAAGAAAAATGTCCAAACAAAACTTGTATCAAAAGATTTAGAGAGTATCTTTAAGCATATTGTTCAAGATAGTACTTTCCCACCCTTTTCTAAAGAATCTTCTCAATCTCCTATAGAAATCATGTCAATTATTCCTAGTGAGCCTAGAGAGGTTGTTCAAAGTGACAAAGCCCCCAGTCTAATAGAAAACTCTCCAGTATGGTTGAGGAAAGCGGTAGAAAATAAGAGGAAATACACTCCTATGACATCTACTAGGGATAAAGTAGATACAGTGACAAAATTACTCCAATCTTCCTTAGGGCCCAAGAAAGCCCAAAAAATGTCAAGAATTTTGAATGATGATGTCTCTGGTAAATTGGTGTTAGAAATTGTAGAACCTTTAAAAGATGTAGATGATGATAAGATAACCATGGATGATTATAAAATAATACATGTTGACATGGTTCCCTAGACACTTGAAGGTGATGTATATCATGCCAGTTACTTAGTCAATGCTTTAGCCAAGCGGGTAAAAGAAGAAAGGAAAGAAAGGGTAAAATTGCAATCTCAAATTTTGAATTTCAAAAACTTTATCTCTTGCATTGTTTCTCCCTTTTTGTATACTAACTTTGAGGCTTCTAGTTCCTAAGAAAAAATTATTGATGAGTTTGTGATGCAATTGATTAAGAAAAATCTCAATTATTCCAAGGCTGCTAGTGAGTGGATTGAAGAAGTGTCCCAGGAAGCTATATTTTTTATTAGTAAATCTGTGATTTCCTACACTGACATTCTTCATAAAATAAAAGTATTAATAGTTGAACTACAGTAGGTTAGAAATGTTCAAACCAAGTTGTATGTAGTTTTAGAAGAAATGAAAGAGTTAATTTCCATGGATCGATTGAGGTTGGTAAATGAACAAATTGTTAGTGATCCAAAGAAATTAGATCCTTCATGGCTTGATTCACTTAAATGGAAACTAAACATATATGACCTGGTAAAGGAAATCACAAAAATGCTAGAGAAGTATTTGGATATGTTAGGAGGAATCAAGGGGAGCTTTCATGATCTGCAGGTGAAGATAACATATGATTTTGATGAGAAAATTTTGGACACAAAAGAAATCTACTCAAATTTTTGAGACGTAGCACATCCTACTACGATGACCAAATAATTTTTCTCAAAGCTTGGGAGGCTGAAGCTTTATCCCAAAACTTGTAAAGATGAAGCCAAAAGGAGGTATGACACACTGAACGAGTCTGAAGTTTCTCTCAGAAAATGGAGAACTGGGCTTCAGATCACATTGACACTAGGCAACAGGGAGATCTTTGTAATCATTACCAGGTATAGGGAATATAAATCCAAAATGAAGATGTTAGAGAATTTCTTGCGAGAAGGAGATAACGAGGAGCCAGAAGCTGATGAAGTTGAAGTGGCTAAGAATGATGCATAGTTTATTTTTAGCATTTTCATATACTTTCTTTAAAGTTGGCACTTTTAATTTAATGACTTCTTTTAATTTTCAGTATGGTTACTTTCAAGAAATCATTACCAAATACATTGGCTATGTTTAAATATCGGTTTGACTGATGTGGTTAGTCTCTTTTGAGAAAACTTTGATTTACTCATTAGGGAAAACTCTATTATTTGGCTATTATCTGCTATTTTGATATAGAATACATTGGTGGAGTTTATGCATGCATAATCTTTGAGTTATGGTGTATAGATTTATTTTGTTTATACTGAATTTTTGCTAGTGTGATATCTATGATTGGGATGACAAATGATATAATTTTTCTATATTGTTGTGGTATTTTTATTTGTGAATAAAATTTATGCAAAGTGCAGTGATATTGGTTTAGTTGTTATCTTTCTTTTAGAAGTTCTATTTCTATTTACATGAGATTGATAGATTTTTGGATAGTTTCATTGATGTGGAATGTTTATCTATGAATAAAAATTTTATGGTGATGGATGAATAAGGATTTATTAGTATAATTTAAGTGATTTGGTAGTTTAAAATTTTATTGTTTAAGTTGGGTGGACACTAGATGCCTTTATAGGTTATTTATGTTGAATTGTTAGCTTTTGTTAGCTTATAAATTATAAGTTATGGATATTGAACTGTTAGCTTCTCTTCAAGGAATGGATTAATAATATTCCTTTCAGTTATTTATCAAAGATTGTGCAAATGGAAATGCAATAAGAATTTATAAGTAGTGTGATTAGTGGTGTTCTTAAAAATGATGCAGAATCACGTATCAAATTCAATACCATGGAATACAATATAATTTTTTTGGATTTTCCTAACCTTAGTTGCTAGTCCTGAGAGTTTTATAACCTTGGTGGGGAGTTCTAAATTTTCATAACTTACCAATTCTCCCACTTTTTTGATGGTTCACTTTGTTTAGTTGCAAGTCTTTCTTGGTCATGTTTCTACTCGATGGGTCAAAGGTTTCAAAAATTCAAAGTTTGGTTCTAAGGTTCACTTTGTTGAAGCAAGAATGGAAAAGAGATAAAGAAAACTTGTTATTATAACTAATAACACTATAAAGAAATGATCACTCACCTTTTCTACTCGGTGGGTCGAAGGTTTTGGAAACTTCAAAACTTTAGAGTTTGGTTCTAAGGTTAACTTTGTTGAAGCAAGAATGGAAAAAACAAAGAAAATGTATTATTATAACTAATAACACTATGAAGAAATGATCACTCACCTTTTAAGTCTACGTTTTTGGCTTTGCAGTTCATTGACTTCTTGTTCGAAATGGAGAAGTAGAACCTCAGAACTAAATAAAATGTGTAAGAAATTAAGAATAAATGACACTTTCGATTGTATTTATATCAATCCATGATTCCATATTTGGTGAATTCCATGGGATTTTTAAATGGTATATGAAATATTTGGCAAATATTGCTTGCTTATACAACAATGCATTATAATTTTCAAGGCTAAATGTGTCCTCAAATGTAATTATTTGTTAATTTTATTGTAAAAGTAGGTCCTCATGAGCAACTATTTATAAATTTTAATTAGCGAAATGGGTCTTCACAAGAAACTATTTGTAAATTTTAATTGGCAAAATGGGTCTTGATAGAATGTTGTTTTAATAGTATTGGTGAATATGTAGGTGTTTTTTTAAATGCTTTCAGGATTCCAGGTGAAAATATTAGTCGATCCAATTGAAACATGTAGTTTGACAATGGAAAATTTGTTGCTTAAAAATGCCTCATAAAAAAACTCATTAGCAAATGTACATGCATTGGACCTATACTTCATAAAATCTAGGCAATTTGGACACCCTATTGGGAGTGAGAATTTGCCAATTTTGACTTGGCCAATTCCTAGAATTTTCCAATTGGTGAAGATTCACCACTAAAGTTTTCCCTGGGGCTACCCCTTCCTCCTTTTTCATGATGTAGCTTTGTTTTGAGAACATATAACTCAACATAAGGTTTTATGAGGAAAGCTCTCATGTCTTAGGAGAAAAAATTGGCTACTTTAAATAAGTTGCTTACACCAACGGTGTTAGCAATTGCTTTAATGTGGGGGCATACATCGATAATATATTTTGACATTTTACATATTCCATGGCATGATTTTTTTTTTCCTGTGGTGTGCCCTTTTCTTTGTGGTGTCATCAGGGTTTATGTCCTCCAAGAGTGTGATATTTTGAAGCATACAATTTCCCTTGGTGGTATGATGCAAACAAGGCATCACATAAGTGGTGATCTAATATTTTTGACTTGTCCTCTCTTGAAGATATTAAGCATGATGTTCCCTAAGAAGAAGAAGTTACACAAACAAAGAAAAACCCCCCTTAACAAAAACCTATAGACATAACAATAATAATAATAGCATTGTGGTGCCTTATCAAAGTTTTCAAGAGGATAACTTTGATATGATATGCAAGGCTAATATGATTCTCTCATTTGCTACCTCATTGGGATAACTCGCCTAGTGGATGGCCTGAGGTTCCACTACCCTAGAGTGAGCATGCATGTTTCAAACAAACATCCTATATCTAGTCCACATCATGTTGGGTAGACTGTCAAAGCTTGATCCTTATTAAGGACAAACAACCATGTTCCACATTGTGTTGGAATGATTGAAGCTTGATCCTTTGTTTCCTTTATTTTTCTTGGTCTTTGATAGGGTATGGTTATGTATATTTGACATTTTTTCTTACATAAGTGTCTTGAATGTCTACTTTAGAGTGAGTTTGACATGGGGGAAAACTCACACTAAAGTGGGGGAAAAACATAGTGTCAAAAAAAGTAACCCTTTTTCACACTTAGATTGGGAATTAATAATCAATGATAAAATAGATTTAACTGTTCCCTATTTAGGGATTTGTAAAGTGTTTCTTTACACTTTCAAACTAATCTAGGGATTTATTAATTCATTGAGGCTAATTAGAGCTCAATTGACCCCTTAAATTCAAATCCAAGCCTTATGAATTGCATTTTTTGAAGGATATATCTCGACACTCATTAAAAATGTTATATAATACTTAATTTTTCAAGGTTTGAATCCTAGGATAGTGACCTCAGACCCATTCACCACCGATAAAATGGGTCCTCACTATGTTGCAAGACCCCCTTTTTACAAAATATTTCATAATCCCTAAAGTTGGTCCTATTTAACTATGTTAGGACCCCATTCACTCAAAGTGGTGAATGAGTACTTCTTAACTTAGTGCACCCCTTTTAGGGTGTATTTGGGTGAGATTTCAACAATTTCATACCTTAGATCTGATGTTGGCTTGTGTTACTTGGATTTTGGGATTAAATCTTAAGTTTAGTATAAATATAAGGCTACTTTACCTAGTTTCACCTAAGAATCTTTATGTGACTTCATGAGATCAAGAGAAAGAGCAATATAGAAGGTTTCAAGATAATTACAAATGGATTCAAAGGTATATTATCAAGCTTTTATTGCAGCAATTAAAGATCATATCATCATGTCAAAGATTTAACGCATCGTGTATGTAGTTGAGCTTATGTGTTGATGTGGCATTAAAGTTCCAAGTTAATAATTGTTTCACATCCTTTTCAAGATCAAGATCTAAATTATTCATGGCTACTTCATGCTAGATTGCTGATTTATATTACAAGATTTCATTTGAGGTATCATTATTTCATGTTTTATTATTTCATCATAAGGTTTAATTACCTAAATGAGGTTTGACCAAGGAAAACCCCTATTCCCTAACAATCAATAATTGTTCTTCTATCTTGATGTGTGATTGTAGGTTTTAGAATGAATATCTTTGAAGAGGAAGGTTGGATAAAAGTTGTCAAGATTGAAAAGTTGCAAAATTTGTCATCTATCTTGAAAGATCATAGAAACTAAGCTACACATTTGATTTCTAACTTTTGGGAGCTAATCATTTGGGATTTGAGAGATCATACATCAAGGAACATGACCTTGAAAGTGATTTTTCAGAACCATATGTAATAGGAACCCATTTTCCAATGGGTGAATGAGTCCTCAATGACCCCCAAAATAACACTTTTTCAACAAGGTACACATTGTCTTAGCATCTTAAAACGTTATTGTTTTTATAATAGTTAGGCTTGATTTCTAATGCTCTTCTATGCTTAATTGAGTGAAATAATAATTGAAAAGGTGTGGATTATCATCTTGTTAATTCACTTTGATAGACCCTCCTTTTCTTTGATTCACACACTTAATATTACCTGATTTCATATACTTATCAAATTAAATTGATAGACATCTCATTAAATATGTATCAAGTAGAAAAATTGTTTACTTATCAAAATAAATAACATTAGTTGTTGCTCCTTGCCATGCAGTAGTCATAGGATCATAACATACTATTGCATGTTTTCCATTCATCACAAGGGGAATCATATCATCATCCATTCCCTACTCACCCTCGTCCTACACTAAGTGGGGGCAAGAGGTTAGGAAGCCTTAAACCCATATGTCACTTGTTGTTGTCTCTCTTGGCTAGTCATTAACCTTTCATGAAAATATAAGAGCAATCTTGGGATGTGCATGAAATTCCTCAAGATTGAATCACATGTGAAATACTTATCAATGATGTAGCTCAATTCAGAAACATATTTGACTTGGCATAGGGATTTCCAAGTTGGCTCTCATGTCTTCTACCATTTATCATTCACTAGTTTAAATAAATTGCTCATAGTAATGGTGTTGGAAGCTGTTTTAAATTGGGGGCATTTATCGATGAAATCTTTTGATAAAATTTCATGGTGTGATTTTTCTTTTTTCTTGTGATGTGTCCTCTTCGTGGTGGTGTCACTACATTTGATGCTATCCAAGAGTCTATGATCCATTAAAGTAGCCTGATGTGAACAAGATATCCCATGGATAACAATCTAACACCTTGACTTGTCCTCTCTTGTAGACATTAGGCACAATGCTCCTTAAGAAGAATACCTTACATGAACAAAACAAAATCCCCTTTGACAAAATTTTTTTACATGACATTCAAAAACATTTATAAAAAAGAAAAAAATCATTTTCATTGTGGTGTCTTATCAAAGTTATTAGGAGAATAACTTTTAGTATGGTTTGTATAATGGGAAGGTGACACACTGGTGTGAATTTCTCATTATATGGCGGGAATTCGGTACACTAGCATGAATTTATCACTAAACCACTTGTTTGGGACAACTCACCTCGCAGACGACTTGATGTTTTGTAGCCCCAGAGTGAGCGCATATTTGATCCACCTCATTTTTTTAGTTATTGCCATTGCATGATTGTGTATCTTATTCTGTTGCATATTATACACCTTACGTGTATCTTTTTGTGCTTATGTTGGTATGACTTAGGATCTTGGATCATGCAGCCTTGATTGATGCCTTAATCATTGTTATCCTTTGTCATCCACATTGGTATGATTGGACTCTTCTTGAATGTCTACTTTAGTGTGAATTTGAAGCAATTTCATCCTCTCACTAAAGTGAGGGCTTAATGTGTCACCAAAAAGTGTATACTTTGCTTTATTTGGGCATAATTTATGATAAATTGGACTCAATGAGGCCTTGATTTAGTGTTGTGAGGTGTTTTGCACATCCACATTAGGTCTTGGACCCTTGCAAATGGAATAAAAATGCATGTCTTGTAAAGGTATTCTAAAGAATTGTAAATGACTTTCACACTTTTCTTGACTTTTATTAAGAATATAAGTCTAATGGTCCTTCCCCCCCCAACTTTTGAATTAAATATTAATTTTAATTCAAAAGTTAGCTTTCCCCTCTTCTTCTATAATTAAATAATTATTTTGATTATTTAACTATTCATTAGCCTTTTCTCTCTATAATTAAATAAATGTTATATTTATTTAATTATTTATAACTTCTTTATCTCCCCAATTAAATAATTATTTTTAATTATTTAACTATATAATTTGTTCACACCTTTCTTTTTAAATAAATAAAATTAATATATATTTTTTTCTCCTATGTTGGCAACCCAAATTGAATAATCTTTATTTAATTTCTCTTACCACCTCTTTTTTCTGTGCCAATCTTATCTTCCGCCACAAGTCTTTATCTATCCATGTCTTTCTTCTCTTCATTAACCTCCACCCTTGATTAAATTATTTTCTAATTTAATCTTGGTCCTTGATCATGATCCTTATTCTTAACTCTCATCTATAAAAGGAGACCTTTAAACCCTAATTCAAAATTAATTCATCATTGCTATCAAGTCAAGCAAGTTAGGGTTTTAACATCTTAAGCATTCAAGATAGCATTCAAGATCAATTCTAAGGCATTCAAGAACAAGATTCTTCATCCATTCTTGTAGCAATCCAAGATCCATCATCATGGAAATTTTATAATTGTATTTTTTATTTTTCATTCTTCATTAATTTATTCCATCATTTTGGTTTAATTATGTAAGGGGGGTTTTACCAAGGCAAACCCCCAATCTCTAACAATCAACATTTTCTCTCTTTGTGTGACTACAAATATTGGTGCTTGGATGGCTTGGAAATGATTGAAGAATAAGTTTCAAACTTGTTGGAGTCATTTCCCTTTTGGAAAGGTCAAAATATTCACAAAAGTCACTTTCATGCCCGAATTTTGTAGTTTTAGAACCAGGCACCTAGAGGAATAGAAAGAGCAGATTGAGAGCTTCCGACTCCATTTTCAGATTTTTAGAAATTCAGAAGTGGAGTAAGTCATCAATAGTGGTGACTTACTCCCAATGGAATTATTTTTAAGATTTTTTTTGTAGTTTTGGATACCCATTTGGTCAAAACGGGCTCTGAATCAGTTTTTCTAGATTTGGGACTAAGTCGCCCAACTTGGTGTAAGTGTCCTAGTCAACATTTCTAGTCAAATATATAGGATTCCAAAGCTTCTCTACATCAAATTCTAGATTCTAGGTGCACCTCTCCAATTCTATTATATTATTTCACCATTTAGATACATTTTTAGGTGTTTTGCATGCATCACTATGTTTTCCAGCACTTTATAATTCACTAGTTTAACATCAATAAATCATTTCATTTTCATTTAATTACATTTACACATAATATTTAGACATATTTCATCACTTTTACATTAATCTTGAGTGTAGAGATTAGCATTTTGGGCCCATTTTCTCTCCTAGGTGAAAAAATTAGAAGAGTTAGAGAACCCTTGGGTAATGAAAATCATTGTCCATAGTGAGAATATGAAGTTTTACAAATATTACATGACAAGTGGTGAAAAGGTTTGCTATGTGATTACCAGATAACAATTGAAGCCCTCAAAGTGATTTTTACTCAATATGTCTTTGAAAGAACAAAATTCATCAGTACTATGTCCAAGAGTCTGATGATATGCACAATGTGGAACCTTTGCATCTTTAGGATATCACACAAGTTTGTTCATAAGGGGGTAATAATATAAGTCCTTGGTTGAGAAGGATTTGTAATTTTCTTTCACTTTCAGGTGGCATATGAGAGGGTTGTAACTTGTGTAATTTGTAAGGTCTTTTGCATTTGATAGATCCACCAACTTCTCTAGTGGAAGTTTGAGGAGGACCTAAGGTGATCCTATCATCTTTTTCACTATTGTGAGCCTTCAGTTGTTCTTTTGGAAGAAGGATATTCATATCAGGATGATGATCTAATATAACCACAACCATCACTTTGAAGCTTTAGGTATTCTTTAGAAGGTTTTATGTGGTGAGGAGGATCTTGATATCCTATCCCTTTTGTTTCTTCAGTGGGTTTTTGCTCTAGGACTTGGTGAAGGTTATGTTCGCTTGTTGTATCACATTCTTGTTTAGTTAATATTGTGAATCATTTTCCATATGTTTCTTCAAGGTTGATGGGAGTGTCTGCCACTTTGTTAACATAGAATGGTTGAATGTTTTCTTGTCTAGAGGAACTAGGTTCACCTGTTGTAGGGATCTTAGTTTTAACTTTTGTTTCAATATTTAAGTAACCAAACATCTCAAGAGTTGGTATGGTAGGAGGATTTGGTTGGTTCATGTATGGATAGAAGGATGTGTTAGCTTCAATGTTATCAAGACAATCATTTATGAACTTATTCATGTTTTCATCATCTTCTTGAATGATGTCAACATCACAAGAAGGACATGCATTAGGAGTTGTGTAAGCATGTGTAAGTTCAATTTCATTAGGATAATTTTTGAAAGCACAGTTTGACACATCTACCAAAGATTTCAAGGACATCCACAACTTTCCATAACATATATCCATGATGAAAGATTAAACAAATGCACTTGAAATGGAAGAATTTGGAATAACAACAATTTTGCAAACTGAAATAGAAAATTGAAGGCAGCCAACAAAAGCAGATAACATCAATTTTAAGTCTTAAAAATTGTAAAGTCAAAGTCAACAGGGACTAAGACACTAGGAAGGGAATCTTGGTCCTCCTAACGAGATTTTGAGATTTCAGGGACTAAAATAGGCAACAAACAACAAAGAGAGGGTTCTGAGGCAAAAACCGTGAGAGGGACTAAGACATCAAGAAGGGAATTTTATTCCTAACAGAGGTTTTGTTTAGAACAACAAATTCTAAGTTAATTACAATGTTTATAGGCTGCCTAGTCAGTAAGCTCATGTTTGGAAACAAGAAAATATGCAAACAGATGCAAGAAAAAGTAACTAATGAGAAGCAATTTCAAATGAAAAGTTGAATGCAATTTTTTCAATTTTCAATGCAATTACAATTTCCCTAAGTGCAATTAGGATGATTAACAATGCACTTTTTAGTTTTTCAGTGAGGTAAAATGATGCAAGAAAGAAAAAATGCAACCTATGTGCACTTTCACTAATGCAAATATGAAGCCCTAGATGCACTTTCACTAATGCAAGATGAAAATAAAGAATGAATGCAACCTAGATCTAGGACTTTAATGGAATCCAAATCAAAAAATATGAATGCTCAAAAGGTTGGGCTCAACAAAATGATCAATAAGAAAATGGGTGCTTTATAACCTAGGTCATAGAACACCACTATTCTCTTATTGACATTTGAGAAGGTCCTAGGAACCCTAATTGAATTGACTAACAACATCAAGTGTAGAGTCAATACACATTGAGAAATACCTAGGGGAGGAATCTTTAATGTTTAGAGGGGCTCACCACCAAATAAATTCTTGGAAAAGATAAGTGAATATTCAACTCACAAAACCTATGTATGCAAGCTAAATGAAAGATGTAAATGATGAAATTATGTGACAGGGAGTTAGGATATGTTATGTACTTGGAAAATTTGGAAATGTCACAAGGATTATGGAAATGTGAAAAAGCTATCAAAAAGTGATATGGATGACAAAGATGCCACCACTATTACAAAGTGTCCTGCTACTATTTTTTAGGGAAGATGTAGAATCTTCATATGTTGGAACCAAATCTGAAGGAATTTCTAAAAAATATGTTCAAGAGGACTAAGACACCCTAGGTGGTGATTTAGTCCTATCTAGAATTTCTAGAATCTTTGAATTTGGTCTTGAGGGTTAGGGTTTGTACTTACTTTCTTCCAGATCTCAGGTTCTGAAACTTTTGAATTCAGACTGTAGGTGAGTTTCTGTGATGATGACAAATTTGTAATGCGATGTTGTTGCACTTAAAATAATCTTTAAGTCTTCAACCTAGATCTTCAATCACAAACATACAAGAGGAGATAAATTTGTTCATTTTTAGTGAATGGGGGTTTGCCTTGGTCAAACCCCTTGTTGGTAATTAAAACTTGAAATGAAATAGAATAATGAAGGAAATGGTGAATGAACAACATGAAATGCTACAACTCACCAAACCCTTTGTTGTAAAGTCTGCAAACCTTCTTGTAATGGCTGCAATGGATGTAGTTCTTGATTTTTTCTTGAACAATGTTGATCTTGATTAAACACTTGCTTGAATCATAAACCCTACATCACAAATGTTAGAGCAATAACAAACATGATGCAACAAGACCCTTGATATGATGCTTGAATCTTGGTGATGGCTCCAAATGCTTGATAGAATTCACTTGAATGCTAAAATGCTTGAATTATTGGATGTTGATATTTCTTGTTAGATTGCTAGGTGAATATATGAGAGAAGGAACCTTGTATTTATACTTATGTATGCTTAATATCCCAAAATTACACCACAACAAGCCAACATATGAATTCATTAATTTATACTTATGTATGCTTAATATCCCAAAATTACACCACAACAAGCCAACATATGAATTCATTAATTGAGGGAGGCTAAATCCCACTAAAATTTGAAGATAAATAAAAAAATACCTTAAGGGGGACTAAGATACCCCAAGTGGCATCTTAGTCCCAAGGCATGAAACTTGGGGCACAAACACCAAAAAAGGGCCCAATTAAGATGCCTCAAAATCAAGATCTGGAGACCTTTGGGGGAAAAGATGCCCTAGGTGGAATCTTAGTCCTGACCTAACAATTAGGGACACTCAAACAGAAAACATCAAATCATCATTTATGCATTGGGGAGTGTCAAGATTAGCTAGAAAAAGATATAATTCATAGGGCTTGTAGATGCAAAATAGAACTGGCAATTCAATTGTGTTGAGGAACTGCTGACGATGATGAGGATATGTCTCTAGTGCTTCAGTTCCAAGTAATTTTGAGAAAATTTGATAAAAAGAGGAAATAGTGTGTTGAACTGGTGTTCTATGTGAACCAAATATTTTATGGTGGATGGAATGCTATGTCTCTTTGCTCAATTAGGGCATTTCACCTAAAGGAAAGAGATAGATCCCACACCTAAAATCTAGGTGGTTCACTAAAACTAGTGTATGTATGATTAAACTATGACTAAACACAATGATATAAATGCTTCTAATTGATAAAATTGATTGATTATTAAGTGAAAATTATTTAAATGCATGTTGTTTGAAAACACATTGTGTAATGCAAAAATGCCTAGAAATGAATGTAAAATGCAACAAAAATGAATGAAAAAAAAGTATACACCTGAGATATTGAAGGAGGATCGAAATGAATTTTTCAACACTAATGATGCTGATTTTTAGGCCTGGTAGGAATCATTCACCATTCTGGGTGAATCAATCCCTATTCTGGGAAAATGTTTTGGAACCCATTTCAGAAAAAGGGTATAAAAAATGTAGAAAATCCTGTTCAGGACTAGAAATGGGACTCATTCACCACTGATGGAAAATGATTCCTATTTTAAATTTATAATAATTCAAAAGAGGAAGTAGAATCCCTCAGTCTGCACTTTGGTTCTCTATAGGTGTCTACTTTCAAAACTCTGATTTTTGAACCTGAAAGTGACATTTTGTTGATATTTTGACTTGAGTGATGAGGAGAAGAATTAAAAAACTTTGTAACTTGATTCTTAATGTTTTCCAAGCTTCCAAGAGACCTAAATCTACAAACAAACAAGAAGAGAAACATAAATGTTGAATGTTAGGGCATGGGGGTTTGCCTTGGTCAAACCCTTTTAGGAAATTAAACTAAAATAGAGAAATAATGTAATGAAACATGAAATAATGAAGTTGATTACCTTTCCATGATGAATAACCTTTAATATCTATAGCAATGGAGGAAGATTGATCCCTTGAATTTCTTTAGAAGCTTTCTTGAAGATTTGAAATGATGAAACCCTAACTTGCTTGACTTGATAGAGAAGATAGATGATTAATGAATGATAAAAGATGTGTGAATGAGTTAATGGATTTGAATTATGGTTCAGAGACTTGATTTTATAGGAAATTCACCTTATTTTCCCATTAATTGGATCCCTAAGGCTGACATGAAAGAATATTAAACTTAATTTTCAAAATTTCTCACTCAAAACTAAAATTTGACCCAAATGGGACTCATTCGCCACCTTGGGTGAATCAGTACCACCTAGTAGGTACTCATTCACCACATGTGGTGAATTAGTCCTAGTGGGGCCCATTTAACAACTAATATGCTAGGAAGTAAGGAAATAAGGTTTGTATGGTGACTATGTCGAGTATTTCATCAAATATTGCCTTAGGATGTACAATATGGGTAATAGGGGCCTATTAGTGATGATGTAAAGGCTAAAAAGGGCTTGGGACACAAAATTTAATGCTAAAGTGTGATTAAATACACATTACAATACTAAAATTAGGTCCACTTAGCCTAGGAAGGCACAAGAAGGGTATGTGCAGGATCATGGTGCGCCAAAAAGTGGCAATATTATGAGGGTATGTGGCTGACGACTTTTTTTTCACCCAAAATTAATGAAACAAAAAAGGTTTTTAGAGGAGATTTTTAGCTTTCCAAAAATATAAATTATGATTTAATTTGAATTTAATAAACAATTATTATTCATTTTCTTTAGAATTAGACTAAAGTCCCGATCGATAGGCTAATTGAAAAACATTTATAACTTTCAAACGGTATCATATTTTTTGAATCAAAACATGTGTCACATTCTATGCTTCACATACTATAGGATTAAAAAAAAAAAATAAATTTCATGAAGTTTTGACCAAGTTAAGGTGGTCGACAAATGAGTTTTATATTTTCTAAAAGTTGTAATAAAAATTAATAATTAATTATTTGCTTGGAAAAAATTACAAAAATATGCATCACATCCGACATGAGTCCTCTACTTATATATATAAATCTTACAAAAAAAATATTATCATTTTATTATGGTTAGGGTGGTTAGACGAAACCTACTTATTTTTCCCCAATTTAAGTACTCTCGCATTGAAATTTCAAATTTTCACCAAATAGATTTTATTTATTTTTAAAAAAACCTAGTATTTTAGAAACTACATTTAATTTTCTACAAATTCTATTCTTACATATTTTTAAAATAATATAGATAACTTATTCAAATATTTATGTCAAGTTGCCTAACATTGATTTTTCTGATTTTTTTGCCACTTAAGGGCCTGTTTTTTGCACGATGATCCTGCACATACCCAAAACCAATGTGAATGTGCAAGTCACATTACAACACTAGTTTACATTAAGCTTATTTTACAAGCCTTCTAGATTGAGATGATAATGTATTTAGATACATTTTATAATGTTGAATTAGGGAGAAAATGGGTTCATTCGTCTAGAAAAGTGTGAAAGTCCTTTACAACACTTTACGACACCTTTACAAGACATCGTTGAATGCATTTGAAAGGGTTCAATACCTAGTGTGGATGTGAAAAACACCTCACAACACAAAATCAAGGCCTTTTTAAGTCCAATTTATCATCAAATCAAGTAGGTTTCCTTTTTTCTATGGTACATTTAGCCCCTACTTTAGTGAGAGGATGAACTTGCTTCAAACTTACACTAAAGTAGACATTCAAGAGATGTCTGATTGTACCAATGTAGATGAAAAAGGATAAAAAATATCAAAGGAGGTTCCACAAGCCCCCAAGATCCAAGATCCTAAGTCAAACCATCATAATTGTGCACGAAAGGACATATACAAGGTGAAAGACATGTAGTGAAACAAGATACATGATCATTCAATTGCAAGAACTAGAAGAGTGAAAATAAAAAGGTAGATCAAGCTTTGACCATTTGTCCAACTAGTTGTGGATTAGATCTAGGTTGTTTGTGAGGAAATAAAATGCATACTCACTATGGGGCGATGAAACTCTTGGTTGTCCACTGGGTGCGAAATCCCAAAAGTATACTCAATCTAAGGCCATGAAACTTTTGGTTGTCTGGGAGGTGAGAAATCCCTAAAAGGTGAGACACATATGGTTGATATGTTCTTAAAAACATAAGTGGATATGGGGAAAGTTGTGCCTTGGAATGGGCTTCCACTCAACCATATCAAAGTTATACCTCTTGATAACTTTAACAAGGTGCCACAAAGGAAAATTATTTTTGAGCTCCATGAAGTAAGCCAAACTTTGTATGGTTGACACTCATTGACATTGTTATTGCAAGCTATTGCATGGATTGTTGAAAGGGATTTTTCTTAGTTTGTGCAAAGTCTCATCTTAGGGAACATCAAGCTTAATGTTTCCAAGAAAGGATATATCAAAAGAAGTATCACACTCTTGGAGGGAATCAAGTCCAGTGACTCCACCAAGAAAAGGGCACATCACAAGAAGAAATAAGGGTGGGTGAATGAAGTTGGTCACAATTTTGTGGCCAAATGGGAATTTTTTTTTGAAAAGAGATAATGCAAGCGCTTTATTTTAAAAGAAAAAAAATGTGAAATCTGTATCATTTGCTTTTTACTGTTTCTTAGCTCTGCCTATGGCCAAAAACCCTCACTTTCGCGCTCGCGTTCTAGGAGGAAGGATTTCTACAAATTTAATGAACAATAGTTGTATTTTCTTTCCAAATATGGTGCCACGATGACGAAGAGATGCAAGAAGTAAGTATTGTTTGCTATTTGTTTTGAATTTGTTAGTTTGAAATTGATTTTGTTTGTTTTAGGTTAGATTTGATTTTTTAAAATTTTTTTGCAGGAAATCCTACAAATCCTCAACAAGAAGAGGAGGTAAATCCTCAATATCAAAATCCTCAACAAAATCAACCTCCCCCACCATTCTCTCAATACGCTCTTGGCACTCAAGAAAATTTGAGGAGTGAAATTGAGAACAATAGAAAACAACTTGAGGATCTTATCAGTAGGTTGAGTGATCCAAATGCTTCAACCACAGAAATAATGCTTCTAGAAAATTCATTGAAAGATATGTTAAAAAATGTAGATGCAATCACCCAACAAATATATGGATGGCAAGATAGAAGGAAGACAGCTAGGGCATATTCTGCAGACCAATTATCATATAAACAAGTAAAAGATTTAAAAATTACTAAAGGTGATTTGTGCTCTCTATTCACTGGCCCTAAAACAAATCAAAATCTTACCCTCAATTCAAAGAGGTTTCCTATTCATTGGTGCCACCACCAAGAGATTAAGAACCATTTTAATGAAAGATGGTATATGGTCTTTGATTACCCACCGTGCAATAATTGTGAAGTCCCCAATATTTTCTTAGGAAACTATATAGTGAGTTTGTATTGAACCAAATCCCAAATTATTTTGATATGAGGGAGTTGTAGGGGAGAGGTGGGGGGTCAGCTCAGGATAGGCCCAGTGCACAGCCAGATCCTACGCGGCAAGGGAGATGACCTCTCGCTAGGTCGCCTCATGAGCAAATTGTGATGCCTACCACTGCGAAGGAGAGTGTTGACATAGAGACATTGTCGGTGATCACAATTTTGACCTGGAGTGTCATCCATCACACTAGCCCTATTGTACAACACCATCTAGGGGAGTCTTCAGGTGGTGGCCTTCGAACCCATGTGTGTCAATCTTGTGGGGCGGCTTGTTCGTATGACCCTACTAGCACTAAGGAGGGTGCTAGGCAGGATCCATATGCTACTACGCAGCCTGATCCATATGAATCTACAGGGATGGAGAGGATGACTGACATTTTTCATGATGCATATGGCATTGACACTTAGGTAAAATTCAACATGTTCATTAAATTTAATTTATTAAATTTTGATTGTGAAATGCAAGATTAACTGATTTAGTTTTATTATTTTAATAAAATTGCAGGG
The DNA here is from genome assembly GCA_007258455.2 of Sequoia sempervirens. Taxonomy (NCBI): domain Eukaryota; kingdom Viridiplantae; phylum Streptophyta; class Pinopsida; order Cupressales; family Cupressaceae; genus Sequoia; species Sequoia sempervirens. The sequence goes on from VDFB02086081.1 coordinate 183,045,957, forward strand.
TCACAATGTAGAGACTAGATACACCAATCATCCACCTAATTATTTTTGCAATACACCTATCAATGGGGTATGTAACTAGTAAACAATTATAAATTTATTACATGTTAATAGCATTGTTTTACGAATGGTATTTTAATATGTGATTTTGGATGTTGAACAAGGTAATGTTGGAGGTTTCAAGGAAACACCTCCTAGTGCCAATAGATTTGATCAAATATTCATGGAGGTAATATAGAATAAAGAGAACTTAACTAATGAATTCTAACTTTAATAGATTTGTGTAGTTTATATTCATATTGTTGGTTATGTTGCATTACACATCATTCAAACTCAAAGCATTACTTCAAATTCGATAACTAATAATCAGAAATATATAGTTTAATACTTGTGCTCAAAATTTTGTTCATTAGATCTCATACACTATAAGTCATCACGTAGATCGCTATTGTAACTTTTTTGTGATTGAATAATTTGTTGTTTTATTTTTAGATGTTGGTGATAGAAACACTACCAAACATTACGAGGGAAATGGATATTGGTGTTTCCTCTGCTATACAATCCTCGATGGCTCTGATAGGGGAGGTATGAGGGAAACTACTAAATTTCAATTTACATTCATTGTTATAGATGAACTAGTTCTAGTGAAAAATCAAACCATTATTGATTCTAGTTTAATTCCTATTTGGATGGTTATACAGGGCTTGAGCAGGCCTCAACATTGGTGTGCAAATATTTCCATTGAGGAGAGTGATTGTGAGATGGCCGGAAGTGATTATTTTGTTAAATATATCAATTTTTATAATGTAATTTCTATATATTAATGTCTTTACTTCTTATTGTAACAGTTAAAACTTCACCAAAAGCTAAACACTAGGAGTAGTAGGAGCACTCCTTGAGCATAGCATAACGGGTGACAGACTTATTGCCATCAGATCGCCAAGAAAAGGGAAAGAAAATTGTATTTGAATTAGAGCATGGAGAGAAATGAATTTTGAATGCAGAGCCCTTTGTTGTATGCCTACATGGCAATTTTGTACATATTTTGTATTGGATATATTTGACATTGTATTCCTATATGGAATTCTCGTAAGCCTATATGGCTATTTTGTAACTATATTTTATACTTATATCGACATATATTGATGTATGCGTACATGGCTATTTGCTTTTAATACAAATCTTTTTTATCAATGGTGTTCATATTTGCATTATAAATTCATGGTTCAATAGATATGAGTTATGTTTATTCAAGTGTATACTTTACAACTTATGCACATATACTTTTTGACTTACGTGTGAACATTAAAAAGTGTGAAAATTTCTGTGTGTGGAAATCAAACGTAAGCTAATTTTGCAATTCTCAGTTCTTACATACTTGATCTTATGGACTTATTCCTTCCTAGCATATATTTTGAATATTTCTCATTTGGTATAGAAGATAGATTCCTCATTTTTGAACCACTCATAGCAAAGAGATTCACAATAAGACTTTAGCATTGGAACACTACTCCATACTTCTCTTGTCTAGACCATAAAGGATTGAAAATTCTTAATTTGATGCAATGATAGTCCTGAGATGAGAATTTATATAACCATGCCTATTTTGAAACTTCGCATCTAATACTACATCAACAAGAACTTAAGAAGTGTTGCATAAGAGTGTTAGGTTTGATAGGCCTTCTCTTCCCTAAGGGAGGAGAGCCTGCATCTTAAATTTTGAACAAAATTTTAAGAAGAAAACATTTTACCTAAAAGCTTCAAACCTAGATGACATATTTGGATAAGTCTATCTTGAAATTTATCAGTGCATTCAAACTCTAAAGGAGATTCTCCCTAAAAAGAAAAATTTACCCTTTTTCCCAAGGAAATAAATTACAACAAGTTGCATGATTTATCTTATTTCTTTCTCACAATTCCTCGTCAATCATTCATGGCTCGGGATAGTTCCATTCCAAGTCAAGGACACCCAAAAAATTACTGAGATTCTTCTACGATCTACAAGAAAAAGGTTTTGGCTCTTTCACAATGTAAATAATTATGTAACACTATTTTCTTGTTTGCCTTCCACACAGAAAATGTTCACACTTTTCAGATTGATCAATGATCAATAATGGCTAATTGTAAACACTTGACATTTTTATGTTTGAACTTTAATTTATAATTTTGTATCATGACATACGAGTATCACTAATATTTTAATATTTGACTATGAAAGTGGTGGTGTATTTTTGCTGTTATTTGAATATTAATATGGTGGTGTATTCTGAACTTGATTACTGCTGCAAATATGTATATATTTTTTATTTTTATATTTTTTTGCATTATTGAACCCAACCCCCAAAAAAAATTTCCCAAACCGGCGAACCAGGTTCTCGAACCCAAACCTGAACCCAAAACTGAACCGGTAACTTAGTAAAAAATAGATTTTTGTAGTTTATATACATAACGTTTATTACATTGCATTGCACATCTTTCAAACTCAAAGCATTGCTTCACATTTCATAACTAATAACTAGATGTTGATAGATGACAAAATTTTAATTACAATATAGTTTTTACAAAGTCAAGCTAAGCAATTATGCAATTACTTCACATTGCATAACTAATAACTAGGAGTAGCTGCCAATTGCATTTGGTTGTCATGGCATTCTATGAGACCACATTTCTTTGAGGCATTTTTTCAAACAGTTCATTGCCTTGTCTATACTACCACATTTTTCATGCATGTCTACCAAAGCATTTTGTCAAATAGTTCATTGTCTATCAAAAGCATAATAGTAAGCAATATCATAGACAGGGCAATGAACTCTTTGAAAAAATGCCTCAAAGAAATGAGGTCTCATGACCTAATGGAATGCCACATGACAATGAAATGCTTTTGATTGTCATGGCATTCCATCACCATGATACCTCGTTTCTTTGAGGCATTTTTTCAAAGAGTTCACTGCCTTGTCTATGCTAACACATTTTTCATACATGTCTATCAAAGCATTTTATCAAATAGTTCATTGCCTTGCTACTATGGCTAAAATCCTAAAACAGGTGCTTTCAAACAAGCTATGGATGCTTAGAAAAAATCTATCATAGCATAATAGTAAGCAATAGCATAGACAAGGGAATGAACTATTTGAACAAAATGCCTCAAAGAAATTTGGTCTCGTGGTGGTGGAATGCCATGACAAGTAAATTGTTGTGGATTGTCATGGCATTCCATCACCATGAGACCACATTTCTTTGAGGCATTTTTTAAAACATTCTGCTGCCTTATCTATGCTACTACATTTATCATACATGTTTAACAAATAATTTTATAAAATAGTTCACTTCCTTGTTGCTATGGCTAAAAGCCTAAAATAGGTTCTTCCAAAAAAGCTATGGATGCTTGGAAAAAATCTATCAAAGCATACTAATAATCAATAGCATAGAAAAGGCAGCAAACTGTTTGAAAAAAAGCTTCAAAGAAATGTGGTCTCAATGTTGATGGAATGTCATGAAAATCCATAGCAATTTTCTTGTCATGGAATTCATCATTCCATTCCATCACCATGAAACCACATTTCTTTGAGGCATTTTTTTAAAGAGTTCACTGCCTTGTCTATGCTAACATATTTTTCATACATGTCTATCAAAGCATTTTATCAAACAGTTCATTGCCTTGCTTCTATGGCTAAAATCCTAAAACAGGTGCTTTCGAACAAGCTATGGATGCTTGGAAAAAATATATCAAAGAATAATAGTAAGCAACAAGATGATGCAATACAAAGATTGCAAAACCACTCAACAACTTAGGGGACTCTTGTCCCAAACTCATCTTGGAGAAGATCAAACAAAATTTCAACATTTCATCATAAATCTACTTTTCATCCACTCAAATTCTCTTATCATTCATCATTCATCCTTCCACAAATCTGTATTCCAATTGACTCATTCAAAGCAAAAAACCATTTTAGAAAACTTTGATTCAATCAATTAGATCAACATGCATTTCAAAAACACCATTTTCAACAAGGCACTCTTCCATTCAATCAATTCATTCAACTTGTCCCAAATAGTCAATCCATAATTACAATTTTCTTTTAGACTTTTACCAGACCATCAAGCACTGTGAACATCATTATTACAACTGATACAAATCGAGAACTTGCTCTCTTAACTTTGTTCTAACTGAACTTACAATTTCATGTATTATTTTACACCAAGTCTCCTCACTGTCCAACTATCATAACAACATATCTCACTTCTAAACCTGGTCCAAGAATCCATACATCCCTAACACCATCACTTAGACAACATTATCCCAAAATAAACTCACCGATCACTGTTAGGTCATACTTCTATTCTTTGAGCAGTCAAGGCACTACTTCTCAATGAGACATTCATGCCCTAAATCGGGTAAACCAAACACACTAGTCTCAAAACCCAAGATCAAAAACACTTTTAGAGACATCTTAATTCCCATGTCCTCATATCAAAAACTTAGAATAACTTATAGAAGAAATAAGAAGTTTTTAGTCTAAACGCTATCAAAAAGGCTACTAAAATAGGCCTAATTTTCAAAGAATACCCCCTTCAAACATTCCCAAAACACTTAAAACCTCAAAAAAGACATTATACATAACACAAAACTCCCAATTTATCCATTTTCAGGGATTAAAAGACTCCTTTTAATAGTATATTGACAAACCCTTGTTTATAGGGTGAAAAACTCAAAAATCAATGAGGGTTTCCTATATAGGCTACATGCAAAACTCAAAACCTCCAGCCAACCATTGGAACATGTCAAAATACATCTGAAAATCAATTTTCAAATATCTTCTAACCCATGCACTTGTTCTTTCTCCACTGTCATGCTGGAAACTGTTCATTTTGACTAGAAAACTCAAAATTTCCTGTGTAGCAGCAGCTCCTTCAAGGTATTCTTGCTTTTTCCTCCACTCAAAAACATCAAAACATAAAAAAATAACCTATCCCTAACCTACTCCATCAATCTACCTAACCTAAATTGGTGGATTAGTGTGGAAATGCCTTATAAGATTCTCAAAACCCAATGCACAGGATTTCAAACCGAGCCATAAGAAGAATGCTCAAACAAACATTAAATTTATTGGATTCCTTCCCAAATGGATGCAAAAAAATGGTGATTCACCAACCTACTAGAAACAATCTAAATTTGAACACTAAACTCTTGCACAGTCCGTACAAGTTAAGAAATAATTGAAAAACACAGAAAATAAGCTAAAACAGGGAACTCTTTGTTAATTTAATCCTCCAGAATACAATGATCTCTTTGCTCGGCCTTTACAATGCTTTTAAAGAAGTTTCAAACCATAAAATACCTCTTCATCTTCCTTGAATGACCTATGACTCATCTTCTTCCTTGATTTTCTTGTTTTGTCTCTTCACATTCCATCTTTTTCTCTTTTACATATATAGCATTTTGACAATATTACACTTTGTGATTTTTCATGCCTTGATTACATTTAATTTTGGCATTACATGGACATAAATACATTTTTGACAACTTATCCTTTTGAAGGAATTACATGACTAGGTGCTTCTGCACCCAAGCTATGGTCTCATGGTTTTTTTTCATATCAACATGATTTGATTCACATTTTTTCACATGAAAATCAACGTGAACTAGATTTTGTATTATGGAGCTATATTAAGTTGCCACTTCAAAAACCAATGTAACAATGATACAAAATACTATTTGAGACTACAAGAAGGCATCAAAATGGCTAGTGTACTAAACAAATTCTTATGATTTACAAATAATGTTGATAACTCTACTCAGTTGACTTCTTTTTTCAAAATCATACAAATTGAACCCTAGCATCAATAGAATCTATATATCAAGCTACCACAATTCAAGTTACATCAGGCCCATATCACTAAGACACAACCTGAACAATAGGAGGAATGGCCTATTTCAACATACCACACTCAAACCCTTAAATAATCGATCTGATTGAACATAGCTCAGAGCGATTCTGTGTGTTTGGGTGCAAAAGAGGACCATGCCTAGCATAAATATGCCTACTCAGATGTTATGGAACAGTTTGTTTGGTCACACAAGTTGTAAAACGAAAATTGCACCACCTTGCAAATTTCCACTGCTTCCATTTGACACTTTTCCCATCAATTGAAAACTGGACACTATGGGAAAACCACTTTGAGATAATGAAAACTGAGAGAGGTTATTGTAGAGGTTCCCAACACAATCTCATAGGATCAGATGAGAAGTTTATAAACATCACGGTGTCTGATTAACCTCATGCTGAATTTTACAGCCATTTTTCCCTTTGGACCCTTAAGGGATCAATCTGGTTGAACGTAGCTCATAGTGATTCCGCATTTTTGGGTGTGAAAGAGGACCATGCCTAGTTTAAAAATGCCTATTCAGACATGTTGGAACTGTCTATTTGGTCATACGAGTTGCAGAACGAAAAATGCACCACTTTGCAACTTTCCACTGCTTCCATTTGACACTTTTTCCATCGACTGAAAACTGAACACTATGGGAAAACCACTCCGAGATAATAAAAATTGAGAGAGGTTATTATAGAGGGACCCAACATAATCCCATAGGATTAGATGAAAAAAAATTTAGCATCATAGTGTCCGCGTAACCTCATGTTGAAGTTTGCAGCCATTTTTCCCTTTAGACCTTTAAGGGATCGATCCAATTGAACGTAGCTCATAGAAATTCCACGTGTTTGGGTGTGAAAGAGGACTATTCCTAGCATAAAAATGCTGATTCAGATGCATTGGAATAGTCTATTTGGTGACACGAGTTGTAGAATGAAAGTTGCACCACTTTGCAACTTTCCACTGCTTCCATTTGACACTTTTTCCATCAACTAAAAACTGGACACTATGAAAAAACCACTGTGAGATAACAAAAACTAAGATAGGTTATTGTAGAGGGCCCCAACTTGATCACATAGGATCAGATGAGAAATTTTTAAGCATCACGGTGTCTAGGTAACCTCATGCTGAAGTTTGCAACCATTTTTCCCTTTGGTCCCTTAAGGGATCGATCCGGTTGAATGTAGCTCGAAGCGATTCTGTGTGTTTGGGTTTGAAAGAGGACCATTCTTAGCATAAAAATACCTATTCTGATGTGTTAGAACAGTCTATCTGGTTAGACGAGTTGGAGAACGAAAGTTGCACGACTTTGCAACTTTTCACAAGGCAAAAAGACACCTAACCTTCAAATCTTGCTTCCAAAATTTTACCAAACCTTGGTACACTTTATTCATCTTTATTTTGATATGAAAAAATCTAAAAAACCTTTTTACATCACTGTTTAATCATATTTCACAATTGCTTGCACTAGAAGACTAAATTTGCTTGTAAGTGCTAAAACACTAAATCAGGTGTAACATGCAAACCACAATGAATATTTATAGGATAAATACATTTTAGGGTACCCATTTTAGCCATTAAAAACATATATCATTTTTAGATACACTTATTTTGGAACACATGCCTGCTGTCCCAACTTCTTTGCTTCTAAAGAACCCCAAATAGGCCATTTTAACAAAGAAAGTAGTCTTTAATCATCACCAAAATGCCAAAAAACCTCAAACAGTCTTTTTCCATGTGTAAAAACTCTCAAATAAACAAGTTTCAAGATGGAAAACCCCCAACAATACACAAAATCTATAAACCTTTGATTATAGGGTGAAAATCACAAAAATTAGTGAGGGTTTCAAGTATTTCACTCTAAGAAACCTCAAACACTCCAGAAAACACTTGGATCATGCCTTATTATGTCTAAAAATGCTTTTAGAATCATTTCCCTAGAAATGCATTCATTATTTCTTCCATACCCTACATAAAACCTCCATTTTTTGATGAAAAACTTAGATTTTGGATCTGTAGCAGCAACTCCACCTTTGCATTCTTGACTACCATGCACAAAATAACTCAACCAAAACAATAAACTAATGCAGACAGGGATTGGAATCTTTCAACAAACACATTTAGATTAGTCCCAAGTAATTTGCAAAACCCCAAGTATCTATCTTGACAATTATCTCCTTTCAACTAGGTCTACTCTAGTAGCCATACAAACCATGTTTTTGGGCTTTATCACTTTAGCTTCCCAAAAAAAGTATCAAATAAATGAATGTTTTTGAAGGAATATCAACTGATGTAGAGCAAGGTGGAGGAATAAAAATTCAGAATTAAGAACCAAAAAATCAACTCAGGTTCATATATCTAATCCAGCTTCCATAAGGTCAGCACTATAGTCTTCCAATTCACCACTGAACAACTAAAAGACCAATTCCTTAAAGAGAATTGTAAAAATATCTATTTATCATCCAAATAACATCCATACGTCATCAAGAAGATAGATCCAATCTTCCACCTAAGATTTATTTTCCAAAGCTTAAAGAAACATCAAGGTATCATGCTCAAGGGCTACAAGAACTAGCCCAATTTAACAAACAAACCCACCTTTAAAATTATTTTCATAACAAGATCTCTTAGATAGTCACAAATTGTGCTTCAAAACCACAAATTTTCTAGTCAAATACTTTGTACAAGTCTGCTAACCTGTTGCTCCAACAAACCCTCATTTTCCCTCTTAAAATCTAGGGTTTCTCAAGATCTTCCCTCAAATAGCCACAATACACAAAACCAAAACATAAAAAATGTTTCCCTAGGTCTGATCAAACCTTCCAACCCTTCCTAAACCTAATCCCAACACAAATCCATGAAAAGACAACTTGAAACCAATATTTTCACATAGAAACTTAACATTTTCTGCATAGGCATCATAAGAATTCGGACTTAAAGACTCCCCCTCGCCAAGAAACTTCATTAAAAACCTAATATACATGCATGAAATTCTTACCACTGAGTCACATGGCTTTACAGTAGGTGGGAAGACAAAAATTACATTTTTTTAATCACAAAATAGTGATAAATCTATTACATGGGCTGCTACAGAAAAATCAGTATTTCTCCCTCCAAAACAAATATTAGAAGCCCTAAATGGAAGAAAATGGAATATAATTCACAATACTACATGAAAACATGAATGGTAAATCCTTCTAATAATGTACGAGTTTGTACAGGTGAAGGAAACTCTGAAAATACAATAAAATCAGGAAATACAATGAAAAATTAGAAATAAAGCGTTGAAAACTCTGAATCAAACATTAACCAAACTTTCTATATTGAATAATTAGCCTTAAATGGACTTAAAATATCAATTAAAATTTCTCATGATCTTCCCCAACACATATGCTTTCCTTTTGAACTTCCATCTTTTTGTCTTCCACTAAAATTGCTAATTTAGGCTTTTGGCAGTTTTTACAACTTTTACATTTTGCAATTTTTCAATATTTCTTATGAAAATCTTTAAATACTCCTTCCTAAGACTCACATTACATGATAAATGGTCTTTAAAGCCCTTATTTAACACAAATAACCCTAAAACACTTAAATTACAAGGTTCACCACATGAATCCCCTTATTGATCAACTTCTTTACATCATGACTCAATTTACCTAATACATACAAAAATGGTATTGAATCCTTATTAAATAAAATATAATGAACTCAAACCATCTAAGAACACCCTAAATGATCAAATGACCAAATAATATAAACCACAAGGGTTCAAGTGTTGAAAAGATGGAGTTGGTGCTCTTGCTTTCAAAAGTATGATTGCTAACAACATACAATGTTTACAAGGCCTTTTTGAAGGAATATCAACCTCCTCAACCAAATACAACTACTTTTCAACTTATTTTACAAGTGTGACCCTTCAACTTCTAAGTATTTGAGAAATGACAACTTTTGGTTTGACAACATTACATTGTTATGTGCAACTTTTGACATATTGATGTAAATGACTCTATACCTAGAAACTAGTGACCTTATGATGGCCTCATTACATCATCTTGACCCTTACATTACGAATTTACATACATTTTCAAATTTAGGACATTCAAGGCTTCATTACACCAAATTTACAACATGTTAACATGACATTACAACCTCATATCCTACCAACCTAGATTGACTTAAAACACTTCCTAATGGTCCTTGTGACCTTATTACAACATTCTTCATGGACTACAAATCAAAATTTACCATTTGACCACCTTGTGGTCCTGATTGTCCTTGGTGCTCCTACACCATAAACACCCTACTATAACCCTACTCCACTGATCTACAAGCCTAATTCAGTGGAGTATGCTTTATTTCTTTACTTGACTCTCAAAACCTCAAATTGAAGGTTCCAAACTAAATTTCAGAAAATGTGCTCTAACAGTGGAAAAACTCAATGGATGTTCTTCTAGATGGACTCAAAAGAAACCTATTTCTCTGTATTATCTTAATCTACAAAGGACAAGGCCTAAATCTACTTTACAGGCAGTACAAAGCTAGCAAAACTGAAAGAAAACATAAAAATTTATGAACAAGAAACTTTTATTGCAATATTTTGTTCAAATCAGAATTGAGATTTGTCAAGATCATCAAAATAAGGATGTTGCATTTCTTTTTTGGCTGAGATTCTCTTTGATGGATCAAAAATCAGCATTTTCTGGAAGGAGGGACCAATCATTTTTTACTATTTTAGTTATAGATACGCAAAGGAAAAGAATAAAAAAAAATAGCTCATCCAAAATAGATGGAAGGCACTTATAGACAGGCATGGCAGTCTCTCAACTTAGTCAGTCTTGGTCATACATCTTCATTGGGAATTCCAAGATACCTATTGCACACAACACCTCTCATGAATAGAATTTCTTGAAATTCGAGATGCTCTTTAAATGTCTACGTCAGAGGTGGTCATGATAATGTTAAATTCAAATGAATAACTTGAAATTTCCTCATCAAGCTTTGCACACACTTTTGTAATGGCTTAAAATCATAATTGAGATTTGTCAAGATCATCAAAATAAGGATGTTGCATTTCTTTTCTACTTGAGATTCTCTTGGATGGATCATAAATCTGCATTTTTTGCAAGGAGGGACCAATCAATTTTTAATAGTTTAGTTACAGATACGCAAAGGAAAAGAATAAAAAGAAATAGCTCATCCAAAATAGATGGAAGGCACTTACAGATAGGTGTGGCAGTCTCTCAACTTAGTTATTCTTGGTCATACATCTTCACTGTGAGTTCCATGATACCTATTTCACACAACACCTCTCATGAATAGAATTTCTTTAAATTTGATATGCTCTTATAATGTCTACATCATAGGTGGTCATGATAAGGTTAAATTCAAATGAATAACTTGAAATTGCCTCACCAAGCTTTGCATGCACTTTTGTAATGGCTTAAAATCATTATTCATATTTTTCAAGATCATCAAAATAAGGATGTTACATTTCTTTTCTGCTTGAGATTCTCTTGGATGGCTCATAAATCTACATTTTATGCAAGGGGAAACCAATCAATGTTTGCCTGGTTACATACAGATACACAGTAAAATAAGATGATATCATTGGCATCAACCAAATTGATGTGGATACAAGTATAAATTAATAAGAACCATTGTGCATATACTTAAAAATTAATCCAATGAACCATCTGAGTCTACTCTACTCTTTATTTTATCAAGTATTGCCTCATGGTCAAACTCACGGACCTTCCACAAGGTCTTATTCAAAGGTCTACCCCCATATTTGGTCAAACGAACATTGGATGCCATGACAAGGTTTGAGTAATGAAGAATCTTATGATGCATGTCAAATTCCTCAAACAACCAATGTTTAACACTCTTATGTGGGTACCTTCTCAGTCACATTCCAGTAACAACAACTGAGCCTCTAGGGTATTCAATGTTTTCTCCATCTATAATTGGGGCTTCCAATTTCTTTTTTGCCTCAACACAATGACACAAGTAATAGTTTGTACCCTCTTTCTTGTCTTCATCTGCAATAACTGCATAAACATGCCCTGCATTTATATGTGTGGCATATCTCTTGAAATTAGTCAACATTATGAATATAGTACAAAGTAAGATAACAATATGGAATTTCAAATACTAAGCAAGTAGATATACTACCTAGTTGAACTAGATTTGATACATGGTCAAAGTCGATCGATGATTCCATCTGTGTTAGTTATAATGCCATCGGAGGGCGATACGTGTGAAGTGGGCTAAGGGGTGATCCCACAATAGTGGTTTACAATTTTTGGCCAAACTAGACACTGAAATTTTTATTTTTAAGTAAATCTTCACATTCAGGCACCTATAGTAGCTAAACCGCGAGGAATTTGAAGATGATGCAAACTAGAGTCTCATCACATTTTGTCTATAGATTCTAAAAATATTTTTTTCATTTTTTTTTAAATTATATTGCACTTATTTTTCCATCTCCCACAAAAAATGGTTTTTTTCAAAAAACATTTTTAAAAAGTGACGCACACCATATAATGCATAAGTTTTTTTCCATGAAGGATAAAATTCTAATTCTTTTAAATTTACATTTGTGACTCTGATATCTAGTGCTTCCACTTGGTTAGATAGCTTTTTATTGAATCTTTTTTCCTTAATCAACTTTTGAAGTCAAACCAATGACAGTTCAGACATAGCACGACCGTATAACGCGTAACTTTGTTTGTATATAGCAAAATTCAATTTTATTTTTTTTGTTGGATCAAGGACTTCAATATCTGGTGCACTCGTATTTTTCATTTTTTTTTTGATAATTTGTTATTTTTCCACATGTGCAGAACAAAGACCTTCATTTTCAATGAAAAACATATGTTTAATAAAACTAAAAAAACAAATACATAATAAAACCAAAACGTATTAAAATTATATTCATTGGATAGCTCATTCTAAAGACTAACTATTTCGAGTTGGGTTTGTAAATATTCCCCCATTTTCATCCTCAATCCGAGCTTCAAAGTGTAAAAATTTAGTTTTTTTGTGTGAACAAAGTCAAAAATTAGGGAAAAGGGGGGTTTGCTAGAACTAGGGGGGTTCTAGCGAACTAGGGTTCATTCGAACCCCCTTCAATATACATTTTTCCTTTTATTTTTTGGGCGGGAAATGTGGGCCCAGTAATGAATGGGTTCACTCAAACCCTAGTTCGGTTGAACCCCTTGATGGTTTGGTCGAACATGTAGGTTCATGCGAACCCCTAAAACCAATTTTTTTCCATGGGGTCTTTTTTTTCTCAATTTTCCTTCCTCCATCAAATTGTAAACCACTATTATGGCTTCATCCTAAGATAACTTGTCAACCATTTGTCAACCCACTCCCTTGACTCACAACCATTCCAAGCTTGCATTGTACATGAAGAACAAAAGCATGCAATCTTATGTGTATTGATACTCCATGAACCTGCATTTGAGCTAAGGAAAGAGTGCAACTCACTTGATCCTATTAGTGTACAACAATCCTCATATGGTGCAATGTTAGTATCATCCATCAACCAAAAAAATATATGAACTGAATATGTACCTTCATTACTTGGACCCATCGAAGCATTACACCACTCGACGATTGATCTTGCATCTGTCAACTGTGCACTATCTTTATACTTTAACTCTTCTTGTGCTAATGCTCTTTTCACACATGCTCTTGCACTGTCATTCTCCCCCTTTCCATGTACAGACTCACAAAAGTTCCACATATGTTGATCGTGTGTAGTAAGATGCATCCTACACATCCAATAGAACATGCACACATTCTTGAACTGTGTTGCATAGTTACCTGACCATACTATATGCCGATTGTATGATATGCCCCTCTAGTCCAAATGAATGTAGGACATCTGGAAGCAACCTTGCACAAACTATGGAGAATGTGTGTGATCATCACTAATATAAAAGTGATACTCCCTCAATACCTTCCTTTGGTCCTCTGTACTATCAGCTGCATGAATGAATGCTATGTGCACAAATATCAAAACCTGTGTGGAGTTGTAATACTGTGACTGCACCTCACATTGTGGCTATAGAGTGTAGTTCTTTGCAAATTCAACCATTGATACTATGCTGCCAAGTGGAAAGGTGTCCTTTCATAGCTTGAATTGTGTGTCCAGCCATCGGGCTCTATGGGTATGCCTTGCATACTCATACACTAGATTCTCACGAAACATGGACATAAAATGATACACTGGAATCTTCTCAACAACCAAATCACACCTTTTTGCTTGAGACCCATCTTTTGTAGTGTATGCCACTATTTTATACTTCTCAAAATCTTCTAGTTTATGCCCCACCTCATTTGTGCTTTCCATATGTTGACATAGTCGCATTCGTTGCAAGCCACCGCAACACTCGCATGAACCATCGAAGCATGTTCTCCTATAGAATATTTGGCCATCCTCTATTTGACATAAAAAAATTTATAAGAACTCTCTTGAAGATTTTGGTGGGGCTTCTATGCCACAATCCTGCAAAACATCATTAGTATGCAAATCTAAACATATAGAATGATAAACATCATAATGGTTAGCGAATTCAATATGTAGTCTATAGCAACAAGTAGTGCGTGTGTGATTTATCTTGACATAAAAAGGTTTAAGAATTTAAAATAATCTTTAAGAAATACTAATTTGAGGATAAGCATTTTGAAATTTATGAAAAAATTGGGTTTGAGTTGTATCCAAAAAATGCTTTGGATGTGGCTCACGGTTTTGACTACCGATTCTCTTTCTTATGACATCCCTTTGATTTGGAGATGGCTTTGTATTATTCTTCCAATAATCTTCAATTAGTGTTCTCAATGCTTCAACAACTTTTTTATCTTTGTGTGGCAGTCTCCCCAAAAATGCCCATAATTCATTTGAATCAGTGCCCTCAATTCTTTGTCGCATTTGAATGGATTTTGATTAAGTTTTTCTACTAATTCCCATTTGTTCACTTGTCTTTTTAATGAGGCGAGATCTCTTTGTTTGATAGCTTACCAAAGTATATGTAATGAAATGTTGAGTGACATTACTATCCTTTGAGTGTGAGGTCTTACCGACATTGTCATAAGCATCCATTAGATTCTTCACAATAGTGTTTTCACTTGATGCATTCAATATTCTCAACCCAAGAGTCTTCATGATGTTTCTATACTTTAAACCCCACATCATTTGAACAAATAGTTGACATCTTGCAGTCTCATTTAGCCTTTCAAAGAACATTTTCCAAATCTTATCATCATATCTTCTACAAGTGTGTTATGAAATCTTACCTTCCATGTGATGCAAAAGATCCTCATCAATATTAATCAAAAACTTTGGCTTTCTACACAAAATTATAGGTTTTGTTCTCTTAGGTACATACATCTCAACATTAACAATTTCATCAATATTGAATTGAGGTGGGCTAGATTGTGTACCTTCGATCGAGGGTGGAATAGAAGACATACCTTGAGGTTCACATGGGGATGATGGCATACCTTGTTCATCAACTCCGAGTGATGATGTAATCTCAACTTCAGATGTGGTGGATGGTGTCCAACCATACTCACTTGTGGTAGATGGTGTCCCTCCATATTCGCTTGTGCTTAATGGTGTCCCTTCGTATTCACTTGTGGTAGAGGGTGTGTCTCCAACTACGGTATCTACATCTCCCCTAGCACGAATCTTTCGCATTCGTGCCCTTTGTGCTACCAATTTCTTTTCTCTTTTTGACAGTTGAGGTTCCTCTACAACTGGATTGTTTTCATCAATCGTTCCTAATTTCTTCTTTTCACGATATTCCCTCATCCATTTTTTCGCTTTATCTCTCAAGGCTTGGAGTTGATCATCTGTTAGTTTTTTCCTTTTAACAATTCGTTTCTTTGGCATGACCAATAATTTTACCTGTGCAAAAAGTGCTAAGTTGTCAAATTAACTAATTGAAAGCTTTGGAAGCATACACAAAGAAAGTCCATTGACAACGTAAGGTTGTAACATGACAAACTGGTGCAGGAGCACCTAGGTCATGAAATTCCTTCAAAAGGCTAATTTGTTCAATTTGTAATGTTCAAGTAAATATGATGAGTGAAGGTCATGAAATAATGAATTTCAATGTATTTTCACCATGAAATAGGTCACTAGGTGATATTATTGAAAAGTTTCTTTTTATAACAAAAGTTATCAATCATTGTAAAAATGTAAAATTGCACAAAAGCAGGAAGGTGAAGAGTCTTTTTTGTGGAAGGGCAAGGATGGGTTGATGAAGATGAAGAGGTAATTATTTCAACTAATTTAGACACCTTTAAAAAGTATTGTATGCTTGAGAAAGGAGGATCGTGTATCCCAAAAATCCATAAAAATCAATAAAGAAACCTCTGCTCAGTTATTTTGGAAATATTTTCTATTCTTGTTTTTAGGTTGCATAGTGATTCAAGAATTCTATGATTTGATTCTTGTTAGGGAAGGAGACTTCTTTCATTCTTGAAAGTTGTAGGAATTGTAATTCAAATAATCAAGAATTTGAACTTAGTTTCCTAAGTCTTAGTCTGTGGTTTCCTTAGAATTGTTTTGAGAGTCTAAAAAGTGATTCTTAGCCATTCCACGGATGTAGGGATAGTAGGTTGGTGGAATGGATCATATTTAGTGTCTTTTCAATGTGAATATGTGTGTGGTAGGGGTAAATAGAAATAAGAAGTCGGTATACTATTGCATGAACGAAATTCTAAATTTTCTCATTAAAACAAATGGTGTTTTCAAGTAGGGTTTGAGGAAACAACATGTAGAGGAGCTTAGAAATGATTTCAAATTAATTTGTAGAAATAATGAAGCATGTTTCAATTGTTGGGCAAAGTAGTAGAGGTTTTGCAAATGTTTCATTAAAGAAACCCTCATGGTTGGTGTGTTTTCACCCTATAATCAAGTGTTTACTGATTTTGTGTATTGATGGGCATTTCCCATCTTTAAACTTGTTTATTTGTGAGTTTCTACACATGGCCTAAGACTGTTTTCAGGTTTGGTGGATTAGTGAGTAGTTCTATGATGAATTGCTTTGATAAATTGGCCTATTTAAGGGCTTTTACCAGTAGACAACATGCTGGTTCTACTCTATTTTGTGAAATAAGTGTATAAAATTTTATAGTATGTTGAAAAGGATCAAAATAGGTCTGAGAATCTATATTGGGATTGTGTAAATGCTTTATGATAGAAAAGGAATCACCTGGTTATATGGAATGTTGGTCTACTAGAGATATTTGGCATTGTTTGCTAAAAAAAGAGAATATGTAGAAATAGCGAAAGGAATGTTGTTAAGTGCTTGGGAGCAGTCTCATTTATGATGCCATAGTTGTGTCTATGCTTGGTAATGTTTTGTAGGTAGATTGTGAAAGATTTGATGATTTGGGCATATGTTTCCAACATATGGCAATGGTGTCTTGAATGCAAAGTAGTCAGAGTGTGTCTATACTGATATATTGGAATATTACAATCAAAACATGATGAAATTGGTATCTTAAAGGTCTGGTGATAGCGTTAAACTAATGTTGCTTGTTGTTGTTGCAAATGGTGTTTAAGTGAAGATAGGATGACGGATGTGTTGATTTGAACAAATATATCTTAAATGGTTGGGATGATGTTTAATTGCAGGTCTAAGGAACAGAGGTGTTTGATTGTTTTTGCCTTGAAGGGGTAAGTTGAGTTGATGAGTGATTTTTGTATTGTTTATGACAAGAATAAAGTTGAAATTTGATTCTAAAAATGGTTTGCTATATGGAGATGGTGAATTGGCTACTGATAGCCTTATAACTTGAAATGAAATAAATGGATTTTGGTTGAATGAAAAGTAGTTTTGGATGAATTTGACAAAGTTTGTATAAATTGATCTTCTCCTGATTTGATTTGGGAAGGAAGTTCCCTAAAGAAATGATGTTGTTGAGTGGCTTGGCAATCTGATATTGCATCACAAAAAAACAATTTGATCAACATGGAATAAGAAAAACAACAAAAATGAAAGCAAGCCACAATAGAATGAAAGAAAATGTACAAAGACTACACATACCTAAAAAACCAAAGTTTCAAGTGGAGTTCTACCCAATTATGTAGCTTTTTCTTCTTC
>VDFB02086081.1:183064049-183338844 GCA_007258455.2 Sequoia sempervirens
CCTTTCAAAATCCCTGCCATCACTTTTTTGTGCAAAATCCTTCTGAGACTTTCCGCCATTAGGGTAAAGAGAATAGGAGACACTGGATCTCCTTATCTCACTCCTCTAGAAAATTTGAAGAAACTAGAGGGAGATCCATTAATTACAATAGAGGTACTAGTAGTAGAGATCATTTCTCATATCAACTACAAAAAAATTTCCTTGAACCCAAAGGATTTTAAGACTTTTATCAAAAACTCCCAATCCAACCTGTCATAAGCCTTAGAAATGTCTAGCTGAAATAAAAAACCTTGGTTCTTCAAAAATTCTAAAGAATGGATGTTCTGATGAACCCTTATAATGGAATCCAAAATATATCTACTAGGAACAAATCCACTATGTTCAGGAGAAATCAATAGTGGGAGAACCCCAAGAAGTCTAGTAGTAACCACCTTATAAATGATTTTGTAAAAGGAAGTGGATAAACTGATCAGAGGAAAGAAATCAAAAGCATCAGCCCTAGGTAACTTGGGAATAAGAACAATAAAAGTAGCATTAAGCTCTTTCAACAAATTTCTAGATCCAAAGCATTCTTTGGT
Organism: Sequoia sempervirens; assembly: GCA_007258455.2. NCBI lineage: Eukaryota > Viridiplantae > Streptophyta > Pinopsida > Cupressales > Cupressaceae > Sequoia > Sequoia sempervirens. Next base: position 183,064,628 of record VDFB02086081.1, read on the forward strand.
CCATCATTAACCACATCATCAGCCACTATCTCCCAAAAGACTTGGAGAAAGAACATAGGGAATCCATCAGGACTAAGGGCCTTATTCCCTTCAAAAGAAAAAATAGCTTTTCTAACCTCTTCCGGTGAAGGGATAACAGTCAAAAGTCTATTTTGATGCTCATTTAGAATGTTGGGGATAGCCTCAATAAGAGTTTGTTGAGCATTCTCATCCAACCTCTCTTCCACATAAAGAAGGTTAGTAAAGAACCAAATAGCCTCATTCCTAATCTCATCCTCCTTAATTTTAACACCATTCTTCAAAATATGAGTGATACGATTGGATGCCCTATGTATCATAGTAGTTATATGGAAGAACCTGGTATTCTTATCCCCAGACGAGAGCCAAATTGATCTCAATCTTTGTTTCCAATATTCCTCTTCTTTTGATATAATATCATTATATTTAGTAAGTAGTTCATTTTCTCTGGATAAGGAATATCCCACATAACCATTCCTCTAGATTATATCCTGAATATCCTTTAAATCATACTAAATAGTAGACTTAGTAGCAAAAATGTCCCCAAAAATTCCTTATTCCAAATTTGGACCTTGGTTTTGACCTCACTAAGCTTCTTAGCCACCTAAAACATAGCAATGCCACTAACATTTATATTCCACCACTCTTGAATGCAATTAAAGATATGAGGATGAGATAACCACATTATTTCAAATCTAAAAGGGAAGTTTATCTTACCTAAAATAGAGTCAGCCACAAAACTTATAGGAAAGTGATCTGAGCCAATTCTGGAGAGGGAATTTAGAGAAGAAAAATAATCCTTCAACCAATTATCCAAAATAAGGGCCCTATTAAGCCTAACTTGGATAAGGGACCATTCCTAGATCTTCTATTAGACAAAGTGTAGGTAGCCCCCTTGAGGCCCACATCATGCGGATGAAGGGAGTTGATAAAATCCATTAGGTCTAGTTTGTTATCCATCTATATTTGAGATCCCCCAAATTTTTCAAACATAGAAAATGGAGTATTAAAATCCCCCATGATGGTCCAGTTCTCATTAGGAAAGCATAATCTAAAAGACTCTAGTCTTTTCCAAAAACTCCTTCTAGTAGCTTTATTATTGGGAGCATAGATATTAGACAAAATCTAGTTGAAATCATTTTAGATATGCCTAAATCTAGTAGCCACATGATTGGAATCTTTCCAAATCAGAGTACCATGAAGATGATCCTGATTCCAAAATGTCACTAAGCCTCTAGAAGCCCCCTTCAAGCTCCTTCCCTACACACCACCATTCTTCAAAATCTTAATCTTTTCCACTCTATTTTTAGGCATATTGGTATCCTAAGCAATTAAAATATCAAGTTTATGGTCCCTAGAAAAATTGTGCAAAATATCTTGTTTATGGGAACTGTTTATCCCTTGAATATTCCATGACATGAACTTCATTTCCTTAATGGGGTATTGCTTCAACAAATATCCATGGTGGTTCTTTGAACCCCATCAACAATATTTTGGATGCATTCTTGTTCCCTATGCCACTTTGTTGATTTTTTGCTCGAACTTCTCTGGACTCCAATGTCCTATTTTGATTTGTTTCTTGTAGAAACCCCCCTATGTTGTTTATTTTTTTGCTCTTCTTCTCAAACTTAGTATATAAAATATCCTCATCAAGGTCTAGGTCCTCAAGTCCCATGAAATATTTCCCATCCATGAAGACCTCAACCTCAGCAACTCTATTCACCAAAGAGTACCCCACATCATTCTTCACCTTATAGGTATCCACAAAATTCCCAAAAGTGGATTTCACAATCTTTAGAGAACTTTGAGAGCCATCCTAGATAAAAGAATGATTGATCTTCTCCCCAAACACCTCTCAGCCCTCCTTACCACTTGCCTTTCCTTGACCTAAACATGGTGTTTCCTCTGAGCCCTCTTCAACAGAGTCTGGAACCCACTTTTCAATGCTCCCTCCTTCTACCTTTTCATCCTTCCCATTTGATTCTATAGATCATGTATCCAAAGATGCTCTGCTATGATAATTAGTATCTCCTTCTAGAACTATGAGGTTGTCATTACCTTTCATAGTCTCCTCCACAATATTAACACCTAGAGTGGGGATTCAACACTCCCTAGAATTCCCTTGACCATTCTCAGGTATATTCTTCTCCCCACAAATAATGTCTTCTCAAGGTTTCTCTACCACTTTAGCTTTCCATATCTTGGTCTCCTTGGAAGCAGCCTTAGTATTAGGCTTGGGCACATTGTTTGGGAATTTACTAGCCCAATGCCCATATTTTTTGCAAGTGAAACACACAAAAGGAAGAATCTCAAACTCTGCAGTCTAAACCCACTTTCCAAGTTTTGACACAATTTCAATTGATGATGGTAGGTTAGTAGATTGTGTGATACCAACACAGATTCTAGAAAAAACTAGTCTTTTTCTGGACGAAGTCATGGTGTCTATGAATAAAAACTCCCCAAAGGAGTTGGAAATTCCCCTTAACACATCCTCATTCCAATACTCCAATGGTAAACCTAGTAAACAAACCCACACATGCACCACATCAAAAGAAGCATATGAGAAATCCATTTTCAGGGACCACTTCTTGATAGCCAAAGATGACTTGCCAATGACCCAAGGGCCACCACACAGAAATTTTAGCTTATCCTCTTTGCAAGAAAAAGTGAAGGAGAAGAAAACCTTGGGAAAAGATGCTACCTCAACCTAACATTTAACTCTCCACTTCTTCCTTACAAATTCCTTGACCACATCAATATTTGGTCTTGGACACATAAATTTTCCCACTAACGAAGATGCCATTAGAGAAATGCTATGATCAATAACTAGATCAAGTACTAGAATAGCAAACATCCCACTCAAGGGAGATGAAATATCGCTCACCAGAGGAAAGGTTGACTTACCAACATGCTTGGTTCCAAATAGAAAAATCCACTTCCTCTTTGAATCCTCCCATGACTAGTCTCTCGAAACTTTATCACCGCCTTAGTTTCCCAGACCCCCAAGACCCGTAGGCCCCATCTTTTAGAGATGAATTATAGGACAACTTACCTTCTAAAGACACTTTTCCACCTGGATCCCCTCATTTTTTTGGGCCCCAATCCTTGAAAGTCACTCCCTCCTTCCTGTCGCCTGTATTCTCCCTTGCCACATCCCCAGAAAGACCACCCCCTAGCACATACCTATCTTCCTTCGAACTAGACACCCGATGTCAGCCAAAAAATTAAAAATCACATTCCCACTTGCCCATCCCATTCATTTAGTGTTATAATTCTAAAGATTGATCCATTGTGTCCTACTTGTCGGTTATTTATAACATTTATTATTGAAATTTTATGAATCATGATGATAATCTAGGATTTATCTACTTGGATTTTTATTTGCATCTAGTGGAGAGGGGTCAGTAGTCATGAAGGCTAACTTTGTGAGAATATAGTGGTTGCATGGAATAGCATATAAATTCTCTCTTTTTTTTAATGTGAACTAGCCTCTTATCTATCTATAACTAAGTTATGGAGACCTATGAGTCATCACACAACTTGTCACATCATCACATCTGTTGATAAGTGTCCAAAATTTGACTTTTTAAAGATTCAAACAAAACTTGATAATGTTACCTCTAGTAGTTGAATTAATAATATCATTCGTTGTTCTTAGAATATCATTATTTTAATTTAGAATATAACTTATATAAAACCAAAATGGACCAAATACCTATTGGAAACCATAAATTTATATCATCTCTACTATTGAAATTATAAAATTTTGAAAATTTTATAGTTGTTTATACTCATGAGTTTCCAAACAAGTCCATACCATAAGCACATGAATCCTCTCTTCATAACATATTTTCCCATATTCTGTCATTTGGTCCCATAGAATTCACTTGTCCCTGAGCATTTGAATGTATAAACTATATCAACGTAATGTGATGCAAGTCTCACCAATCCATAAAGCATTTTATACTAACATATGTCTTTTTGTAGTTTATTGGCAAGAGATCAGGATTGTCTTACCGATATAATTTCATTTGTTAATACACATCAGGCAAAAACAATTCATAGTCTCAGTGAAAGAAAGATCCTATCAACAAGATAGTATGCATTGGGTGAGTCATATCAAGCCTATTTCTGTCTTACCAATCGAGGACATAGAGACATATTGGTGAGACAACAATCGTCGGGATGAGTCATAGCGAGCATATATGTGTCTTACCGATGAAACAAAAAGAGCTATGCTACCAAGACAAGAGTCATCGGAGTAGTATCCTATGACATTTGTTCAGTCTCATTGATAAAACAGAGGTAGATCCTGTCGGTAGTATAATGTCATCGGGGTGACTTCGAGGAAGTCTTGTCGACTTACCATATCACTATAATAGAAATACATCGGTAGGTGGCCTTAGCAATATTCATGGTCTTGCCAATAATGACATTCATCAGCTAGACTTAAGCCGTCAGTGTAATGTCCTAGAGCATTCATCTGATCTTGCCAATAAGGTAGAGAAGGATTCACTTTATGTCATCGGGGTGAAGTCAGGGAGTCTTGTTGACCTCCTATGTCACAGCGACAAGATTTCTTTGGTAAAAGAACTGGCAATATATTTGGATAGAATGGATTTGGTGAGACTGGCATCATCGAAGAGAGATAGGAAGATCATGCCGAATGAAGTTCCATCGGCAAGAAACTATTGTGTCTCGGTGATCAGAAAGCAAACTGAAGGAAACATCTCGGTAAGACTTGAGTAGTCAGAGAAATGTTTGCCAACCCCTAAAGTCACAATGATACTCAAGACTGAAGGCATTGATTTTCAGGAAGACTCACGATGCCGGTGTGATTGCATGACACCATAGTGACATATGATCTATAGGCTATCAGTGAGACTCTACACATCGATGAGACTGCAAGACATCAAAGTGATATATAATCTATTGACAGTCGAAGAGACTCAAGGAATTAGTGGAACTCTATAATTTCTTAGCAGGCATCTGATAAATGTTTGTAAAAGCTCAAATAAGGATTTCCATGGATTAGAATATGAATGGATGTGACCTTTCATATGGCTGATATATAAATACCATTTTTTGACAGCGAATAAAAAAAGGAGCAGAGATCAAATAAGAATATAGTAGGATACATAATGTATATAATTTTGAGACTATGATGCATGTTTAAAAACAATGGAGATTTCAATTGAATTTATATAAGAGGATGAAATTTTTCTGGTTTCAGTTGTTTGTTGTGTTAATTAAAATTATTGCTGAAGTTGTCTCCAAGGTTGATGTTTTCTAATTGTTTAAACTAATATATCAAGGATGTTTCAGTTTATTAGTGCACACTTATTGTATTTGCATGATTGGATTAATTGGTTCTTTCAAGGGAAGATTAAGTCATTTTAGTCAACTTCATAGTAATTAGGAAATCTCGTTTGGATCATTAAGAACTCAGTAGTCACATTCTTGCATGTTTATACCAGTAATAAACTTAAAATTGTATGCCAAACAATTTGAGTATTTTCCAGAAAGAAGTTATTCATTTCATATTATCATTTGAACTCTATATACCCAATAAGGCACTAGTCTCTACCATTCTACTATTTGATTTCATTCATTTTTATATATGAAAATATTAGATTTTTGCCTTGATATTGCTTATACAATTTATACCAAATTAAAACTCATTTATCCACTCCTATTTGCCAGTGTGCATAAATTGCTTTAGGAAATAAACATTGGTCAAGTCTACTTCATTGTTATAGGTACATCCACCTAGGTGTGGCAGCACCTAAAGAATAGAAGGTCTAAATTATTTGGCCTTGTCTATTACCCTAAAATGTATCAAGAGATTGGCAACCTTTTGAGGTATTTTGATTGCATTTTTGAGAGCTAACAGATTGGCGACTCTGCTATGGATAAAATCAAGATAATTCATCTTTTCTCACTTTTAACAAAGTGAGTGGCAACTCTGACAATAATATTGCATCAATTCAACATGAATGGTAGAAGATCCCAATACAAACGAGGTCCTGCTGGAGGTCCTAGTGGCAACAATATGTGGAGACATTAAGATGATAATGGTTGATAAGGGTTAGAAGATAAATGAGGGCATGTGGATAATGAATAAAGACAAAGAATCAAGACCACATTGTGAGACATATGACCTTTATGATACATAGAGAGATAATTCAAGTGCAGTACCTTGTATCCCTGAAGAACAAAGAAATCCTTTTTATAATTCTTAGAAACAGGTGGAATTTGAGGCTAAACTTGAAGCTGAAAGAGTCATGTATCAACAAGAAAATGATCAAAGAATGGAGGGTAACCAAAATGAGCCTATTGGTCATGTAATTCCCCAAGAAGATTTTGAGTTCTTGAATAGCAAGGAACAAGACGTACAGTTGGAGTTTTAGAGACAAAAAAGTAGAAAGAGTGCAAGCAGAACTGGAACAACAGAGGCTCTTAAAAATGAAGGAACTCCAAGACTTGAAATTGCATGAAGCCCAAATTAAGGCTCAAAAAACTAATCTTCCAAAATATAAACCACCTCATAAGCAAGGAAACAATTATGCAGGGCCTTCATATTAGCCAAAGGCTCCTCAGAATCATATGGAAAATCAATACAAATAGCCAAACTATCCACTGTATACTGCATCACAACATACAAATGCGCAACCACCTCATGGTAAAAAATATGTGCCATATCTTCATACACAATACAACAATCCATTGTACTAATATCAACTTGTGCATAACCATCCCCCTCAGCAATACACGACAATTATCAGAAAGTTTGATTTGACAGGGTATCAAGTATACCCTTACCCTATGGATAGCAGTTGGAGAAGTCTTGTTCCTAAGTTTATAGGGAGCAGTGCAATTACTGTTCAAGATCATTTGAGGAGTTTTAATGTTTTTGTCCAAGACTTGGATATATCATATGAACATTTACATATGAGGTTGTTCATGATGTCACTCACTGAAGAAGCTAGGGATTGGTTCAATAGCCTACCAACAGCCTCTATTGATTCTATCTAAGAATTTCAGGATTGATTTCTTGTATAGTATGGAAATCCATGTGCACAAGATGTTGCTTTACATAAACTAGTATGGATTCAAAAAAATCAAAATGAGTTAATTTATGATTTTAACTGGAGATTCAACAAATTGAAAAATAAGATACCACCTAGGTCAAATTTGCCAAACTCTACAGCATTGAGTATTTATTTGAATGCATTTAATCCAAAAACAAGGTATGAATTAAGAAACAGTTTTCCAAGAGATTTGGCTGAAGCCCAAAAGATAGCATTGACCATTGAAAACAATAGGAATGTTGTTGGGATAATCAGTAAGAGAGACAATCCTAGGGTTCCTCAACATGCCAGTAATTATTTGTACAAATAGGAGAACATGTACAAAAATGAAAGGCCTCAGTTACATGAAATGCCTTACAATACAAATTGGAAGGATGGAAAACATGTAATAGATAGACCCAGGAACAAAGAAACACCTGATCCATTAAGGAAGAAGGGGGCATATATGGTCAATAATAATCTTTGGTGTGAAGGTTGTGATGGGCCACATTCCCCAGACCATTGTTTTGTAGCCCAATAAATGCAAGAAGAAGGGATGCAAGTGGGTAGCAATGGAGAAGACCACTCAGCGTTTTTGACTTCAAATAATTTTCATCATATTGAGGAGGAATATTTATCTTTACAAGATGAATGTTGTGAGTACAATGTTTCAAATCTAAGGTGCAATATCCACATGGCTGAAAAACATTTTTTTTTTAATTCTGAAGAAAAAATTGTAGAACAACACTCTGCTAGGGTGCCTACTCAATGCAATTAAGGAGACCCACTGATGAGGAAATAAAGAGGTTAACCATTGCTGCAGTTGAACAAGCAAAGAGAAAATACTGGTTAAGAAATAGGACAATGAATGAAAATGAAAGTGTTCCGAGGGGAATATTTATGAAAGACAAAGAAGTGATGCTAGAATTTTTGAAGAAAATAGAAAATAAGCATCATAATGAGAATGAATGGATGCTTGCCCAGAAAGAGGAGAACAAAGAGTTATACAAAGAAAAGCATAAACCTATTTAGAAGGAAGAATTCAAAGGGGAAACATTAGAGCAAAAGAAAACGATTAAGGTAGAGGGTTCTTGATTCGATTTTTCTCAGGCTTTATCTAAGGTAAAAATGTTTGTTCCACTGCTTGAGATGATGAGAATTAATTAATATAGAGATGGTGTGATACAATTGATATCAAATGGAAACGAGGAAAGTGCAAATTGTGAAAATCAAATGGCCAATAAAATGGTTAAGAAGCAAGAGGTGACTGTCCTAGAAGTGTGTCTAAATGATTTATTGGTAAATTCTCCACAAGTTGAACCTTTTTTCACCACACTACTTATAAACAACAAATTGTTGAGGAATTGCATGATAGACTCTAGCGATATTATCAATATCATGCTAGTTGGAGTTATGAAACAACTTGGTATGTGGGTAGATACTAATGAAGGAAGTGTTATGCAATGGATAGGTGGCCTGCTCTAGTAGTAAGTGTTATGAAATATGTTGAAGTCAAACTAGCTGCGTATCCTCAGGTGGCCTATAATATAGATATAATTGTAATTGATAGCCCTCCTTAGTTTGGGATGCTTTTATCAAGAAAATGGACAACAACTGTTGGAGAAATGTCCAATTTGATTTGTCTTATGCAACAATTTTTGTGAATGGCTAGGAAGTTAAGTTGTACAGGGAGCCAAGGATGAACCCAATTTTAGTTTGTGTACCTCAAGATCAAGTTAATTGCTTTTGCGATATGGATCTTGGAAGTTTTAAGATAGAACCAACCTGGCCAAAATTAGTCAATGTTGATCCAATTGATAAGCATGTTGCAAAAACTTGTGATGACATATGGAAAATGTAATTTGATGGAGCTTGCATCCAAGATGGTAACATAGTAGGAATAGTGTTTGTTTCACCTGAAGGGGTCACATTTAATTATTCATTTTTTCTAGCATTTGAATCCACAAACAATATAGTAGAGTATGAAGCTTTACTAACAGGATTGAATATGGTTGTAAAACATAAGATCAAGCTACTAGTTGTTGTAGGGGATTTTGAGTTAGATGTTTCTCAAGTTAAATCAAAATATGTAGTAAAACACAAGAGGTTGAAGCAATACAGGAATGTTGTATGGGACACAATTGAGTTTTTTTATGCTTTTTCCATTGAGTAGATTGATAGGTCAAAGAACATAATGGAAGACTTTTTAGCCAATGTAGCACTAAGTAGAGATGGCATCACATTGGCTGGAGTGTCTCAAATCGAGTTCAAAGTAAGACCCATTGTGTGTGAAAATATATATAGTTGGCAGGTTTTTAATGATAATGTTGACCTCTTGAAATTTATTCACTGTATAGATCAATATGAAGCTCAGGAAGTTGATTTCAATTCCTTTGTTGAAGAAGTAGAGGGAAAGTAGACAATATTTTGGAAAGAGGTTTTATAGCTTAAAACTAATAAGCTTCCCAAAGGGCTAGTAGCATTGGAAAGGGTATATGATGGAAATGATCGATCTCTCATGAAGCAGACACCAGTCAAGAGGGAGGATATTGAAGAGGTCAATTTATGGACTGAATTGGCACCAAAAAAGGTATACATTGGAAATAAAATAATCCCGACAATTCAAAGAATGTTGATTGCACTATTGAGAAAACATAAACATGTGTTTGCATGGTCTTATGAAGATCTCAAAGCATATAGGGAAGATTTGTTTCAACATGAAATCTCGTTGAAGCCAGATGCAAAGACATTTAGGCAAAGACAAAGACCTATCAACCCAACATTGGAACCAAAAATGCAGGAGGAATTGGTAAAGCTTAGAGATGGGGGTATTATCAAACCAATCAGGCATTCAACATGGGTTTCAAACTTGGTTCTTGTGAGGAAGAAGAACAAGGATATCATATTATGTGTGGACTTCAGAAATCTAAATGTGGCATCTCTTAAGGATAATTATCCTCTACCTAACATGGAGGTTGTACTATATAAAGTAATAGGGTGTGAGTTGTTATCTATGATGGATGGGTTCTCTGGTTACAACCAGGTCAAAGTCAAAGAATCTAAGTAGTACAAGACAACTTTTACACCTCCATAGGGAACATATGTTTATGTGAGAATGCCATTTGGTCTCACAAATGCAGGTGCAACTTTTCAAAGAGCTATGGACGTAGCATTTGTAGACTTGATTAATGCTATCATGGTGGTCTATCAACATGAGCTTACTGCTTATTCAAAAAGGGCTAAAGATCATGTAGAACATCTGGAAAAGGTATTTATTAAAACTTTAGAATATGGTATTACTCTGAACCCTAAAAAATGTCATTTTGTAGTCACAGAACGTAAACTCTTAGGATATATTGTGTCAAAGGAGGGGATTAGAAATAGATCCTGGGAGGGTTGAGGCCATAGGTAAAGTTCCTATTCCTAAAACTATCAAGGCCATCCAGTCATTTTTTGGACAAATCAATTTTTTTAGGAGATTTGTGTTTAATTTTGCTGAAATTGTTAAGCCCATATCAAAGATGCTGAGGAAGGAACAAAAGGTAGATTGGACTGCAGAAGCATTAAAAATTTTTATATCAATCAAAAAGGCCATCAAGGAAGCTCCTATCCTTAAGTCTCCAGATTTTGCAAAACCCTTTCAAATATTTTCATTTGCTTCAATGCACACTATAGCTATTGTTATGTTACAAAAGAATGAGGAAGGTCATGAGCAGCCTACGTATTTTTTTAGCAAGTCATTGCAGGGATCAAAATTGAAATATGATATAATGGAAAAACAAGCATTTGCATTGGTGAAAGCCACAAAGGATTTTAGATTGTATCTTGTTGGAGCTAAGGTGATTGCTTATGTCCCTCATGCAGCTATTAAGGATATCTTGACACAGTCATAAGTAACTGGGAAGAAATACAAATGGATTAATAAGATTCAGGAATTCAATATGGAAATACAAATCACTAAATTAGTGAGAGGTCAGGGTTTGGCCAAGTTAATGGTAGAAGCAAATGTTGAAGCGAATCAAATTTGTAACATAGAAGATGGAGGAAATGAAATTGCAAGTATTGAGCATACTGCTTGGTATACAAACATCATGTATTACCTCAAATACATGAAATGCCCTGAAGGATTAAGTGATAATTAGAGAAGAACCTTGAAGTTGCAAGCGTCCAAATATGTGTTCATGGAAGGTGATTTGTTTTGGAAACATAAGGACAGGATGTTGTTGCTATGTTTAGATGAGTCACAAGCCAACAATGTTTTAAGAGAGATGCATGAAGGATTCTGTGGAGGCCATTATTTAGCAAAGACAACTACACAAAAGATTCTTAGGGTAGGTTATTATTGGCCAAAAGTCTTTAATGATTCCTTTTCATACGTAAGATGTGAAGCATGCCAAAAATTCTCAAGGAAAATGAAGTATCGGGGAGCTTACCACTCGTACCTTTGTAGGTTGAAGCCCCTTTTCATCAGTGGGAAATTGATTTTATTGGGGAGATACAAGAGAAATCAAGTGAAGGAAATAAGTGGATATTGGTAGCTACTGATTACTTCACCAAATGGGAAGAGACAGTCCCAACCAAGCAAGCAACAAGTAAAGTTGTGATAAATTTTTTAACAGATAACATTATTACCAGATTTGGTACACCATAAAGATTGATTACAGATAATGGGATGTGTTTCAGATCTGATGAGTTTAAAGTTTTTTGTAGTACATATGGTATGACTGCTTCTTATGCAGCTCCTTAGCATCCACAAGCTAATGGTCAGGCAGAGTCCAGCAACAAAAGCCTTCTGAAAATCATAAGGAGAAAGCTAGGTGGGAATAAAAAGGCTTGGGATTCAAAATTAATGTTGGATGTATGGGCTGATAGGATAACTGTGAAAAAGGCAATTGGAAAATCCCCATTTGAATTGGTATATGGAACACAAGCTAGGATTCCTTTACAAAATTTGTTACCAGTTTACAAATTTATCCTTTAGGAAGATATAGATATTCTAGAACCAATGCAGGAAAGAATGGAACAACTGGAAGAGCTTCATGAAATAAGAAGATTAGCTCAAAACTAGAATGTGAAGTTGTAGGCACAAATGAAGTATTTATTTGATAGAAGAGAAAAAGATAGAAAATTTAAAGAAAATAATATGGTGTTAATGTGGAATGCAAGGTGCAGGAGAAGGGAAAACATGGGAAATTTGAAGCTTTATGGCTGGGACCCTTTGTTGTTGTTGGCAAGAAAGGTGAAGATTCATATTATTTGCAAAACATGATTGGTGAAGAATAGGAGTTGCCTATACATGGAAAATTCTTGAAGAATGTTTTCTCTTGAGCAATACAGAGGATTAAGGGTTTCCGGTGCATCGACAACTCTTGACAATCCTCTCAAAAATTTATATTCCATGCACAATAATTTAGGAAATTAAAGGAACATGAATTGCTAGTACATGGACAATCTTGACATTCCTTCTTTTAAAATAAATATTTCCATGTATAGTAGTATAGGGTCTTGTTCATCTCCATTTCTATTCATTCCATCCTGCTCGTTGGTCCATAACCTTGAAATTTTGGTCTACTCACCCAAAAATCTGGATCCTTGCAATGATCTCATAATCCTTCATCCCTAGATGGAGCCACTGTTGGAACTGTAAAATTTTGAAAATTTTACAGTTGTTTATACTCATAAGTTTCCAAAGAAGTCCATAGTAGAAGCACATGAATCCTCTCTTCATAACATATTTTCCCATATTATGTCATTTGGTCCCATAGAATTCACCTGGCCTTGAGCATTTGAATGTATGAACTATATCGGGGTATGTGCAGGATCATGATGGGCCAAAAAGTGGCAATATGATGGTTATGTGGCTGACAATTTTTTTTTACCCAAAATTGATGAAACAAAAATGGTTTTTAAAGGAGATTCTCAACTTTTTACCTATATAAATTATGCCTTACTTTGAATTTAATAAGTAAATATTATTCATTTTCTATTTGAATTACAACTAAAGTCCTAATTGATACACTGATTGAAAAACATTTAGATAGCTTTCAAATGATAACACACTTTTTGAATAGAAAACATGCATCACATTCTATGCTTCGCATACTATAGGATTAAAAAAAGAAAAATTGAATTTCATAATGTTTTGACCAAGTTAAAGTTGTCAGACATACACATTTTTATATTTTTTAAAAGTTGTAATAAAAATTCATAATTAATTATTTACTTGGAAAAAAATTACAAAAAAATATTCATCACATCAGGACATGAGTCCTCTATTTATATCTAGAATCTTATAAGAAAATATTATTATTTTATTGTGGTTAGGGTAATCAATGACACCTACTTCTTATTTTTCCCTGAAATTTAAGTACTCTTGCATTGAAATTTCAAATTTTCACCAAATAGATTTTTTGTGTTTTAAAAACCTAGTAGTTTAGAAACTATATTCAATTTTCTACAGATTCTATTGTTACATATTTTTGAAATAATATAGATACCTTATTCAAATTTTTATGTCAAGTTTCCTAGTTCTCTAATTTTTTTGAATTTCTTGCCACTTAAGGGCCTATTTTTTCCATGATGATCCTGCATATACCCATCGACATAACATGATGTAGATCTCACCGATCCATAAAGCATTTTATACTAACATATGTATTTTTGGAGTCTGTCAGGAAGAGATTGGGATTGTCTTATCGATAAAATTTCATTTGGTAATACACATCGGGCAAACACAATTCATAGTCTCAGTGAAAGAAAGATCCTATTGGCAAGACAATATTCATCGAGGTGAGTCATATCAAGCCTATTTGTGTCTTATCGATCGAGGACATAGAGACATATATCAGTGAGACAACAATCATTGGGATGAGTCTTAGCAAGAATATATGTGTCTTACCGATGAAACACAAAGAGCTATGTCTCTGAGACAAGAGTCATCGGAGTAGCATCCTACAACATTCATTCAATCTCACCGATAAAGCAGAGGTAGATCCTGTCGGTAGTATAATGTCATCGAGGTGAGTTTGAGGAAGTCTTGCCGACTTACTATATCACTATAACAAAAATACATCGATAGGTGGACTTAGCAATATTCATGGTCTCGCTGATAATGAGATTCATCGGCCAGACTTAAGCCATCGATGCAAGTTCCCAGAGCATTCATCTGATCTTGCCAATAAGGCAAAGAAGGATTCAGTTGATGTCATCAGGGTGAAGTTAGGGAGTCTTGTTGACCTCCTATGTCACAACGACATGATTTCATTGGTAAAAGACTTGGCAGTATATTTGGATAGAATGGATTTGGCGAGACTGGCATCATCGGAGAGAGATAGGAAGCTCATGTCGAATGAAGTTCCATTGACAAGAAAGTATTATGTCTCAAAAATCAAAAAGAAAACTGAAGGAAACATCTTGGTAAGACTTGAGTAGTCGGAGGAATGTTTGCCAACCCCTAAAGTCACAACGATACTCAAGCCTAAAGGCACAGAGTGTCGGGAAGACTCATACCGTCAGAGTGACTGCATGACATCATAGCTACATATGATCTATAGGCTATCAGCGAGACTCAACACATCGATGAGACTACAGGACATCAAAGCGATATATAATCTATTGATAGTTGAAGAGACTCAAGGCATCAATGGAACTATATGATGTCTTAGTAGATGTTTGATGAACGTTTGTAAAAGCTTGAATAAGGATCACCATGGATTAGAATATGAATGGACATGACCTTTCATATGGCTGATATATAAATACCATTTTTTGACAGCAAATAAAAAAAAAGGAGCAGAGGTTGAATAAAAATACAATAGGATACATAATGTATATAATTTTGAGACTATGATGCATGTTTAAAAACAATGGAGATTTCAATTGAATTTATTTGAGATGATAACATTTTTTTGGTTTTAGTTGTTTGTTGTGTTAATTAAAAGTATTGCTGAAGTTGTCTCCAAGGTTGATGTTTTATAATTGTTTAAACTAATATATCAAGGATATTTTTGAATTTATTAGTGCACACTTGTTGTATCTACATGATTGGATTAATTGGTTCTTTCAAGGGAAGATTAAGTCCTTTTAGCCAATCATAGTAATTAGGAAATCTTATCTCGATCATTAAGAAGAACTCAGTAGTCACATCCTTGCATGTTTATACCAGTTATAAACTTAAAATTGTATGCCAAACAATTTGAGTATCTGCCAGAAAGAAGTTATTTATCTCAGATTATCATTTGAACTCTATATACCCAATAAGGCACTAGTCTCTACCATTCTACTATTTAATTTCATTCATTTTAAAATATGAACATATTAGATTTTTGCCTTGATATTGCTTATACAATTTATATACACCAAATTAAAACTCATTAATCCACTCCTATTTGCCAATGTGGGTAAATTACTTTAGGAAATAAACATTGGTCAAGTCTGCTTCATTGTTATAGGTACACCTGCCTAGGTCTGGCAGCACCTAAAGAGTAGAAGGTCTAAATCATTTGGCCTTATCTATTACCCTAAAACGTATCAAGAGATTGGAAACCTCTTGAGGTATTTTTCCTATGTTTTTGAGAACTAACATCTACTTTTATATCTAGCAAAAATGGACCAATATAGTTGAACACAAAATAATAATTGTTATAAAATTGACACATTATTATTAAAATACAACTTATATCCATAAAAATTATACCAACCATTGAACACTAAAACTTTTTACAATCCTTCATGTTTCATGACAAAATATAAGGTATTTATTGTGCTAACCTTTTATATTTGTGATGGGATAAAATATTAATTTGAAATACTCGAGTGCATATGCATTGCTAACTCAATAGTTTTACACTTAAGAATAAAGTTTTTCACTATGACAACAATACTAGTTTAAATGAGAATTTTATTTTATTAAATGAGCATCGTACTTTATAAATAATACATTTATAGTGGATAGTCATGATATTTTATTTGAGACAAAAAAATATGTATTTCATTTGATTTTATTAGATTAAGGCTAGAAGGGCCAATACCCATTACAAAACAACAAGAAAGGAAAAAAAAGGTCTCACGAGAAGTGAAGCACCCAACAAAACAAAAGCTAAAACTTAAATAGTTCAACTAGTGAAAGATAGAGATGAGAAAAATAACAGAGACCAACACAAGACCCAAGGACACCTACAAGTCTCCCAACAGGTTGAGACCATTGATAGCCTTCCACTCTTGAGACAAGAAGTGGAGCTTTTCTTCAAAGGACAAGGGGAATTTCTTAGAAACCTACATTTCCTCTAGAGCATCCATGATCATGATGTCCATCACCTTTCCCTTCTTCAGAGTGTGATTTTCCTCATGCCCTTCCTCAGCAACCAGGTCTTCCCTTCTTTCTTCCTTAGCTCCTATTGAAAAATCTAAATGGTGATGGTAGTGTTCTTGATGGTTTCCTTATTGTAATCTATGCTAACCCTAAGGAACTGAGTGGTCTTTTCCTAATTCTTGTGTAAAGATTCAATATCCATAATTTGCAGATTATTTTTCTCCTCCATGTCCTTAATGGCTTTCAAATCTTCTAGCTCCTTATCCCAATTATCCCATCTCTTGAACGATTTATCCAAGGAAGTGATCAAGTCCTAATGGTTGCGGTCCTCCACTTCCCTTGGCCAAGGGGCCTACTCCTACATCACTCTATTCTCTAGAATTTGGATCCTTTCATTGGCCATGACCAACTATCCTAGGAGCCACTTGAAAATTTTATTTTGGACATTAACTATGTCTACAATTTCATTGAATTTTTGGGTTTAGGGGGTTATCAGAGTCAGTGTTAAAATCCACCCTAGGATAGGCATGAGACCCCTCCAAATTGATGCAAAGGGTGGGGGAGTTAATGGAGGTAGGGATATCATCAATGGGATGTTGGGGACTTCTCAGACCTTGACATGGACAAGGGTGAGCTTGGGGGAATTATCTGAGGTGGGGTTCCATGACTCATCGTTCGAGTTGTCCTCCTTAGAAGTAAAGGTGAAAGCTTCAATGGTTTTGATAAAGGAGCACTTTTGTGGGGTTGGGAAGGGTAGACACAATAGTAGGGTCTTTACCATGAATCCTGGTATAAAAATGAGAAGGATGGATTTCATCTAAGGTAATGGAAGAGCTGGGGTCCATTGGTGGTTCAGTAGAATCATGAATGTCCAAGGTATTATTTTTCATAGTGGCCTAATAAAGCATTTTGGAATTTTCAAAGATGAAGGATAAGGCCCTGGTGAATAGGAATACTTTTTCCTTTACCCTAGATGTTATTAACAAATTGTTTGAGAGAAGACAAAATCCATAAATTGAAATTCATTTTTTCATTGTACTGAAAGTGATTTAACATAGGGAATAAGTGAGCATGAAAGTGACCTAATATACCCTCGGCATTACATACCTCATGATGATCTCCATAAAATTTCTCTAGACATCGGGTAGGTCAGCACAATTGAACCCATTTTGGAGTCTATTCACTTTTTCCCCCTCTTAGGAAACAATCCATGTCTTTTTGGTAGTGGCTCTTGGACTTCTGCGAAATGCACACCCCATCGAGTAGAAGTCCCATCACTTCCACAATAAGCTCTTTAGTCACCATGAAGGAATAACCACCCACATTGACAGTGCCATTCATCAAAGTAGTGAATTCCACTAAAAGCTTGGGGTCATACCCCTGCATCCCTTCCCTAAACTAGGTCGTCTTACCCCATTGGATGATAAACGAGACCTCCTTGTCTTGTTTCCAAATCTCACAGCTCGTGTGTTCTTCTTGAAACAAATCACCTCCCATGGATAAATTCATAGTTTTCAGAGCAGAGTAGTATAGTCTGTAAAACAAACAAGACAAGAATCTCTCTCTCCAATGAATGTGATAAAAAGAACACAGCCTAAGGGGATTAATTTTCCATAATTGATAATTGTGGTGAAAAGTAAATGGACTTGACAGTCAATCCATCACAATCTCAACTTGATAGTACTTCAACATCATGAAAGATTAGTTCACACACTTTCCCTGGGATGATAGAGGAATTATCCCAGGTTACTAAATTTGGTGTGGAGGTGTTAATGTTAGCGAGCGCATTAGCCAATCTATTACCACTCCTAAACATGTGATAAGCTCTCCAATTTTTGAGGGCCATCATTAGATTACGTGTAGAGGATATGGGGTCCCAAAGAATCCAACAGGGAGTAGCCTGCCCCATCAACATAAGAATTGTGTTTCTAGAATCCCCCTCTATGGCCAGGTTTGAAAGTCCCGCTTATGTGGCAATAAGTATACCATGATAAGTTGTTGCCACCTTAGTACAACTAGATGATTAAGTCCCCAGGTTCACAACATATTCAAAAAGAACTTTACCCTTATGGTCATGGTATTTATTTCATTTTTTAATGAATGTAATTATGTTTTTCCTAATATAACATTTATAGATTCTCACATGTTCAAGTATGGGTCCATTTTGATCAATGTTTGATAATATTTTAATTGGATTAAACTATGTATGAGTTTAAACTATGTATGATTTTCAATCAATGTTTCGTATCACATTGAGTGATCCATCATCATGAAGAGGATAAAGTGAAAAATGGATTCCAGATAAGGCCTTAAAAAGGAGGAGAAGATGAGAGGAAGAACAAACCAATTGAAAATACAATTGAAGTTGACCAAAAAGGAGAGAATGGAAAAAAGAATAAAATGAAAGACTAAAAAATTAACTATATGAATTATAACAATAAAGGAGTGAGAAGAAAAACTAAGATATAAATAAAACAATCTAAGAGGATAAAAAGAAAAATAAAAAAAATAAGAATAAGAAGTAAGTAAAAAACAAAACATAAAGTAAAACCATATAGATAAACAAAGAAACAAAAAAAAAAAAAAAAAAAATATATATATATATATATATATATATATATAATTAGAAAGGCTTTATAAATAAAATTATTCAAATAAATAAACATATAAAAAGGGGGTGCCTATTTAGTAAAAATACTCAAAGCATTACTTAAAAACAAGACACTAAAAAATTAGTGAGAAAGTATGCAAAAATTGGAAATGAAAGAATTTGCATGCTTTCTTAGTAATTTTTTAGTGTCTTATTTTTAAGTAATGCTTTGAGTTAATGATATCAAATTTCCACAATCCATATTGTATTGTGATGCAGAAGCATCCAGTAGTGTGAGGGCAATCTTGCATCACCCAAAAAGATGCTTTTCATTTATGTTCTTGTTGTTTGCTTTTTGTAAATTTTTTTGCATTTCTAGATACTCTTTTTGTCGAATAAGAGTTTCCAACTTTTAGAATTTCTTTTCTACTTTTTTTGCTCAACTGTTATTTTTAGCAAGTATGAATTTGAAGGTGTGGGAAGACAGAAATTTATGGGAAGGTTTAGGATAGAAAAATGAGCACTTTGGTGAAATAATCAAGTCAAGATCATTCATAATTTGAAAGTTATTCAAGTTCTAGTTTCTGTTTTTTGCCTTGAAAAACCTTCCAAGCTCAGTTTGAGGCACTAAACGGTCCTGGATGGGCCTGGAAATTTGCGAAAAAACCAAAATAGATACCATAGGACCTACTTTGTAGAAAATCATCTTGTCGAGAGTTTTCCAAAAAGGTATTATCATTGAAGATCCAACGGTCGGATTAAAAGTTATGGCTTCCAGAAGTTGGTGCATATTTTAGAAATGTACTAATTTTTGAATGTGAATTTAAATTATAATTTCAAATGGTAATTTTGGCTCCAAACCGCCAAAACTCAGAACTGAAATGTTATTTTTGGCTCCAAAGGGAAAAGGGGCTATTTATGGGCTAGTTTCTAATTTTTGGATAACTTTTTGGGGAACGAAGTTCGCATGCTGCAAAAGGGGAATCTGGATAATTTTCTGTAAGTCTATAATTTGCATGTAATACAAAGCTCAGGGATTTGAAAACCTCTGCATGTAAGAGTCCCATATTTTAATAAAAAATATTATTCTCTATGTTGTGAGTGTATTTTTGTGTCTTGGGTTTGCTCCCTCCTCATATTGTTCAAGAATTCTGGATTTGATTGTGTACAATTTTTTAGATCAATGTTTCGGATCACACTTTGTGATCCATCATTAGATGAGCAGAGAGCATAAGGAGAAAAATAGATAGTTGCAGACTTAGAGCACAAAAAGCATAAGGAGAAAAATAGATAGTTGCAGACTTAGAACACTTTTTAAAAGATCAGAAAAGGGGGGACAAGGTTGCATACAAATCAAGAAGACAAGACAATTTTTAAAATAAGGGAAAAAAGAAGAGAAACCAGGGGTAATAAAAATAAAAAATAGAATTACAATACTTAACACAAAAAATTGAAGGAGCACAAGAAGGACCAATGCACCAAAGACAAAAAGAGATTAAAACCAAAAAAGAAAGAACAATTAAATAACAACAATATTAAAGAAATGATTAAAAGATTGATAAATTCAAAAGAAACAAAATAAAAAAAACAAAAGAAGAAAATAAATAAGAAAAAAAATAAGGAAGAAAAAATGAATATAAGAATTAAATAAAACAAATAAATAGAGAGAAGAATTAAAATGAGAAAGAGTTAAAAAAAAATGTAACAAATGAAAGAAACAAATAAAAGAAATAAGAAAAGGAAGGAATAAAATAAATAAATAAAAGAAACAAAGAAACAAAGAAATGAAATAAATCAAAAAGAGAAGGAAAAATAAAGGTGAATAAAGAAACAAGGAATTGAAAAAAATACAAATAAAATAAATAAAAGAAAGAGAAGGAAAACCAAAAAAAAGAGTGTATATATATATATGAGAAACAACAAGGAAATGAATAAGAAAAATAAATAAATAAATATTAAAAAAAAAAAAAGAAATAAGAAAAATGAAATAAATATGATGTTTCATTGAATATAAGAAATGAAAGAAAGAGACAAAAATATTCAAAGAAAAGAAATATAAAATAACATGAATTTTATTTTATAACATGTAACCTTATATAATATAAGAAAAAATAACATATACTTACAATATTCAAAGAAAATTAATATAATAAGAAACAACATATATAATATTCAAAGAAATGAAATAAGAAATATATATTACATTATTTTTCTTATATAATATAATATAATGAAATGAATAAGAAAAAAAAAAGAAAAATAATGAAATATAAATGAAGTTTCTTTGAATATAAGAAAATGAAAAAAAGAGATCAAAAATTCAAAGAAATGAAATAAATGATATTCAAAGAAATGAAAAATATAAAGAATATATATAAAAGAAATAACAAGATAATATTTATAATTATATAAAAATAAAATATAAATATTTATCATTATATATATAAATAAATCAAAAAATAAAATTATATATATATATATATATATATATATATATATATATATATATATATATATATATATATATATATATATATATATATATATATAACACAAAAGTATTTAAAAAAAACAAAGAAATGAAAGAAAAGGAATAAGGAATAAGAGAAAAGAGCAAAAAAGAAAGAAACAAAAAATGAGAAAAAAAAGAAAGGAAAATAATTACAAAAGGGGGGATAGGACCCAAAAACAACTTGAGACATGAAGAAGAAGACAAAGACAAGGCCAACCCTGAGCCAACGGATACTAGAGCAACAAAAGAACGGCCAGCAAAGTGAGATGGGAGGGAAAAGGGGGACGGAAGAGGGGGGGAAAACTACCTAGAGGAGGGGAGATGGTGAGATCTAAGGTTGGATAACAGGGGATTCTAGGAATGGCTCAACGTCCACCCATCATCATGATTAAGATTTGAGGGGTGATTGTTGATCTCAATGGCCTCTTTGAGCTTCCTTTTAAAGAAGTTGTCTTGTTTGAATAAGATTTGAGTGTTTTCAAGACAGATGTGGTGTTTAGAAGAAGAGGAGTGTTCCGCTAGGGCTGATTTAAAAACCCGTTCGTGTTTGATGTCCACGCAATGCTCTTTGATTCTCATGTTAAAGGAGTGGCCCATTTCCCCTATATAAGGAATACCACAAGAACAAACAACTTTATAGACTCTCAAATCCAGAAAGAGGTCCTTGGAGTTTTTAAGGGAGGGGAAGTGAGTTCTCAGAGTTGAGAGGGGTTTGAAAGGCCTTTTTTATGAAGGATCTTAGATATTTTTTGGGATAGCCCCTCAATATAATGCTTTGTGTAGTTTTCCTAAATACGCACCCCCCCTTTTTATATATGTTTATTTATTTGAATAATTTTATTTATAAAGGATTTTTAATTTTATGATCATATATATATTATTTTTATTTTGTTTCTTTATTTATATATATGGTTTTACTTTATCTTTTTTCTTATTCTTAGTTTTTTTATTTTCTTTTTATTCCTTTTTATCCTCTTAGATTGTCATATTTATATGTTATTTTTTCTTCTCACTCCCTTATTGTTATGTTATATTAGTTTATTTTTTATTCTTTCATTTCATTTTATTTTCCATTCTCTTTTTTTGTCAACTTAAATTTTATTTTTAATTAGTTTGTTCTTCCTCTCATCTTCCCCTCCTTTTTAGGCCTTATATGCAATCCATTTTTCACATTCTCCTCTTCCTAATGATGTGAGTGTGATACGAAAATGTTGATTGAAACTCATACACAATTTAATCCCAAACCTTTCTATTTTATCTTATGGACTATGGAAAACTCATGCCAACTATTTCTTAATTTACATGTGCAATATTTATTTACAATATATAGTATAAATATCTAGCAAGATTGAATATTATAAGCATAAGTGCTATAACAACAATTGGACCATGCACAACTATTGGCCCCTCTCCCCTTTCATTTCTAAGCTATGACTCCACAATTTTATAACAAGATACATAGGAAGGTATTTACCATTCATAATATGTCTTCACTCCTCAAATATTGAATTGTGCAACATTAAAAATGAGCATCAATTTTTATTTAAGTTTATTTATTGAGAGAATTATTTTACTTATTTTATATTTAGTTTATTAATTTAAGAGTTTTTCTTGTTAGTAAGAGATTATTTAGACTGATCCCACAACTATGGAGGTCACAAGAGGGTCTCATCCCCTTCAACATAAAGTTGCTATAATGGAAGTCCAAGAGACATCACCTGTAATTCCAACTTACATGTCACTTAGGAGACCCAAGATCTTCTTCTTGAGAATCTTATGAATTTGTCTTTTAAGCACAACCCAATTGAAATTTTATATTGTATTTATTTAATGGTTATTTTTAAAATTTTATTTATATAGTTATGGCATGATGTTTTTGTTTTATTATCATTATAAAATATTTATTAGATTAATTATAAATAATATTGAAGTTGTTATAATGGAAGTCCAAGAGTCATCATTTGTAATTCCAACTTACATGTCACTTGAGAGACCAAAACATGGATCTTGTTCTTTAGAATCTTATGAATTTGTCATTTAAGCACAATCTACTTGACAAGTTATATTATATTTATTTAAGAGTTATTGTTTATTTTTTATTTATTCAAAAAGCAGAATCTCCAACAAGACAACTTTCACAAAAAGAAAACTATTTTTTAAATTTATCTTAGGAAGTTAACAATAATGACAAGGTTTTTTTTTCAAAAGATAAGAATATAAGATTTAAGAGTGGATATGGATTTGCATGTCATTTGAACATCAATTTTTAGCTGAAGAGTTTTTCCTTACACATTTCTTTTTGGTGGATTCCATTGTAATAGCGTAATTAGATTATTATAAATAATGACATTTATTTAATTAAAATATTTATATCAAGATTTAATTCTGTACTTTTCAAATCAAAATTATTGACTCTATTTTACAAATAGTGGTTCTAATAAATCCATCTCATAAAAATGAAACATTTTATTTAATTGTTACAATTATGTATTTAATAAATATTAATTTTTTATTTTTTTTAAATCAAACTAAATATTTGAATTATACAAATAATGAAGATTTCACAAAATACTAAATATTGATTAAAAAAAATTAAAAATACTTTGCATAATCAATAGTTGAACCATTTTAAAAAATTACTACCAAAATTAATCATATACACTTTCAAATCAATACTTTATCAAATAATTCAACACAAATAAAATTACTGCACAAGCATATATATTAAATAATCCAACCATTGTAAAAAAAATTACTACCAAAATTATCCATATACACTATCAAAATCAATATTCCATTGAATCCTCCATTAACACAAATAAAATTATTTCACAAACACGTATATTAACTTCTTACATATACACTTGTTTTCACTCACAATAATGAAGATCGCATAAAATTATGCAAATTGTTGTGCTTAATAATATCTTGTCCTTTCAGTTAAGTTGACCTGCTTATTAAAGATTATGGAAGACATAATTGAAGATTTAAGAGAACTTTTTCATATCGTATTAACTGTATCAGGCAAGCGACAAATACAAGAAAACGAGTATGCTGACTTCTCTGTTATCAAAACACATTCAGCATTGCAGACTATTTACAAATTCAAAAACTACCATGGCTCAAACACCAACTCTACCCAAATAGCCAGTGGTAGGCATGACAATACAGCGGAGCACAAACATCTACAAACGAAAACAAAATATATAACTCAAAAGATTAATCAGGATTTAATAAAGCACGGTAAATTAGTCCTTTGATGTCGATTTGTCTTGCAGACCTTTAAACAAAGTAAATGGCGTCGCGATGTCGATGTTAAATTTTCTGTAAACCCGTGTCCATTCCAGGTAAATACGTCTCCTGTCAACAAGAGGGAGGCTCTCAACGACGTTACGAACTGCTTTATCTAGCTCACCACGCATGCGGGATCTTTTACAGCACAATTCTCCCATGATTGGTAGTCTTTTAGAGCACAATTCTCCCATGATTGGTAGCCAGGTTGTGAGAAAAGAAATTCGAGAAGCTCTTGAAACTATTATCTTTCCGTCTCCTATGGCCTGCATAAAAAAGATTATAATGTAGAACACCCCCTTTCTATCAAAATCTGAGTATTGGCAATTAACCTTTACATACTTCGTAAATTCTGGATCTTCACAAAAAGCGATGAATGCAGCTTTGAGTATATCTCCATCACAATGCTCGATATGTTTAAAGAGCGGCCTCATAGGAAAGATACTGCGAGAATGGATAGATGACTTGAACTCTTGCAAAAGCACACGCCCGCATACTTCCATAACTCTTCTAGATGAATCTTCCTTGAATATGTCCGCTATATATTCCTCCGCAGTTCTCCGGTTTCTTTCGCTGGCCTTCTTCTGGTCTTTAATAAGATAGACCATTTCTTTGATAATCCTTTCCACAAAAATTATATCGTCGCCAATCTCTTTATCAAGCCTGGCAGCTAAATCTGGTAAAAGTTTCAATCCCAAAGACGAGAGCACGTCTCGAATTTGGGATTCTTCCTCAGAGCTCCAACGAACTGCTTCCAAATATTGCATACAGTTGTTGATGCAGTCATCATCAGCCAACAACTCAGAAGCAACTGAAAGAATAGCAAGGCATTCCTCAACATTGGTGAAATACACTCGCTCGCCATACATGAGTTCAATGCATTTTAGATAGTCATCGAAGTTATGAGAAGTAGTTACTCTTATTTCACCAGGTTTATCCGATGACCAGCGCTCAGACATCTTGACTCTGAAAAACTCCGATCTTTTGAGAATCACAGAATGGAGAAAAACTGGATTTCTTTCGTATTTTTCCTTATTTGGGCCTGTTAACCAAATTTTGACATCTGCAGAGGTTAGGACTCCGAATCGAACCTGAGCTTCTTCCATTGCAAATACGGATACTGAAAGAATGAAATTTAAGCACTAACACTATACTGAATTGAACAACAAATTGAAAAATTGAACAGCAGACTGAGAAAATAATAATTCTGAAAATATTATTCAACTGTATGTTAATTCTGCTACAAACAACTCTATATAAAAGAGTTCTCAAAAAACAGCGATCATGCTGCTGGAGGAAACAAAAGAAAAACTAAAAACAAAGCTAAAAGCAAAACCTAAGGAAAGATGCAGTGAACAGTTTTAAAGCTTAAAAAGCTAAAAACTAAAACTAAATCAATGAAATATACGCACTATGCAAACTGCTTTAAAACTTAAAAAACATTGACTCATAGAAAATATAAAGTTAGTTAAAGAGTTATTTTATTTACTTTTGAAATTATTTAAAGTTATTTTATCTGTATTTATTCAGTATTATTTTTTTAAATTCTTTCAAGATCTATGAATACATCTATTTTTTAAAAATTCTTTCAAGATCTATGAATACATCTCTTACTCCTAATGAAAGTAGAATCCTCAATTCATAGGAAATAGAATTCAAAATTATGAACAATTAAGATTTTTTCTTTTCATGGATCTATTAAAAAATATCAAAGAAACAAATAGTAGGTTGGGACCATATATAGTAAGGATTAAAATAATTGTATAGCACCACCATTGAAGTATTTAAGGTGGTAAGGTCCTTTAGATTCCTCGTTGTTCAATTTGTCATGAAAGATAAATCACAAAGGGCCCATCTACTAGTTGATGTTTTAAATGAAGATTAGATTCAAGGTAAAATATTAAAGAAGAATAATATTACATTGTAAAATAGGTTAGAGATAAAGAAAACATTTAAAGTTTTAAATTAAATTTTAAAAGGGGAAATCTAATATATAAATCTACTTAATTGAAATAAATTTATTTTAATTTGTGTTATCTGAAGTTGAATTGAATGGAATTTATGTTAATTCGGTGTATTCGGAGATGAATTAAAAGGGATTTATTTTAAGTCGGGAAGGTGAGTTAAGGTTTGTTTGGGGCATCATTCATGTAAGAGAATTTTTTCAATTTGAGAAAGCTTTTCTTTATGGGTTCATTTTTTCGATTTGTCTATCTTTATAATTTTTTTCATATTTTTAATTCTATTTTTTTATATAAAAAAGTATTTCATAAAATATGCATAGAGAAGGAAAATAAATTTGAAATATATATTTTAAATATTTTAGAGTAGAAATTGTGTGAGATCTATTAATGAATATTTCCTTTTAAACATTATATTAACAAAATAAAAAAATATAATATTCCCAAAATGAGTAGGTGGTAGATTGCACACCCACCAAATCTAAGAATAGTACAATAAACTAGGGGTCAAGCTCACAAAAAACCTAAGCAACCAAAGTTACACAAGGTAGGTGAAGAGGATCTTGATCATCAAGCTTCACCCAAACATCCTTGATGGTGGCATCATCAATCAACTCCCAACTAATTAGAGGAATATTGCCACATTCATTATCCTCAAAAGGTTGTTAAGCACATACTAGAGAAATGGCAAGTTGTAAACAAAGAAATTTTCCAATGTTTGACCAACTAACATCTTTCTTGAGAGATGGAGGATAAGAAGGTTGGCAGCATCCTCCACATGCAATAAAATCCCTAGGATTCTAAAGCCATGAACCACGGGAATGAGAACCACAATCACACCTGACTAATTGGTTGCATCCACACTGAAATTTGTGAGGGGAGGTGGAGTTTGGAGGAACCTAGGCAGCAATGCATGGGCATTGCCTTGGTAGTCCGATAGCTCTTGGAGATGGGTAACTTCAAGTGTAAATTTTTTAGCTTGCACCTGAATCTACATGTGAACATTAGAGAAAAATGATAGTTTTAGTGTAGAAGAAAAAATACTTATAAAATATATAGTGATTAGAAAGAGAAGAATTCATGTCTTTCTAATTAATAAAATGTATTTCTACTCTAAAATAATGTCAATTCTAGGTATACTTGTGTCAGAGACAAGGCCAATCTCCAAACAAAACCATGTGCTAGGAAAATGGAGTAGGTCTAAAAGGTTTGAAAAAATTATAAATATAGTTTCATGCTTCTTCAGCCTAAGGGTAGAACTAAAAGAGATGCTTGAGGGATTAAAACTATCCACAAAAAGGATATTGGAGATAGGTGAAGCCTGTGTGGGAAAGACAAGTCCCCATAGGTAGGCCTTCCTACAACAATCTCCAAGAAAACTAAGCCAATTTATACTCCAACATCACAGACCAAACATATTAAAATATTTTTTGTCAGGTCCCATGAGAGGACTAAATTTGCTAACATATATTGAGTTGATCAACCACATATAAGCATGGAGATAACCAAAAATAACACATGCAAGGTTTTTAATTCAGAAAGGGGGTGTCTAGATACTACTTCTAGTCCTTCCACCATGGTTTGAGATAACTCACCCCATCTTTGTGAACCATCTAGATGGAGAGATACCATTAATAAATATATAATAATTATCTTGGTCCTAATTAGAACACCTAAATTTAAGTTTGAGTTTTGACCAAGGAAGAAAATTCTTGGTCACTTAACGAATGAAATATAGTAAAACCCACACTCCCCATTTTAATAACTTCAATGCATGAATCCATGGTAATTGAGCAAGAAATATCCCTTTAGATATGAGAACTAGGGAACACCAAATAGAGTATTGTTTAATTGATAAATCATTACAAAAATCATCTCCAACCTAGTGAAGCTAGGGTTAGACAACTTCCCAATCCTTCAAAATAATTTTGGTAACAAAATTTACTTGAAAGGAAACAATTTCCCTCATGGTAAGAAGGGTTCCTAAATCCAAACATTTCTAGGTTGGATGACCTTGAGGTGTGTCAATGTAATTATAGTGGTGAACAAGAATTTTCCAATATTCATTACCTTGGAGAGATTTTATGATCCACTTGGAACATAAGGAAATACCTTGATGACAAATAGAAATCAAACCAAGCCCTCCAACCTCACAAGGTAGACAACATATTTCTCAAATAACACAATAGAATCCTTGATGCCCATCATTGGAAGCCCATATAAAATCTCTAAGGATCTTCTCAACCTTAAAATAAGAAGCCTTAGAAGGGACCCAACATGAAGAATAACTAACATGAGTGACCTCCAAAACCTTAGATAATATATGAAATTTCCCTACCATAGTGAGAGGCTTGGTAATCTAGTAGTGCAATTTCTTCTCAATTCTTATAATCATCTTATCAAAGCTCTAGAAGAGTGGAATGGAAAGGAAAGGTAGTTCCAAGAAAATGTAAAATATCCCCATGGTCAATCCATTTCCAATCAAACTGGTCAAGCCACCCCAACTTGGGAAGGAATGATTATTTATAACAAAAGGTCTCATATCATTCAATGTTGGAGTCAGAAGCCTAGAAAAACATGTTTAGGTGGTGGAGAGTTTGTTTGATATTTCTTTCCTCCTCAAAATGATAGATTTTTAGCTATCCTTTGGATCATACTCTCTGATCCATTGATATTAATATCGCACTTTATGATCTTGTGGCATAGAAAAATGGTCATTTGTCATTTACATGGCCTTCTAGGTCTTGTTACATAGTGTTGAGACTATGTTGCTCTAATTTTATGTTGTATCACAGCTTGAACATGCTTATTTAGGTAATTAAATTCAAATAACAATGTCTTATGAAGTGTTGTAAGATGTTTCTACATTCTTCTAGACTTTATTTAATATAATTTACCTAAAAATCACCTTTTTACACATCAACAATCCCTATTATGAAGTGTTGTAAAGTCTTGCAACAAGATTTCACACTTTTCTAGGCACAATCTCCTTATTTACACCTTTCTCATGCTTTATTTTGTCCCTTTATGCCCTCATATGCTTATATTAAGTGTATTTTTGGATATTATCTCAACAAACAACATTAAACACAACATTATTTCTGACACATGGTTTTAGGTCCTAGGTGGTTCACCACCTTAGCACCAAATTCAAAATATTTTAAATTTCCTTTTGCAATTTTATTAAAAGTTACTTGATGTTAGCCTGTGATGAGGTATGAATGGATAGTAAGACACAAGAATTGTATAAATAAGTATTTTTCACCTCATTTTATATCTCTCTATCTCTCTCCCAATTCATCAAATTCGCTTATCCACATATACATTCAACCACTCAACCATCCTACATCATCAAGCAACTATTAAAGCAATTTGAAGCTGCCATTGACATTACTTCAGACTTACAAGATCAAGTATTTGGTGAGTTAATAGCATTTGCATGTTGTTCATTTATCATTTCCTTTGCATTTTGTTTATTTCTATTGGGTTTGATTACCAAAGTGAGGCTTGACCAAGGAAAACCCCTATTTTCTAACCCTCTAACATTTTTCCCCTTTGCATGTGTCTTTGTAGCCTTTGTTTTGAATATTTGACAGGTTTAAAGGTGTTGAAAAGTGGAAATCAAGTCAAATAGGCTCTTCAAGTCATCTTTTCAATGTTTCAAGCATTTTGAGTGTTTTTTGTCTATTTCCTGCAGAACTAACTTTGGCAACCCGACATTCAAACATTCCTAAATCTGGTGTTGCAATGTTGCGATTTGATTTTCTAGAAATCTAAGAGTGGACTTATTCACCACCCTTGGCAAGTGAGTCCCACCTGAGACCTGAAAACTCTATATTTTGTCATATCTCAGATCTTGACTATCAAAAATAAGTTCCTAACACTTTTTCACCAGTAAGAGGATTGATTCGCCACCCTAGGTGAATGAGTCCCACTATGAAAAACCAATAAATTCACTAGGATTCCATACACTCCAGATAGTTCATATTTCATTCAAGTGTACTTTGATTTCATCTGTCTCTTTTTTTCTACATATTTCTTTCAATTTCTCCATCTTCATAGTAATTTGCATATCACAATGTGTTTTCAAACATAGCATAAATCTCACTTTTGCATTCATTTTAGATCATCTTAATCAATCCATTGCATTTAGTTTAGTCCATTTAGCATCATATCACATTGCATACATCCTAATTTGAGTGTTACATAAGCATTTTTGGATCCTAGATCTCTCTCTTTCTAGGTGAAGAATCTTCAGAAGAGAGCAAGCATTCTAGGGTCCCAAAATCTATGTCACATTTTGGTGAACCCAACTTTTGAATACTTTCAAAATTATGATTGCATTCACATCTTGCATTAGAATTCAATTAGGACATTGATTTGTTATTGCATTATAGGACTTTCCATTTTGCATTAGTGAAACATTCATTTAGTTTACATTTTTGCATTCAAATTCATTGAAAACACTAAAATATACATTTTTCATTCATCATTGCATTTTGTGGAACATTTAAATCATCCTTAAAATTCTATAAAAAGACAAAAGAATAGCATCCTAGGACTCATTTGTCACCCTGGGTGAATCAGTGCCTCTGCACTTTTTAGACAGTGGTTCCACACTTTTTTTGGCATTTTTCTACATTTATGTTTTGTATATTTGCATTTTTGTTATAGTTAGTAGACTTTCTATTATTTGCATTTCAAATTCCTAGATTATCTTGCATTCCCATTCACCCTTCCTTTGTGGTACTTGCATGAGTGTTTGGTGCCCTGTTGATAATACTTTAGTGAGAACAAGTTCTAGACTCTTGGTATGGAAAATGGTGCTTTAGGCCTTGACAATACCACTTCCATGCCTTCACCTTTACATCATATGCATGTTGACAATCAAAACAAATCCCTCGCGCAAGAAAAGGTAATTAATATTCATGAGGATTTTGCACATTTACAACAAGATTTTTCACTTGAAAATATTTCCACCACTACTATCCTTACTATTGAGAACCTTCATCGCTGAATTGAGAGTGATGATGGCTTGCACGTGTTGAAACAAATTGCTGATATTTACAATAAACATGCCTCTTGAAACACACAATCCGCAAACATTCTTGTAATCCATGGCACACCTCAAGTTCCTCCTCCTTCAACTATAGCTTCTATACCCACTTACACCAATCCACAAGTCCACACAACTATCCATCAACCTAATTATATGAATACTTCTTTCTCAATTTCCACTAGCATTCCTACTTCTTTATGGTATTGCAACCTCCTTCCACCACTTTCACACCCCTTAGTATTCCTTTCACCTCTCCTAGCATCACTTACACTCCTTCACCATTTTCCCTTCCACCTCAACCCACTTATCCTAATCCTTTTATTACACAACTCCTTAACACTGTTTCATCCATGCAACACCAACTTTCCACCATTATTCAAGGTCAAGTGGCTCCACCCACATACCTTGTTCACAATAACCCCTTATCATTAGAAATCCTACACACCCTGATGCCACAAGGGATAGAAATGTCGAGGTTTGAGAAATATGGAGGAAAATGAGAACCTATCAACCATATATCAATGCTTTTACTAGTTTTTGTAGTGACTTTCTCCTTGATGATAAACTTTTGGCAAAAAATTTTCCAAGGACCTTGAAAGATACCACTTTAGAATGGTTTTCCAACTTGCCCAATTATTCTATCCATTCATTTAATGAATTGGTGGAAGCTTTCATTACTCACTTTCAAGTACACATGACACCCAAAAAGATGATGGCAGACCTTATGAGGTGTAGACAAAACACGGATGAAAAAGTGACAAATTTCATCTCCTGGTATCAATCCTTATACACTCAAGCTGATGTCAAAATTCTAGATACACATCTGTAGAAGATGTTTATCAAAAATTTGCACACCAATCTTCAAGATAAACTTACCACGATGAAATTCCCTTCATTCATGCATTTATGAACAACATTATGTGATTATCAAAATTTAGTTTCAAGTCGTGACTCAAAATACACTTCTAAATGAGTTGAAAAACCTGAGCATAACAATAACACACACAACTTCTGCAAACCTAACCAAGGATTTTTACAGTTTAATCCACCTACTCCACCCCAACCACAACCAACTCCACAAGTTCAAAACTCAATGGCTGCTACTAAGATGGCCGTGCCTTATTCTTATGGTGATCCAAATGGACACTTCACCCCTTTACCTGACACCCTCCACCATACAATGAACCAATTAATTCAAAAATGAATGCTCACCCTACCACCTGTTCGCCCACTTGATCCCAATCAACCCTTACCACCTAGCTTCAAACCTAACACTTATTGCCATTTTCATTGTCAAAATGGCCATGACACCGATCATTGCAAGCATCTTAAACATTTAGTTGAAGATCTCATTGATTTAGGTGAAATGCCCATTATGGGTGTTAATGATCAAGGAAATACATCCATTGCACCCCCTAACCAAAAATTGCAAATCTTCACCAACCCTATGCCTAAACACAAAACCTCATTTTTCAAGGCTAGTGAATCTTCAAAGGATGATGTAATGAATGTTGTTACACACAACGAACAACTTGATACACCTCCTTTTGTTACCCAAGATGATCCTATGGAAATGGTGGTTGAGATAGACGTTATCCCTCGAAAGGGCCAAACCTCTAAATCTCTTGATGCCACTTTTTCTACTAAAGACATATTACAAAAAACTCCTAATGGTCTTCAGTACATAGCTAGCCGAATCTATTATAAGCCTAATAATGGGATATTAATAGATCCCACTTGTGGTGAGAATGTGATCACATAAGAGTTTCTTGTATTACATGAACTTTATCAAGATGATTATAATAAACCAACTGCATGGATCAAGACACATACTGGTTTTGCATGTCCTACG
Organism: Sequoia sempervirens; assembly: GCA_007258455.2. Taxonomy (NCBI): domain Eukaryota; kingdom Viridiplantae; phylum Streptophyta; class Pinopsida; order Cupressales; family Cupressaceae; genus Sequoia; species Sequoia sempervirens. The sequence continues at coordinate 183,098,291 of VDFB02086081.1, forward strand.
ATTGGATAGATCCACTCCCTTTGCAAATAGGACCTCAAAATTTGGATGTAAAATTTTTAGTTATTCCATAATTTGACCAATTTAATATGAGGCTAGGCTACCCTTGGCTTTACTCAATGAACGTGGTCTCATCAGTCATTCATAAGTGCTTGAAATTTCCACATGGCAATGAGGTATTCACCGTACACCATAGTAGCTTTAATCCTTTATCTTCCAAAGGTATTTTTTTCTTAGAATCCTTTTGGTCTAAACCCATGGAACCTATCACCCCTCATAAGGACTTCTTTTGCATTGCTTATCAAAATTTTAAAGCCAAAAGTATTGTTGAATTATCTCTTCATAACACATCTTCGTCCACCTCTACTCATCCTATCCTCAATGAAAATATGATTACATTGGAATCTAATATTGAACAAACCATCAAACCTTCTAAAAAATCTCCTCCTAATGCTTTCCATCCATTGTTTAAACAACCAAGAGAAAATGAAATACCTCATGGCTTACCTCCTCATATCAAACAAGTATATAAAGCAAAAGAGAAAGTGGTTGATCCATCCTCTTCGGTTCCTCCTACCTTTCTCCCTTTGGAAGTAGAAGAACCTATGATGACTCAATCTTCTCTTACACCTCAACAACTTCAATATTGAATTCAATGAAACTATGGTTCTCGGGAATGTCGGTGTCATTGTCATCTCTTGGCTCATCAATCTCATACAAAAGATTATCAAGAAAATCAACGTCCACCCTTGACAGAAGTTCTTCGTGACCACTGTCCTTCTCCTGACCGATCACCTGAAATTTCAATCCAACAATTGCAACAAAATGAACTCGTTCAACAACCAACACTCTTGATACATCCATCCTTATAAATCACCTTCGTCCTCTTCTCATTATTAATCTTGACAATGATGATGAAGATGTGACGATCGCTAAAATAGATGAAGAAATACAAAATGGTTTGAACTCTTTATTTTCATCTACAAGGACCTTAAATGATACATCATTTCCACCAAGTGAAGAACTTGGTACAACTCCTAGTTCGACACTTGTGATTCTTCCTTTAGACAGTCAACCACCTTCATATTACACTGAACATGATTGGGAGGAGGATGACTTGATGGATGACTTTCATTTTCCTAGCTAGCGTTTCCTTGAAATTTATTTTCCTATTATTTTCATGTGCGTATCATGTTCCCCCGTATTGTGTGTTTGATGTTTTTCTCTCTTTGTACACTTCTTCTATTCGTATCTTTATTCTTCTATTTGTTGTGCTTTGTTTTTTGTTTTCCTTTTGGGGATGATGCAAAGCGTAGAGATGCCCTATGTCTCTTCCATGTTGACTCAAATGGCCCTTGTCTTTTTCCTTTTTGTTTTGTGTTTTCCTTTTGGGGATGATGCAAAGCGTAGAGACGCCCTATGTCTCTTCCATGTTGACCCAAATGGTCCTTATCTTTTTCCTTTTTGTTTTGTGTTTTCCTTTTGGGGATGACGCAAAGTGTATAGACACCCTATGTATCTTCCATGTTGACCCAAATGGTCCTTGTCTTTTTCCTTTTTGTTTTGTGTTTTCCTTTTTGGGATGACGCAAAGCGTAGAGATGCCCTATGTCTCTTCCACGTTGACCCAAATGGTCCTTTTTCCTTTTTCTTTTATCTTTTCTTGTGATTACCTTTTAGGGATGACAAAAGGCATTGAGACCGAAATGTTTCCTTCATGTTGACCCAAAAGCTTTTTTTCATTTTCATTTTTCTTTCTTTTCGCTTGTATTTTCCTTTTGAGGATGATGCAAAGGGTTGAGACCGCAATGTATCTTCCATGTTGACTTAAAATGAACTTCCTTTTCCTTTTTCTTCACTCTCTTTGTGTCATTCTTCCAGTTCTATGTGCCTTCAGGAATGATGGAAGTTCCATGATCTTTCATAAAAAAATTGTAGTAATGAACATATTGACCCCAAATCCATAGATCCCTTATGTGTTTGGTGTACTTTATTTTCTAGGGGGAAACTCCCTTACTATGTTTTTCCTTTTTCCTTGAAATGATGCAACCTATCTTTGAAACATATGACTTCGAATAGGGATTTCCAGGTTGGCTCTCATGTCTTTTTTTTACCTTTTCTTCTCTTCGCTAATTTCAAGTAATTGCTCACAAAACGATGTGTAGCAATTCCTTCAAAGTGTAGAGCATACAATACCATTATTTCATTGTGCATTCATGCTTCTTAGTGTAGCCTTGTCATTTACATGATGTGTTTGTCACTTTGTGGATGACATTGGGTATGATGTCCTTCATAAGCGTGATCTATCTTAGCATATTACATTCCTCTTTGTGGTTTGATGTGACACTACATCCCCTGAGTTGTGAATATACTATTCTCTGACTGGTCCTCTCTTGGAGACATTAGACACAATGTTCCCTAAGTGACTGACCTTGAATAAACTGAACAAGACTCTGGACATTTCACACTTTTATATTATTGCATTTCTTTGCCACCTTGCATAACACAACTTGCATGCATGTAGTGTCTTATTATTTTAAGCTTAACATTTACATTTCCTTTAGCTTTTTGGCACCTTGTTAAAGTTATCAAGCAATATAACTTTGGCATGGTTGAGCGAGAAGCCCAACTAGTGGCATGACTTTTCCCCATAGCCACTTTTGTGTTTGTTTGTAAGTGCATACTAACTAGCATATGTTTCTTACTTTCTTTTGGGCTTTCTCATGCCCCAGAGTGGGTACATTTGGGTTTTCTTACACCCTAGAGTGAGTACACATTTTTAAACAATCAGCCTAGATCTCTTTTCACAACTAGTTGGATTGATGATCGAAGCTTCATTCAATTTATTTCAACACTTGTGTGTTCCTTTGTCCTTATGTTTAGTTTACCATTGGATCTTTGTCCTATGGGCTTGATCATCCCTCTTGATCATTGTATTCCATCTTGCTAGCATAAGTGCATTTGAACCCTCCTCTCAATGTTCATGGCTACTTTAGTGTGAGTTTGAAGCAAGTTCATCCTCTCACTAAAGTGGGGGCTAAATGTGTCATAGAAAAATGGTCCTTTTTCATTTTCATGGCCTTTTAGGTCTTGTTTCATAGTGTTGAGACTATGTTGCTCTAATTTTATGTTGTATCAAGACTTGAACATGCTCATTTAGGTACTGAAATTCAAAGAACAATATCTTGTGAAGGTTTTGTGAAGTGTTGTAAGAATTTTGTACATTCTTCCAGACTTTATTTAATACAATTTACCTAAAACTCACCTTTTTACACATCAACAAACCCTATTATGAAGTGTTATAAAGTCTAGTAACAAGCTTTCATGCTTTTCTAGGCACAATCTCCTTATCTACACCTTTCTCATGCTTTATTTTGTCCCTTTAAGCCCTCATATGCTTATATATTAAGTGTACTTTTGGATATTATCCCGATAAAAAACACTAAAAACAACATTATATCCAACACATGGTTTTAGGTCCTAGGTGGGACCCATTCGCCATGGGTAGCGAATGAGTCCCCCTTGGCCCCAAATTCAAAAATTTTCAAATTTCCTTTTAGGATTTTATTAAAAGTTACATGATGTCAGCCTATGATGAGGTATGAACGGATAGTAAGGCACAAGAATTGTATAAATAAGTATTTTTCACCTCATTTTATATCTCTCTATCTCTCTCCCAATTCCTCAAATTCACTTATCCACATATACATTCAAGCATTCAAGCATCCTACATCATCAAGCAACTATTGAATCACTTTGAAGTAGCCATTGACATTACTTCAAACTTACAAGATCATTAATTTGGTGAGTTAATAGAATTTTCATGTTGTTCATCTATCATTTCCTTTGCATTCCATTTATTTCTATTGGGTTTGATTACCAAAGTGGGGTTTGACCAAGGTAAACCCCTATTTGCTAACCCTCCAACATTTTTCCCATTTGCATGTGTCTTTGGAGCCTTTTTTTACATATTTCATAGGTTTAAAGGTGTTGAAATGTGGAAATCAAGTCAACTGGGCTCTTCAAGTCAATTTTTCATTGTTTCAAACATTTTGAGTTTTATTTGTTTATTTCCTGTAGAACTGACTCTGACAACTCGACAATTAGACATTCCCAAATTTGGTGTTGTAGAGTTGCTATATGATTTTCCAGAAATCTAGGAGTGGAATTATTCACCACCCTTGGTGAATGAGTCCCACCTAAGACTTGGAAATTTGTATTTTTTTATATCTCAGATCCTGACTATCAGAAATCAATTCCTGACACTTTTTCACCAGTAGGAGGACTAATTCACTTCCCTAGGTTAATGAGTCCCACTGTGAAAAACCAGTAAAATTCACCAACATTCCATACACTCCAAACAACTCATATTTCATCTAGGTGCACTCTAATTTCATCCATCTCTTTTTGTTCTACATATTTCTTTCAATTTCTCCATCTTCATAGTAGTTTGCATATCACAATGTGTTTTCAAACATAGCATAAATCCCACCTTTTCATTCATTTTAGATCATCTTAATCAATCAATTTCATTTATTTTAGACTATTTAGCATCATATCACATTGTATACATCCTAATTTGAGTGTTACATAAGCATTTTTGGATCCTAGATCTCTCTCTCTTTCTAGGTGAAAAATATTAGGAAGAGAGCAAGCATTCTAGGGTCCCAAAATCTGTCACAGATCTATCATATTCTCTCTTACATTATACTAATGATAGATCATAGAGTGAATTTTTTTTATTAAAATGCTCATAAAAAATTAGTTCTTGATAGAATATCTTCAATTAATCCTAATAATCATGCAAAAATTATATCTTTGAGTAGAATTTTGATTATTATATTTATATAAAATCTATTTTAGATCTAAAAATAAATAAAACATAGAGAAGGGGAATATATTTCATAGTAAAATTGTCATGATAGTTATATTCATTTATTGTTTCTCTAGAAATACTAAGAGGAAATATAGGTTACAAGGGAAATTAAATAAATATATATAATCATAATAATGAATTTCATATACCTATGTCATTTTTATTTATTTTTATGTCTACCTTGAGGCTTGATGTTTTAATACATATATCATGGAAAATGTTATGATCTTGTGCCAAGTTGGACTCATTCTCTTATTTTTTGAATCTATTTACACACACACACACATACACCTTATCTATCAACTTATCACACTTATTCATGAACTACCTCCATTTAGTTGTTTCCACCTACATTTAATAATTATCTGATTCTAGGGCAAGACTATAGTCACAAGGGTGACCTCACAATCACAAACTTGTCCTTTTATAAAATTTAAATTTGATCAACTAGCCCCTTAACCCTTCCACCTTGAGTCAACTAAATAGACATTTAGCACAATATTTAATGTTATGTGCTATTATATAAAGATTTTAATACATTTAATCTAATAGTTAAGAATTCATATCTCCTAATCCCATAATTAATTCAAGAGTACATCATTATTGAACACTCATGCAATTAATAGCAAAACATTTTGATTTGGTGCAGAAAAAAGAAGGTAAGCAATTTGTAGCACTTGCCTAATATTTTATACATTATTCATTTTTTGGGAATTGATCTAGGTGAAAGATCCTCATGACATAACAACAACCCTTTAATCTATTTTTAAATACCAAGCCAGGTCCCCAAGCATTTTGGAGGAGAAGAGCTTAGGATCACACATCAAGTGAATTTACAAATAAAATCTATAATTGGTATTTATGATTAATATTGATCTAAAATATAAATTTGTAACTACAAATTCTTCCTATTGACACAAACTTATCCTTTGATATTGAAAAAAGATCCAATATAACTTCCAGATAAGCTAATAATAGAGAGGCATTATATTCATCAGACAAGCTCATAATTTTAACAATTTGATCTTTAATCATCATTTTTTAAGATAAGTATGATCCTCTATCTCAATCAACTTCTAAAACACTTTGTTAAATTTCCTATTCTCAATTATAATTAGCTAATTTTAGCCATTTTTTCCTATTTGATTGCATATACTTGATTAGTGTAGGTTAAATCATAAGAAAATATTAAATGTTTATTGTAGGATAATTAATTAATGAAATCAATTAACATAACCTAGGAAATAAAATAGAATAATTAAATGATAAAATACTAAATAAAATGTAAAGGAATGGTAGAATTATCTTTGAGAACTATGAAGAAGAATTTATCTTGACACAACATACATTTCAAACACCTAGGGGTGGAAGAATAAAGGTTTTAGTGTATATATTGCACTTTATGCATACACATAGACTTTAAGCCTACTTAGGCAACCCATTGACCCTTTCTTTGTGAGGTGTTATTGTAGATATGTGTCCTACGATGTGTCAAATTAATTTTGATACCTCTACATTTTTGGTAGGCAACTCACCACCACTCCATGAATGAGGATTCATATCCTCATTTCATGGATGTCAAGTGCCTCCTTCACTCCTATTTATATAGACTTGGTTTACCTAATTTACTTGGTCGACTATTATACAATCCTGTGTTCATTACATGCTTGCTTTCAATCTTTGTATTTGCAAGTTCTTTCATGGAATTAGAATTAGATGTGGATTTTTCAGGCCATGAGATGAGTTCATTCGTTTTTCATTTTTTTCTATTCTTCTCTGCCTATAATAATTGATAGGAAAAGTCGTTCGAATGGAGGTCAAATAGAAGAAATCTTGCGCAAGATTTTTCTTTGTAACCCCTGCAATTTTTTCCTTTCTTTTGAAGTGTTGATTAAGGGGTAATGTTTCATTTTGTAGGCCATTTAATCATTTTCAAGGCCCTGATTCAACCTTTTTTAGGCTGCATTTGAAATTGGGGAGGGTTGTTTGAAGGAAAAGATTCACATTTTAGGCAAGAATTTGCAATTTTAAGGGCCCCTAGTCATATACAATTTAAGGCCTTGCTTCTTTCCAACACAAGGGGGCTTAATTTTTCTCTTGTTTTTTCCCTTCCATTCTAATTTTTTGGTGCAAGAACTTTATTTTCTAAAAATCTAAAAAACTATTTTGCAAGAAAGGAAATATTTTGTAATAGGTGGAAAACTTCATAGTGCCATAACTTTTTTTTAGTAACTTATATTTAAGTGTCATTTTTTAAAAAAGTGCATATACTTTCACCATGAATCCAACGAGCATAATATCACACTCATTCTATAAATTTCTCATTTATGCCTCTATTGCATTAGTTACACACACTCCTATAAAGTGCCAAATTTTGGGGGAGGAATAATCAAGGGCGTGTTGTGTGTGGTCCATTTTCAAACTTCCTGAAGAAGTGATTTTACGTGTTGTATTTTCCCTTAACTTTTGCATGTATTTCTAAGTTCTTCATTTCCATATTTCTAAAAAGAAACTATCTAAAGTCTAGCATCATGGAGTCTAATGTTACTATACTACCCCTTAAACCTTTCAATTATCTTGATTGGAAGATGAAAGTAATTATTGTGCTTAAGAAAAAAGGTTCATATAGGGTAACCATGGGAATAGAGAAAGAACCTATAGTAGCTAAAGACAAAGAATTTTTTTTTAATAAGTGTGATCAAGCATTTGGATTTCCATGTTTAAATTTTTGTCCTGGATTATTATTCCATGTTGAGAACTTGACAACGCCCAACCAAGTCTGGGAAACTTTAGACAAACTATTTGGGAAAATAGATGAACTTAGAAGCCACGAGTTGGAAAATAAACTCTTAGGTCTTAGTCCTAGGATTTTTACAAACTTACAAGACTTCTTCACTAAATTTAAATCTGTAAAGTTGTAGTTAAAAGATCGTAGAATTAAAAAGAAAGAGGATCAATTAATTTTTTTTGTACTTTCCAAGTTAGGTCCAAATATTTTTATGTTTGTATCAAATTTCTACTTTGCTAAAAGGGCTCTTGGAGCCTCATGGTCAATGCCCACACTTGACAACTTTATTGTTGATCTCACAAGGAATCAAAAAAAGTTAATTCAAATGGTAAATCTACTAAGCCTCAAGCCTTACTTACAAGGAATGAAACAAAACAAACTTCAAAAGGGGAGAAGAAGAACACTAAAAAGGATAAGGAAGTTAAGAAAGAAGGAAAAATTGGAAACTCCAAAAAATATTCTCAAAGTAAGAAGAGAGTTAAATGTGCATTTTGTAAAAACATTAGACATGATGGACATTAATACATGAAGAAACAATTTGGTTCTCTCCAACAAATTCTCAAAGAGAATAATATAGGGATACCTAATTTTGTGAAAGCATCTTCATCAACTCGGGAAAATACTAAGGACAAAGATAAATCATAGGGTAAAGCCTTGGTTGATATAGAATATTTATCGCAATCATGGACTATAGAATCAAGTGCTTCACACCATATGGGTTCTTCACAATTTTTTTTTCATCATTAGATCCATCTAGTATGTCTGAAATAACCTTAGGTGATGATACTCCAACATTGGTAAAAAGGAGAGGTTTGTTGAAGTTGAAGGAGGAACATTTTCAAATGTTCTAAGTGTTCACTATCAACTAATCTCCTTTAAGTGTATCAAATAACTCATTTAGGGAAGGGAATGAGAGTACACTTCTCTCTAAATTCAATTGAGATAAGATAATTAAAAAGAAATAAAATTGTAGCAATAGGGGAGGAAAATTACTAATCCATATTATATACCTTCTCCAATTTTTCCATATATATTTCTCCAAAAGCACTACTAACTCATTTAGATGAAGTTGGTAAATTCTAGCATGAGTAGTTTGGCCATCTTAACTACCACTATCTTGAGAAACTATGTCAACATAATGTGGTCAAGGGATTACCTAATTTTAAATTTTATAAATGGCTTTGTGAAGGTTGTGCACTCAAAAATCATCTAGAAGAAAATTTTGATAAAGGAAAATCATGGAGGGCAACAGAAGTTTTAGAACTTGTTCACAGTGATGTTTTAGGGCCTTTTCCCCATCCATATTTTAGAAAGGCTAGATATGTTCTCACCTTTATTGATGATTTCGCATGTATTATATGGGTCTACTTAGGAAAAAATTTAGAAGTGTTTTAATCTTTTCAAGATTTCAAAGCTCTTGCTGAAAAACAATCAGGAAAAGTCATCAAGTTTCTTCAAACAAATGATTAGGTTGAGTATGTCAACAACCATTTTGAGTAGTTTTTCATATTAGAGGGGATAGATCTACAACACATAGCTCCATATAATCCTCAATAAAATAAAATGAAAAAAAAAAAATCTTTAAAAGAGAAGGCTAGTTTTGTGATTCACTCTTTAATTTTATGAAGCTTGGAAAGGATGGAAACCAACAGTTGATCATTTCATAGTTTTTGGCTATCATACCATGACAAAACATTTTGAAACAACATCGTAAGGCTATGGATCCACAATACAAACCTTGTGTCTTTATTGGATATGCAGATGGTGTAAAATGATGTCACCTACTCTGCCCTACCACACATGAGTTGTTTATTGAGAGAAGTGTTAATATTCAAGAAACATCTCTTGAAACTATAATTGACACTTATCAACATATTATGGACTCACTAAATCTTGATTGGAGTACTGATGATTCAAATCATTCTCAACAGATTCCTAGTGTAGTAGCTTCTTCTAATCATCACAGTGATGAAAATGATGAAGGTTCATCTTCATCTAGTTCAAGGAATGCATTTGAAGTTCATATATCTACAACATAATCACCCACATATCACACTATAAAAAGGGAAGATATAGAGATACAAGATCTTGCAGATGGCTAAAAGATTCAAGCAGATTTTTAAGGGGCCACATGTGTTATTTGCTTCAATTTGTGATCCATAGACATTTAGCGAGGCATAAGTTGTAATAGAGTGGGATATTTCTATGGTTGGGGAATATGATTCCTTGATTATAAATCACACATGATTTTTGACTTTACTTCCTAAGGGAAGGATGATAATTTGATGTAAATGTATATATTAAACTAAACTTGTAGTATATGGTTTAGTTAATAAGTACAAAGAACATTTGGTTAATTTCTAAAGGTTTTTTACAAATTGCAAGTACTGGTTATACAAAGACCTTTGCATGAGTTGCTAAGATGACTTTGATTTGACTTACACTAGCTATAGAAACAACACATGGATGGGATGTGTATTATATGGATATTAAGAGTGTATTTCTTCATAGAGACCTTGAGGAGGGTATTTAGAGGATCATGATGGGCCAAAAAGTGGCGATATGATGGGTATGTGTAGGGTATGTGGCTGATGACATTTTTTTACCCAAAATTAATGAAACAAAAAGGGTTTTTAAAGGAGATTCTCAGCTTTCCACAAATATAAATTATGTTTTACTTTGAGTTTAATAAATAATTATTATTCATTTTCTATTTGAATTACAACTAAAGTCCTGATTGATAGGTTGATTGAAAAGAATATATAGCTTTCAAATGGTATCACATTTTTTGAATCCAAAGCATGTGTCACATTCTATTCTTTGCATGCTATAAGATTTTAAAAAATGAATTTCATGAAATTTTGACCAAGTTATGGTGGTCAGACATACACGTTTTTATATTTTTTAAACATTGTAATAAGTAATTCATAATTAGTTATTTACTTGGAAAAAAATACAAAAAAAAAATGCATCACATCAAGACATGAGTCCTCTACTTATATCTAAAATAATATAAAAAAATATTATCATTTTATTGTGGTTAGGGTGGTCAAACAGACACCTACTTCTTATTCTTTTCCTGAAATTTAAGTACTACTGCATTGAAATTTCAAAACTTCACCAAATAGATTTTTTTTGTTTACAAATGAACCTAGTAGTTTAAAAACTACATTTAATTTTCTACAAATTATATTCTTACATATTTTTGAAATAATATAGATAACTTATTCAAATTTTTACGTCAAGTTGCCTAACTCTGATTTTTCTAAATTTTTTGCCACTTAAGGCCCTGGTTTTTCCATGATGATCCTACACATACCTAGGAGGAAATCTACATAGAACAACCACTAGGGTTTTTTTAGGATTCATCCTTATCTTGTATACTTATGAAATCTATTCATGGCCTCAAACAATCCCATAGGGGTTGGTATGCCAAGATGGATTTGTACCTCCTATCTCTAAGTTTTAGTAGATTCTATTCAGATCCTAATGTGTATCTATTCTAGTAGGATGATTCACTTTTGATACTGGTTCCATATGTTGATGATCTTTTGATTATCAAGAGTACTTCATCTTCCATTTCAATAATGAAGACATAACTTTAGGATAGATTTGACATGATAGACTTGGTTTTATTGCACTACTTCCTTTGCATTGAGATTTCACAATCCACTTCAAGGATCACTCTTGCACAACCTAAGTATACTCACAATCTATTTGCATAGTTTTACACGACTACTTGCAAACCATCTCTGACTCCATTTCTATCTAGAGTAAAGCTTAAGACTTATTGGACAACATGATTGGTTGATGCTACATTGTATCAACAACTTGTTGGTAGTCTTATATACTTGACTCATATTAGGCTAGAGATTGCCTATACAGTAGGCATGGTTTCGAGATTTATGTAGGAACCTCATGAGATACATTGGAAAGGAGCTAAGAGGATCCTTCATTACCTTGATGGTACTCTTGGGTTTGGGATTTGTTGGAACCCTTGAAAAAAAGAATTGGTTCCATTCCTAAACTCTGCAAATTTTGGTCAATTTTAAATATCTGTACTTAGCATTTTTCTATCAAAATATCTCCTAATAAACCTTTAAATCAAATCCCTTATTAATTTTATGATCTATATTTGACCTCTTATCACCCATCCTTGGTCATCCTAAAACATCTTGATTAATTGAAGCCCGTGAAGTTACAAGCCCTCGTGCCTAGGTCTGAAATCTTTTTCTTTATAAGGTTGATTGATTGATCTTATTGGACCTTTATAATCCTTTCAAATAATATTGTTTAAAGTCCTTTGAGTCATTTTTATACATTATCCTAGGTGGTCCCCTTCCTCAAATAGAAATTATGAGAACATGCCAAATTATTTCACTTAAGTATTGTCCACCACCTTTGTCCATCACTCATTGCAAATGGCTTTGAGAACATTTGGTTTATATCAGTGATGCACAATGCATGAGTTTTTATTTGTATCACTAAAGGTTTTGGCTATCAATAATTTCTCTTGAGTTTTGAGTTTTGAATTAGTGATAAGTGATTACCTCAGGGCTCTTTGAATTTCACTCCATCATTCATTGCGGACGGTTGTGCACTTGTCGTCAAATTAGCGATGAGCAATGAGGTCACTAGTTAATGTGATCCATCATTGTTTCAAACAGGGTAAATGAGTTATATGTTTGTGAGAATTGATTTTGAAGTAATATGCATGTGGCCTAATTTGATTCCATCACTATTTTTCATCTGTCGCTGATATGGTCTCAAATTTTAAACACAAATTAGCAATGCACAATGTGAGGTGAATATTTCAAAGAAGGATAATGATCCAATGATCGAAGTTTCATCATGTCAATTCTCTTATCATTGATTGAGCCATAGAAGGGTGGGGCAGATCCATGATGAGTGATGGGATGTTTTAGGGAATATTTTCTTCAATGTCAGATATTTATACTTCATTGTTCTAAATGAAGAGGCACAGACCAGGATGGTGATGCATGTTGATTGTTAGATAGGATGACTAATGAAGTTAATGTTGTAGTTATGGATAGACACTAAGAGGGGGTTGAATCAGTGTCTTAACTTTTTCAACTTTGATCAAGGTTTTAATTCTAATTTCCTTTTCTTTCAACAATAGAGTAGAGTAATCACTTTTGAAAGCACAAAGATGTGACAACATTAACTCTGTCTATTAGACAACTTATGAAAATATGATTTGAGTGAGATATCTTGCATTTGCCAAAATAGTTACGGCTGACATTGATTAACAATCAAAGCATGATGATAGTGCAGGTGCAACTCATAAGACTATTCAAATAATGATCAACATTATTGACTCACTTCTTAAACAAATGATTTGAATGTAGCTTTAAAGACAAGAAAGGTATTGAAACAAAAAACACCTTTAGCACATTATAACTATTCTTAAGCAATGAATCAAATGAGAACTTTTAAGCTTCCTTTTGAATTAGACTCTTCAACAATGACTTGTGCAAGATATTTGAACTAAAAATTTGAAAATATGATGGAACTATCATTCAAGAATGTTCAAACTGATAAAAATTGTCACAATCAAGAAACAATATGACAACAAAAAAAAAGAGACCAAAAGAAAAAGAATTTGCCGAGTGGAAAACCCTCCTGGGGTAGAAAAACCACTCCTAAACTGCCATCCTAGCTTAATCTTTTTTAATCAACTATTCACAATGCCTTATAGGCTAATTTCTAAGCACCAACCCCTCGTTTAGAGATATCTATCTCAAGGAGCACCAACCCCTCAAATTATTTTCAGAACAATAGTAATATCAAATGATCTCTTTGATTTCTAGTAATCTTAAGAAACTCAACACTCTTATCTCCCTAATACCCTAACAATCCAACTCATGTATTACAGTGTTTTCCAATACATCTCTTGATACGGCCAAAATAACTATCTCTCAGAATTACTAGCCAGCGGCACCTTCACTGATTTCAACACTGGTTTTTATAAACATTTCAAGTATGTCAGTCATGAAGAAATCTGCAAAAATCATTTTTCACAAGATTCTGAAATGCTCTTACTAATTTTAGAATATGAAGCTGAATAATGATGATTTGTAGATGATGGTAAAAATTAGAGTAACGCCTATTGAGAGAGCTTTAATTTATGCGCTGAATCAGGAGATTTCAAATTGTAACCAAAAGATTTTCATCAAAGCCATGACAACCCACTAACAAAAAATTATATCCTCTAAATTCTTAGAGAATATTTTTCTAGAGATTCAATGCCAGCAAAAGATGTCACCATGCAACTATACTTAGAAAATCACATATCGGCCACAGAGACAAAGTTTGTTAAATGTTCGCTAAGACATCCAAATAGTCCTGCCAAAGGCAATTAAATTGCCAGTCATTCCCCTTAGTTATCGCTTTCACCATAACCCAACAGAGTCAGGGAGAAGTCATACCGAATATCCTATGTTGCACCGAGAGCCATGTAGCATTCTTTTGGTCGTCGAGACAAAAATAGTTCTCACTGAAAGGTAACCTTCATTCTCATGCAGGTCGCTATGACAAATTGTTATCAGGAAGACCTTATGTAGATTTCGTTAAGTTTCACCGAAATAACATGTGATCATTCCTATCACCATGACATATCACTCTTAGGGAGGCCTCTCGGAGAGCGCACTATGTCATACTAAAACAATTATGTCATCAGTCGCTCCTTTGTCTTATTCACCTTCACTGTGACTTTCCACTATCAGAGAGATATTATATCGATCTCAATATGTTTCACTGAGAGCCCTTAATGTTTTCCCAGTCACCGAGAAGTTTCTCACCGAACTGCACTTTTCGTTTCACCTGCTTTGCTATAGCTTTAAGATATTGGGTAGATCCTATGTAGATCACTTTATGTTTTCCCAAGATTACTTCATACACCCTGAGTCACTGAGATAAGAGAAAACTCTCGCCGAGAAGCATCTACCATTCAGTTTTGTGTATCGTTGTAACTTCAAACAATTGAGGAGACATCTTGTAGATTGTTTTATGTCATACCGAAACACCTTGAATTCACCTTAGATCACCAAGATAATTCAATTCTCATATTGATAGAGATCCTTTTATTTTCCATTGGTGAGACCGAAGGTCACTCGCTGAGACCTCACCTCGATATCGCATAGTCTAGCCAAAGTAACCCTTTGCACAAGTCGATGAGACCCTACAAAGTTGTTATAACATTTCACCGAAGCAGTAACCTTATGCCTATAAGACATTCAATGCATCGGTCGATGAGACAAAAAATATTTGGTGAGACTATATACCAAATACATTATGTTTGGCTGAAGCAAAACCCCAAATGTGATGTCGGCGAGACAAAACCACTTTGCCGAGACCTATTTCGATATGCCCAGCTCTGCCATTGAACCTCCATATGCACTAGTCGGGGAGACATTTCAAGTTCGATGAGACACTACCCCAGTAACAAAACTCCTACTGATAAATTCATCCTCAGTCACTGAAACCACATGAATGTCTCGCCAATAGACATCCACATGCATATGGTTGGTGAGACATAACATTTTCGTTGTGACCCTTCATCGAAGCCTTAAACTCATGCCGATATATCCTTTGTCATTGAGATAATAAAGATGTCATGCCGAAAACCACCTATAGGTAAAAAACAATCGACAAGACATAAAAAATGTCTTGTCGAAAGGCAACACAAACGTTTACTAGAAGAATGGATCGGGGAGACCCTAGCATTTTCACGCTAAAAAGTTCTTTTTCTGTCATTGAAACAATGTACAAATAAGATAACCAGAGACTGTATGAAGCTCAAACTGATTAGTACCATAGGATATTAAAATTCTAAATGTAGACTGTCCACTGAATGCTAAGACAAGTAAATCATATAGACAAAATTGTACCAGGATAAAGCATGAGAAGCCGATCTGAAACTTTCAACAAGTAGAATCAACTAAAAGGGATTTTGTCATCAAGGACAAACCATATGATCACAACTGAGAACCAACAAACTCCCCCTTTGTCCTTGATGGAAAAACACAAATGACTCTCCCCCTTTTTGCCTCAATGACAAAGGATAGAAGAGAAGAATGTGCCATGCCAGGAAACACAACTGAGAAGCCAACCAAATACCATAAGAAGTGGTTGCAAATAGAGTAATAGTGCAGCAGACATATTTACAGGAGAGCAATAAGATTGTAACATGTTAATATCATAGCAAAAGTAACAATATGTCCTTTTCAAGAATCTCGGTCTATATCATCAACGCCAAAGCAAAGGTACCAAAAATATTATAATGTAACAATTCAAATTGATACCTAAAGATTGAAGATCTGTTACTTGAACATACCACCTTTTTCATGTTTGATCAAGGCACATTCAAGATCACCTACTCCACATTCATGTTGATTAACTTCAATCTAGCAATACCAGAATGAGCACAAACAACCAACCTCTTCTCAGCACAAGTAATCTCAGTCGCTGTCCATGAAAATACATATCAAAGACCAATGATATTGGTTATTCTTCTTCAAATGACACACATCATTTTACTCTTTTCATACACAAAATATAACTTGAAAGCATGTATACTGCATAATTCATCATTAATCTGTTCTTGTACACCCATCCTTAGTCCATATGAGAACTTCTATTACCACACCAAGAACAATGAAAAATACCAAAGATAATTAATCTCAGCCCTCACTCAACACCAAATAATATCATCACAGAAATAACTCATAACATCAAACATGTTTTTCAATCACTATCCTCGAAAGATAAATACATTGACATTACTTTAGAACAAAGGCTTTCTTATTTTTAATATATTGAGGAACTCATCTATATGTATCCATACCGCTCAAAGATGTCATAAGGTCATACCATTATTTCCAAAACCCAAGCATCCAAAGATTTCATTTTAAAAAAAAGTGCACTGTCATTTCAAAAAATTATGAAAAATTTCAACCACTAGACCAAGCAAAAACATTCCTTAACATCTTATAACACCAAAAGAAAATGCAAGATGTCATACCTCATTCTAGACTTCAAAGGGGTAAAGTATATTACCATAATAGACTCCCCCCAAGTCTTTGCTTCTTCTCAAGACCTGGAAGGCAACACTTGTGCAAGGAGTGCACAAGGAGTTTTCTCATAAGCATCTTTATTGCTCTTCTTATCATCTTGATTGCTCTTTCTTCTCTAATCCAATGAAGACTTTTTCACTTGTTTGCTTAAAGTACCTATATTTCTATTGAATCTGCATTGATGTACTTTATTTCCAATGTTATTACATCTGAAACAAATGACTTTCTGATTGTTTTGACAAACAGAAGACTTCCTATAGACATTTATAGCATTGTTCCCTACATTATTATCACTTCTATTTTTCTACAGTCTCTTCTTAAGTGACTAAAATTGTTATAGTTGTAACACACCACATCCTCATTTCTAGGGACATTAGAATGATTCTTATTTGACCATCTTATGCAATCAATTGCCTTATGACCATAATCATTACAAACATAACAATATCCTTGGAAAGAATGATTATACCTGAATGAATGATCATGCCAAGGATGTGAAGATCTGAAGAAATTTTTCCTTTCTCTAAGAATACCTTTAGATTGTCTTCTAGTGTTAATGTTATCCTTTGATGCAGCAATACTATAACCAAGATCAACCTTCATTCTTGGTGTTTTCTTAGCTATAAAATTCTTTCCATCTGATGTAGTAAACACTGTTTCATGTTTAGATTTGTCTGCAGTGCTTTGTCTAACCTCATATCCCACTCCTTTAAGATCTTTAGAATGATTTTTCCTGCCCAACATCTCATTCAATATATTAGTACTATGAACAAATTTTTGAATTTTACCAAATTGAGCCTTGATAATTTCAAGCTCTTTTTTTAAAGCAACTACCTCTTCTTCAAGTTTTAGACAAACAATCTTTTTAATCTCCAAATCAGAACTCACGACGTTTTCTATCCTCTTATATTCTTCAATTTCAATTTTCTGACTTATAATCATATCATCCTTAAGAGTTAGTTCTTTTAACGAGGAAACATTATCTGAACATTTCTTTAAAGAAACAATCTCATTTTCTAGTTTATTACACAATTCATCCTTGTCTTTTAACTTGACTTCCAAACTCTCCTCTTGTTGAAGCTGTCTTGTTAAAAACTGGTTTTCTTTTCTAAGTTGCTTAATAGTATCTAAGGCACATAGGAGTTCACCTTCCAAATCAACCTCACTTTCTGGTTCATCATATTCCTATTCAGAGTTAAATTCACCCAAAGATTGATCTACTTTAACACAAGTTTCTTGATCATTTAAATACTCATTAATAATCTCCTTGGACTTCTTTTCAAAACTATGAAGGTTTTCACCTTCTTCACTCTCAGATGTTTCACAACTTATTTCAGTATCCAAATATATCTCCTCTTGTAACTCACTATTCTGATTCATTTTAGTCAACTTGTCCCAAACTTCCTTAGCACTGCTATAATGAATGACTTTTGTAATGACTTTATTTGGCAAGTTATTAAAAATAGCATTTATAGCTTTGGTATTGAATTCAAGTGCATTCTTCTCCTCAAGAGTGGAAGGAGATGTTGCAGATGTAGTACAACCCTTTTCAACTGCTGCCCACACTTCATATCCTAAAGAAAGTAAGTATGTTTCCATCCTATTTTTCATATAATAAAGTTTGTACCTTCGAACTGAGGAGTTCCAGATCTAGGATACTCTACCATTTTAGATCTACTATTTATGAGTTCTTCCTCATTATTCCTTATACTAGATTCCTGTTGAACATGATGAATAGCATTTTGCTGAGAACATCTTTTTCCATTATTCCTTTTGTTCTTTCCCATACTAACCAAAGTACTCCAAGAAACCAAGAACAATCCTAGGTGGTTTAGACCTATCAGAGGACTATACGCTCTGATACCAATTTTTGGAGTTATGGATAGACACTGAGAAGGGGGGTGAATCAGTGTCTTAAATTTTTCAACTTCAATCAAGGTTTTAATTCTGATTTCCTTTTCTTTCAACAATAGAGTAGAGTAATCACTTTTGAAAGCACAAAGATGTGACAACATTAACTCTGTCTATTAGACAACTTATGAAAATATGATTTGAGTGAGATATCTTGCATTTTCCAAAATAGTTATGGCTAACATTGATTAACAATCAAAGCATGATGACAGTGCAGGTGCAACTCATAAGATTGTGCAAATGATGATCAACATTATTCACTCACTTCTTAAACAAATGATTTGAATGTAGCTTTAAAGACAAGAAAGGTATTCAAACAACAAACACCTTTAGCACATTATAACTATTCTTGAGCAATGAATCAAATCAAAAAATTTAAGCTTCCTTTTGAATTAGACTCTTCAATAATGACTTGTGCAAGATATTTGAACTAAACATTTGTAGATATGAAGTAACTATCATTCAAGAATGTTCAAACTGATAAAAACTATCACAATCAAGAAACAATATGACAATAAAAACAAAGAGACCAAAAGACAAAGAATTTGTTGAGTGGAAAACCCTCCTGGGGTAAAAAAACCACTCCTAAACTACCATACTGGCTTAATATTTCTTAATCAACTGTTCACAATGCCTTATAGGCTAATTTCTAAGCACCAACTCAAGGAGCACCAATCCCTCAATTTGAAACACCAATTTCAAGGAGCACCAACCCCTCACTTAGAGATATCTATCTCAAGGAGCACCAACCCCTCAAATTATTTTAAGAACAATAGTAATATCAGAGGATCTCTCTTTTTTCTAGTAAGCTCAAGGAACTCAACACTCTTATCTCCCTAATACCCTAACAATCCAACTCTTGTATTACAG
Source organism: Sequoia sempervirens (assembly GCA_007258455.2). Taxonomy (NCBI): domain Eukaryota; kingdom Viridiplantae; phylum Streptophyta; class Pinopsida; order Cupressales; family Cupressaceae; genus Sequoia; species Sequoia sempervirens. Next base: position 183,117,827 of record VDFB02086081.1, read on the forward strand.
AGTTTTCCAATACATCTCTTGATATAGCCAAAATAACTATCTCTTGGAATTACTGGCCAACAACACCTTCACTGTTTTCAACATTGGTTTTTATAAACATTTCAAGTATGTCAGTCATGAAGAAATCTACAAAAATCATTTTTCACAAGATTCTGAAACACTCTTGCTAATTTTAGAATATGAAGCTAAATAATGATGATCTGTAGATGATGGTAAAAATCAGAGTAACACCTATCCAGAGAGCTTTAATTTCTGTGCTGAATTAGGAGATTTCAAATTGTAACTAAAATATTTTCATCAAAGCCATGACAACCCACTAACAGAAAATTATATCCTCTAAATTCTCAGAGAATATTTTTCTATAGATTCGATGCCAGCAAAAGATGTCGCCATGCAACTATACTTAGAAAATCACATATTGGCCACAAAGATAGAGTTTGTTAAATGTTCGCTGAGACATCCAGATAGTTCTGTCGAAGCCAATTAAATCGCCAATCATTCCCCTTAGTTATTGCTTTCACCATGACCCAATAGAGTCGGGGAGAAGTCATACCGAATATCCTATGTTACATCGAGAGCCATGTAATGTTCTTCTAGTCGTCGAGACAAAATAGTTCTCACCGAAATGTAACCTTCATTCTCATGTGGGTTGCTGTGACAAATCGTTATCGGGAAGACCTTATGTAGATTTCGTTAAGTCTCACCAAAAGGCCACATGATCATTCCTATCGCTATGACATATCACTCTCGGTGAGACCTCTCAGAGAGCACACTATGTCATACCAAAACAATTATGTCATCAGTCACTCCTTTATCTTATTCGCCTTCACCATGACTTTCCACTGTCAGAGAGATTATATCGATCTCAATATGTTTCACTGAGAGCCCTTAATGTTTTCCCAGTCACCAAGAAGTTTCTCACTGAACTGTACTTTTTGTTTCATCTGCTTCGCTATAGCTTTAAGATATCAGGGAGACCCTATGTAGATCACTTTATGTTTCCCTGAGATTACTTCATACACCCTAAGTCGCTAAGATAAGAGCAAACTCTTGCTGAGAAGAATCTCCCATTCACTTTTGTGTATCATTGTAACTTCAAACAATTGGGGAGACATCTTGTAGATTGTTTTATGTCATACTAAAACACCTCGAATTCACCTTAGATCACCAAGAGAATTCAATTCTCATACCAAAAGAGATCCTTTTGTTTTCCATTGGCGAGACCGAACGTCACTCGTCGAGACCTCACCCCGATATCACATAGTCTGGCTAAAGTGACCCTTTACACAAGTCGGTGAGACACTATGAAGTCATTATAACATTTCACCAAAGCAGTAACCTTATGCGGATAAGACATTCAATGCATCGGTTGGTGAGACAAAAAATCTTCGGTGAGACTATATACCGAATACATTATGTTTGGCCAAAGTGAAACCCCAGATGTGATGTTGGCAAGATAAAACCACTTCATTGAGACCTATTCTGATACCACCCAGCTCTACCGATGAACCTCCATAAGCACTAGTTTGGGAGACATTTCAAGTTCAATGAGACACTACCCCAATAAAAAAACTCCTGCTGATAAATTCATCTTTGGTCACATGTGAATGTCTTGTTGATAGACGTCCACATGCATATGGTCAGTGAGACATAACAATTTCACTGTGACCCTTCACCAAAGCCTTAAACTCATGGCAATATATCCTCTGTTGCTGAGACAACAAAGATGTCATGTTGAAAACCACCTGTGGGTAAAAAAATTGACAAGACATCAGAAATGTCTTACCGAAAGGCAACACAGATGTTTACCAAAAGAATGGATTAGGGAGAACCTAGCATTTTCATGCTGAAAAGTTCTTTTTTTGTCAGAAAAATAATGTACAAATAAGATAACCAGATATTGTACGAAGCTCAAACTGATCAATACCATAGGATATTAAAATTCTGAATGTAGACTATCCACTGAATGCCAAGACAAGTAAACCATATAGACAAAACTGTACCAAGATAAAGCATAAGAAACCAATCTTAAACTTTCAACAAGTAGAATCAACTGAAAGGGATTTTGTCATCAAGGACAAACCATATGATCACAACTAAGAACCAACAGTTAAGGGGTAAATGTGGCAGCTTTCCAAGGTGGTATCACCTCTTTTGAGGAACAAGTTGTAAATGCTAGAAATGACACCTAAGGATCACCATTGATGGTTTTTTAAATCCTAAATGATCTACAGTCTAGCCTCAAAGCTAAGAGGCTAAGTTGTTAGCTCGCTCACATGGAGCTCTCCTCAATCATTAATGACAACACACTCCTAATTTCCTACTTAATGCATATTTTCTTGTCATTTTATCTCACAAGTTTCAGCCATCTAGAATTGAGAAGTGTGAGCTAGAGAGAAAGCATGTGAGTCTTGGTTCTAATTGCTAAGGTATTGAAGTGTCTATCCATGGTAAATTTATTTTCATGTGAGCTCTATTTGAGTCATTCATTAGTTTGTTTGAGACTTTTATATTTTTTGGATAGTGAGAGTTGCAATTGATTGTAATTATCATTAGGGCTAGTTGAAATTGTTTGGTTTTGTGGGTTTTCTTTTCTACAATTTCAATTTAGGAGCTTAAATCAGTGAGTCTCCTTGCAATATATATTTTCTAGTCTTCACCTTATGTTTTGTGAGAATGGGTAAGTCAAGGGTGTCTATTCAGCCAACTAGGAGGTCCAAGAGACTTAGTGTGTTTAAATTTCAAGAGTATATATTTGTGGTTGAGAAAGAAGTACCTGGGACTTCTGAAACACTGAAAGGTAGGAGAAATTCCTACGGTAAAAAAAAGAATACTATTATAAGGAGCATGTATAATTTGAGAAGCAGGACCATTTTAGAAGAATTGGTCAAGTTTAAAGGGAAGGAATCAGTTGAGCCTCTGAAGAAAGCAAAGAAAAGAAACAAGTATTGTAAGGCCTACTTGGGGAGACACAATTCTCCCATTGAGGTTTTAGACAGTCCTTTAGATGGTGGAGGTGATATTAGCCCGATGCATGGCCATTACCTTCTTTCTTTGGTTTTGTATGGGTATGTGCAAGATCATCATGGAAAAAATAGGCCATTAAGTGGTGATGAAAATTTTAAAAAATTAGAGTTAGGAAAAATTGACGTAAAATTTTGAATAAGTTATCTATATTATTTCAAAAATATGTAAGAATAGAATTTGTAGCAATTTGAGTGTAGTTTCTAAACTACTAGGTTTATTTTAAAAAATCCTATTTGGTGAAAATTTAAAATTTCAATGTAGTAGTACTTAAATTTTAGGGAAAAAATAAGAAGTAGGTGTTTGTTTGACCACCCTAACAACAACAAAATGATAATATTGTTTAATAAGATTTTAGATATAAGGGACTCATGCCCCAATGTGATGCATATTTTTTTGTAATTTTTTTCCAAGTAAATAATTAATTATTATTTTTTTATTACAACTTTTAAAAAATATAAAAAACTCATATCTCTGACCACCTTAACTTGGGAAAAACTTCATGAAATTCTATTTTTTATTTATTTCAATCCTATATTATGTGAAGCATAGAATGTGATGCATGTTTTGGATTCAAAAAATGTGATACCATTTGAAAGCTATAGATGTTTTTCAATTAGCTTATCAATAGGAATTCAGTCATAATTCAAATAGAAAATGAATAATAATTATTTATTAAATTCAAAGTAAAGCTTAATTTATATTGGTGGAAAGCTAAGAATCTCCTTTAAAAACCCTTTTCGTTTCATCAATTTTTGGTTTAAAAAAATTTGTCAACCACATAGCCTACACATACCCATCATATTGCCACTGTTTGGCCCATCATGATCTTGCACATTCCTATATGAAGACTTTGAGGAGGGAGGAGTGATGGCTTCTCCAATTTCATCATGAACAAGGAGCTGGCGCACATACACTGATGCTAACGACTCAAAGCAGCGTCTCCACCCTATTTTTTTTTATGACACCAGTGCCACTGCATGAGGATCATCCTCTTTAGCATAACTATGAATTTTTGTCTTTAATGTTGATGTGCAAATCTTTTTGGCTAGTGTGGAGGAGAGGTGTTATACTCCTTAACTTCGATGGAAAGTATTCCTTTTCTTTGTAGTATATAATTTTTTGCTTTTCCTACTAATGGTGAATGTTCTTTGGTCAACAAGGACAAGGTATTTGGGAGCTACTACAACAATGAACTATTCCTTTTGGAAGGTTTTCTAGTCTAGTTCAACTGAATTACGTGGAGTTTTGTCTTTTACTCTCCCCTGTTCTGAAATGATTAGGTTTAACCATCTGAGAAGTTTCTAAACCTAAAATGAAATTTGTGTGAAATGAAATATAATTGTAATTTAGCAGTTTTGCTTGTCGCTCCCTTATTATATAAAATGGATTTGAAGGCTAGTTATAGGGGTTCATTTTTTGAGTCTCAAAGTGCTCTAAGTGAGAAAACTAGGCTCATGAAAGAGCAGAATGTAAATCAATGCACAAATGCATAGTTTAGTAAGGAGTCTAGGGTGTGAGTTGATTTATAACAATCTCAAATGGTTTTACAGTAGCAACAATTCATAAATAAAAGTGCTAGTTCCTAAACATATTATCTCCTATGTAATTTTCTTCCTTATTATGAATGAAATGGTTACTAATCTTTTTGTTTGCCTTCAATTGTTTTAATTGAATGATTGATTTCATTTATGTTTCAATTCAAGGAATTGATTAAATGCTTAAGTGATGCCATATATTTGTAAGGAAAGAAAATATGATTGATAAGTAGTTATGTTTTAGGAATAGTGAGTTGAATACTATAATATAGTATATCAATAGTCCATTAATTTCTAGTTCAAATTGCTAAAGTATTATTGGTTATTATGATTTTGAATCCATTACCCCAAGACAAGGCACTGGTCTTTTCATTTGATTACCCTAAAGATAAATGAGTTAGTTGTTCACTTGACCAAGGGCTTGAAATGAGAATGTAAATCATCTAATAAAACATTCAATTACAATGTACCAGTTTGAAGTACCATTTTATTTCTTGCAATAGATAGTAATTTGTTTAAAGGTCAACCAAATCTTTAATGAATGTTGTCTATTTGCATTCATAGGAATCTATTTGTATGTAGAAATTTTCTTGATCAGATGAATATCACATGAACATATTTAGGACTACCCTCCTGGGTTTCGCAAAGCCTGAAATGAAGAAGTAAGGGCCTCAAAATCCTTACATGTGTGATGGAAAATCCTTACATTTGCTAATAATTGAATTCTAGAAGATTCATAGGTAAATGGTAAGATTAAGTTTGGTTCATAAAAAATAACCAATAAAAATGGCAACTCTATTGGGGAATGACCGAAGAAAATTTTCATAGAAGATCATCTTTCCTTAAAGATTCAAATATTTGTTAGAGAATTATATTGCCAAGCCTAGCTTCGTGTCAATGACTCAATCCTCTAAGATGTTGAAGGAGTTTGCTATGTCTCCTTTAAAAACTCACAAATGTTGTCAAGATCTACCACAATTCCATGAATAATCTTAGAATTTCTCAATAGATGTGGGTCTTGACTTCAAAGATCTCAATGGGTATGTGTAGGATCATGATGGGCCAAAAAGTGGTGATATGATGGGTATGTGGTTGACCACTTTTTTTAACCCAAAATTGATGAAACGAAAAGGGTTTTTAAAGGAGATTCTTAGCTTTCCACCAATATAAATTATGATTTACTTTGAATTTAATAAATTATTATTATTAATTTTCTATTTGAATTACGAATAAAGTCTTGAATGATAGGTTGATTAAAAATTATCTATAGCTTTCAGATCGTATCACATTTTTTGAATATGAAACATGCATCACATTCTATGCTTCACATACTATAGGATTTAAAAAAAAAACCTGAATTTCATGAATTTTTGACCAAGTTAAGGTGGTCAGATATATGAGTTTTTTATATTTTTTAAAAGTTGTAATAAAAAATTCATAATTAATTATTTACTAGGAAAAAAATTACAAAAAATATGCACCACATCTAGACATGAGTCCTCTACTTATATCTAAAGTCCTATTAAAAAATATTATCATCTTATTGTGGTTAGGGTGGTCAGATAGACACCTACTTATTAATTTTTCCCTAAAATTTATGTACTACTGTATTGAAATTTTAAATTTTCACCTATAGATTTTTTTAGAAAAAATAAACCTAGTAGTTTAGAAACTATAGTCAATTTGCCACAGATTCTATTGTTACATATTTTTGAAATAATATAAATAGCTTATTCAATTTTTTTACGTCAAGTTGCCTAACTCTGTTTTTTCTAAATTTTTCACCACTTAAGGGCCTATTTTTTCCATGATGATCCTGCACATACCTCTATGCTAGTGTGAATTATTTGAGACAATCTAGTAAAATGGAATGAAAATTTGTTGGAGACAAAATAAGAAAGTATAAAGGAAGTTTATGTGTGACTCTATTGATTAAGGAAGCTTAAAGTGACATTGACTTGTGAAAGAAACTTCATATTGTTGAAGTTTGTTCCTCTACAAAGGAGGTGGCGACTCTATGCAATGAACCTGATCAAGACATGAGGAAGGTTTCAGATCTGCAAGGTTTTCCAGTTAGAAGTAAAATTCAGAATAGTTTTAGTATATCCAGGTATTTTCCCCTATTTTGGTTTTCAAGAAGAAATAAATCCATGTGAAAACCATGTTGAAATGATTTGGTGAAAATTGTATTTCCTATTATGTGAATTAAGAACAAATAGAGGGAATGGTAGTCATTTTACATACTTCTAAGGTGCAATTTGTAATATCTGAGTTGGGTTGAAGAAGTGTGTTATCTTTGAAATATACCTTTTAGAAAGCTTTAAAGCATGAATGTGTTGGAGTTATACATTTTAAAATCATGATTAAATTAAGTAATGAGGTAGTGGATAATTAACTATGAAATTGATTATTTAAGGATTGAATATGGATACAAGAAAAATGTATCATTCCCTAGTATTACCTTGAGGAACATCAAGTAAAAAAATGCAAGGCATGAAACTCTTATCATGCCATCAAAGGAAATTATCTATCGGGAGATCTAAGCCAATAAGTTTTAATGGTATTAAAGGTTTCCCTAACAAGAGTCCTAATGATATAAGGAAACATTTACCTAAATTTATAGGGAAAAATTCTAAGTCATCTTCCAAACATATGAATGCATTCATATATTTGATGGGTGATTTTGAGAGATCATGAGGATGTTGTCATGAAGTTTTTTTCTTAGTATTTAAAAGAAGATGCTAGATATTGGTTCTCATATTTTCTAGTGTGTTTTGTAGCTTCATGGAATGAATTTATGATAACATTTGTGGAACAATTTGGTGAAAGGATTAGTCCAAATTTGATAAGAAAATATTTATGGAGATCCAATGAGATGAAGATGAGTTGGTTCTTTCCTTTGACCTCAGATTTCCACAAGCAATAAGAGATATTCCTGAACACCTAAAACCTAGTGATGTGGAGTGTTTGATTGTGTGTCTAGGTGCATTTGATAGTGAGATGAGTTATTTAATAAGGGATAAGGAACCCAAAACATTACAACAAGCATATCACATTCCTATGGATATTGAAAACACTATGAAATATTCAATGATGAGGGGATATATGGCTACAAGTGTTTGTTGTTCTAATACACATCATATCAATGGAATAGATAAAGATGAAAGGGATGATCAAGGTGATGATGATTTTGATGCATTATCTTGTTCACTCTCATAGCATATTGATCCTGAAAAAATTCAAGGTCGACTCCAACAAAGTTTAAGTAATGATGATCAAATATTATATGTTCAAGAACTATCTAGTATGAAAAGACATGGGGGGGAATTGCCATATGAGTTGTTAGCAAGGTTCTTGGACACCTTGTTAGAAATTTCTATGAGGTTGAGACCTTAAGATTTAGTATGTATTGACCTATCAAGTGACATTTATGAGCTAGGGCTTAGTGCCTTGCCCAAGGAATTGAAACCTTAGAATTTTGAACAAATAATTGGTTGGATCAGAATTTCTAAGGAGGATAACTTTGACTATATACAAAAAAATGGTCTCAAAATGATAGGGGTGCTAACCCTATTGAAAATGATTAAGGGTTTATCCAAGAAATGGATAAGGATTTTTTTGAAGATGGATATAGTTGATGTGTTTTTTATGCATTTCTCAACATAGGTAATGCATAGGTGCATCACCTCTCTTGAAAGATAATTTTCCACAATAAAATTGCAGAACACTATCCTAGGGTATCTAATGTTAGGTATTGACAATGCTTGGAATACCTCTGTTGATTCATGTGATTTGCTGGAATCACAAGGAAGATTTACGGATGAGTTACAAAGCGTGAGAAGTTAGGCCTGCAAATGGAGCTCTTAAGGTGTAGAAATTGTTGTTCAGTTGTTGCAGGTTCAAACAATAGTCTAGAACTCTATTTCATCATCATATTTGGCTTTACAATGTGCAATGAACCTCACCTAAGATTACTATTAAAATAAAATTCAAAAAGGTGTGGAAGAGAGTAAGCTCCAAGAACTGAAACTATGAATGAATAATGATCATGGAGGTTGCTACAGTAGACAAACTTTCTAAACTAAGTTTTTCTTGGCCAAGAGGAACCTACAGTTACAAAAATCTAGTCAAATATCCTAAGGTCTACTGATTTTCAGATTGCACATGCACATCATGAACATACAATTGAACAAAGTTTCAACAATTAAATGAAGAAGCCCAAGCTAACTTTGCACAACAGCTTGTCATCAACAAGTGCAAGAAGTATGGACTAAAAGCTCATCAAATACCATAATAGCAATATCCATCATCACAACCATTCAAGAAACTAACAACTATACTAACGTGGAAGTAGAACCATGCATGCATAATGAAAAAACTCAAAAGAAACACCCATAAATCAAGCAATGTTGCTTTCTATTGCTGAAAAATGCCTTTACACTAGTTCTCCAACTATTTACAAATGAGGGGAAGACCCCTATTTATAGTTTTCCAAAGCCCAAATGAATAAATAGGATTGATTTAAAATAAGTGACTCAAATTCATTACAAGTTAGGGTTTCACCTATCCTCCATTATAAAGGAATTTATAATACATCTTTTTTCTCATTCCTATTTTCTCTTGTAGTGCCTAGGTGATTTAGCATTTTGTCTTCTAGCTGATTGCCCGTTTTTACCGTAGCAAAAACTATTTGAAGGTTGTCTTTTGTCTAATGCATTCACAGTATTGTCTTCAATCAACCAAACGGGTCCCATTTGCAGATTTGCATCATCATGGGTTGGATTAGTTGCCTCTCGATCTTGTAGTTAGCCTCTAACTGATCATAACTATTTGATGAAAAGTAGGACAGCCCTTGCCCTTTCTGGATTTAGTGGATAGTCGTCTATGTTATCAATATTGATTTTCCTCATCATGCAACCACTTGTCCATTGGTCCATTTGACGAATTAATCATTGTTCAAGTAAACATTTTTTTTTGGGAATCCTCATCAATATTGGTACATTCTCCTAGACAACCATGCTAAAGTAGACTCATGGAAAAACCATCATATGCAATCTCCTTTGGTAGCAAGCTCCTTTGATGCCCTTCATTGATAAACAAATCCCTCCACACAATAGTATATTAAATTAATATTATGCAAACAATGATATAATCCTTGAATATGACCATATGGAAAACACTTATTTTGAACAGTTGCTTAATTATAATTTAAATAGCCTCATCCCTACATATCCTCTAAGCAACCAATGATAAGCAAAGGTAGCATAAAATGACACTTCATATAGAATATTAGGATGACTCTTTGTAATTTAAGCACAATCAATATTTAGTTTCATTTGGCATTTTCTCTCACATTCCCAAGAGTATGTAGGCTTGTCATGGTCATTGACCTTAGAAAATTACACATCGATAAGATTGGTTCTTCCTTCACTCATTACCACACACCATGTACAACACTAGCGCCATTTCTTGGGATGACTTATGATTACTTTGTAATCCAATATATAATATTTTAACTCTATATTCATATACTATGTCGAGTCCCAATGCTTATAACGTCTTGGGTCCACATTAAAATGCTTTAGACCAAATAACCGACCATCCTTATTAGAGCCCAAACAACACTCATCGTGATGTTGCCTCCTATTCTAGGAAGTTTTCCTTCTAATTTGTTAAACCCATAGTGTATTTTCCACCATAAATTCTTTAAATATGTCATGTGGAATGATATAGGGATGAGCCAAATGACCCCAACTTGCCTAGAAAATTCATTCTTTGAGGTTTAGGTGATAAATGTAGGATGACTTTAGCCACTATGGGGTCCACATGGCATACGTTCATCAAAAGAATGTGGAGATGAGCGTGTGTGGTGCCATTGTGACCTCCATGATGACGAATGGTGTTGATAACATTGGCACCCACAACACAAGAAGCCACATTGAAGAACACCCGATGAAGATAGATAGTGGCCTTCAACATGGTGAAATTTGTACATCAACACCCATAGTCTAATTTACTAACTTGAAAGAGAGAATATAATATCAATTTAAAGTATTGATGTCGCTAGTCATTTAATTTTTCATTTAGTGAATCCTAGACTTCATGCTTTCTACCTAAGACTATCCTTTCATAGTGGTATTCCTAATACACCATTTTGATGATTACGCAACTTGATACCCTCTTAACCCACAACTAAACCTCCCATCAAACCACATTTTTTTATCACTCCCACATGAAATCCCCATGTAAATCATTATCTTAATATTTCTCAAATGCAAGTTCATCTCACACTCTAATGGTTTGATTCCCCTTTTTGGCACTTTGATGTTTTTTTCTCATCACCACTAGAGTCCTCCCCATCCCATCTGATTATCATCATCCATTTAAATTCCACATGCTGATGGGGTGGATTCTCATTTGATCATCGTTATCTCATTCATTTGGAAAAGGAGCCTTTGTCTTTCATAGTCAATTGATTGATCATGAATACAAGGACTATGCAACCTGAAATAATGCCACAACGATAAGGTCTGTGGTTACAGGCATGAGAGGTGGCAATGTTGTTCATAGAGAGTGGAACACAGGGCACAATTATGATGCCACTATTAGATGGACAACCTCAGAGATAGTAGAATCTGCATGAGAGGTTGTCTTCAGGTGTGTAGGCTTAGATGGCTTCCAAAAGTTTGTCATTGGGGGAGTGGAGGAAGCAAGAGGCAGTCTAAAGAAAGTCATCCAAATGACATCATGAATGTCAGACACTACATGGAGAGCTTCCATCGGGCCGGCGAGTGTGGGTAGAGTCCATAGCATTTCTGTTTGGGAATGACTTGAAAGTTGTGGCCTATGCCAAAGCGAGCCAAAACCTTAGTCAATCTTCATTGTTCCCTCTTCATTTGTAGTTCATTGATTTTTATTTCTCATAAAAAATAGTGAGCACAGCATGAATATGAGTGAGTAGCATTCTATAATGATTCAACTTCAGTCCAAGCCTAATCTCTTCTAGAATCCCATCTAAAACAACAAATGCTTCTAAATAATGAATTAAGCTCACAAAAATAAATGCAATAAGGCGTACTTGATCATGTTTTAACTTGTAAATCTTCATTAAGCATCCCAATGATAGACATGCTCTTTAGATTGTTTATCCAAGTCTAAGAGTAGTTACCGAATGCTCTACTGCAAAGTGGATTTAGCTTTAGAACTTCCGATAGATCTTCTAGATGATTTATAAAGATAGTAAGCATTCTCAACTAGAGTAATGTAGCGGGCATCAAGGTTTTGAAATTTCAGACGCACCATAATTATAGCGACATAAGAAATGACCACACATTTTAAGTAATTTGAAAAAAAATCTAGATTGCAATGTGTGAAGTCATCAAAAAAGCTTTCGAATAGCTAAATAAAAGACTTGCTATAGCAATTTTAAACTTCAGCAACTCCCGTATGAACATTATATTTCTAGTCTTCATTTCAATATTCACTTGATCCTTCTTATTGATTAAGAGCTTAAATTCCATATGGAGTATCTACTCTAGTCCATCTTTTAGAAGGATTTGGTTATGATGTTACTACAGATGAATGAGCTCTATCATTCCAAATTCTTAGATCATACATGACTAGTTTTGGTTAAGCGAAGACTACGTTGAATGCCACGATAGTGAGAATTAAGCTTGTGGATCTTTTATAATGAATCACCAACCATCCCTTTTCATTGGCTTAGGTCTACGCAGAACGCGAGAATAGGCTCGTGAGAGGGAGTAGAGTGAAGGCCATTGTCAACGCTTGATATGGCGATGACCTCCACGGTGGAAGGAGTTGCGGACTTTTCCTAGCACATGGATGTGGGAACCGGGTGGTTGGAAGATAGCATGGGAATGTCACTATGGTCATGGTGTAGGCCAGCGTCATTCAAAGATGTAGAACTCAGATACACCATCCTCATCAAGAAAGGAAATGTGGGTGGCCCCTGAGGAGCCATCATCCAACAACGGTCTTGAGAATGACGGCCACCACAGAAACCATCTGCACAAAACAAGAGTCCCACATATGAAAATATGACTCACCTTGTAGCCTCAAAAAGGTAAGTGTGCCTACTTTAAGAATTCCATTCAAAGAATATGTGCATAGGCCTATAGAGAGTAAATGAATTAGGGAAATTGTGTATAAAAGGCCACTTTGGTAGTTTGACAAAAAGACCTATAACTGCATAAGAGTCAGTGCTTTGATAATTTCTAATTCACTCAATATGAGAGATTGCTTTATCACACCCCATTGAGTTTGAATTTGCTCACATTACCCTTAATCACTGCATTGTGGTTGTCCTCGCTCTTCCTTAATGTGGTGTTTTTATAATTAAATGCCCCACCCACAACCCCTTTTGAAGAGATCACACCTCTTTATCATTTGTTCACCCGATGGAAGATCAATCACACGAACCATCCCATACTTTGTTCTTACTACTAAGGTTTGGAATCCTACTTCCCATAGGATGGTGCGTAGCCATTGCATGAGATAGATTTTTAAAAAATAGATTTCCACATTTGCCTCATCTCAAAGATAGGTTTTAATAACCTTATGGGCTTATAGGTATCATGCACTATTCACGGAGAAAGTTCCACTGTCGAGCCTAGATAACGCCGAGAATTTCGTGGAACCCACAAGGTTGACATCTATGAGTGAGGAGGTGTGAGAGGATGCCAACTAATGGCCACCGTGGAAATGGCGATGGGGTAACCAACCTTTGCACATGCGGAACCTATACTAGAAATTTTTGCTTGAGACCGTGGGTGCCTGAATGCGGGTGATAGTCATTGAAATGTAGTCAAGAAATGGATGACATCAAAGGTGGTGAAACCCACATGAGTTCATCCGTGGGACCACCAACACAGTGGCCGAGTGGAATGTGGAACCAACATGGTCATTTTCTATGGAAGATAGCTTGAAATTCACTTTTTGAATATATATATTCCACTGCTTCCTCTCTTATTGATTTTTATTTCACTTAAAGATGCATGGTGATGTCCACCAATTTCATTTCCTTACTCATCTCCTACAATTTTCCTTGGATTCCTAGGAAGAGTACTTGAGAGAACTAGTATGAACCATTAAATGATGGGTATGACGGTGCACCTTAAGACCCCAAGGCCTGAAACTTGAAAGAATGGTGTGCAGGTAGGCCTTGTAGGAATATTTACTTGGGGATAAGAGCAATCAGATGTAGAGGGGCACATATGTGTAGACGGTCGGGAAAGGTTGTCAAAGGAATGACAAAGGTGAAAGGATCGACTTTGAAAACTAACTAGCAAGTACAAGTCAGGTGTCATCCATTGCTAAAGTGGTGAAATGGAAATGAAAACCTGCATAGGGAGACCTACTATTGTGGGTCCACAGAGCATGAAGGATGCAATGGCGGAAACGGATGTGGGGTCCACACGTTGAGCATACGTTAGGACTCGGCTATAGGTAATCAGTGGAGTGGAACAATGAACAATAGGAGGAGACTCGTGAATGTGGGTCCACAAGGGCCAACAGATGCCCAACGAAAAGCTAAAGGAAACCCATAGGACCGAACCCACAAGGGAAAATGACTTAGTGAAACCTAGGTAGGTGAATTCGACCAAGGGGATAATTAATCATTTAACCTAGGTAGGTGAATTTGGCCAAGGGGATAATTGATCATTTTGAGGCTCAGGGCCAACTGGGCTAAGAAACAAGGTGCGTAAAGTGAGACGAGGGAAAAATGACCCATCAAGAGTGAAAAGAGGGGGTCCCTTCCATCGGCAGGGCCTTTGTGTGAAACATGCAGAATAAGTGGCAACTTGCTGGGGAAATGCTCCAAAGCATTTCGATGACAAAATTAAATCACAAACCTAGAATCTCTAGTTTCAACCCTCATGCTAGGACAAAAAAACTAGATACTTCACCAAAGGATCAAAATCACTAGTTAATCTAACCTTCAGTATGCTGAAAATCCAAGTGTGTGCATATGCATTAATTCTCAATTCTTCAGTTGCTATAGGAACCCAAGCTCTATGAAGTTAAGCTACATAGTTTATTCCAACTCCAAAATCATCCGGGCAATGCCTCACTGCCATTCAGGCATCTATATCCCCGACCAGGTTGTCATTGTGATTCTCTAGAACATTGCTCTACTGTCAGCTAGGCATCCATAGCCCTAGTAGAGTTGCTTGGATCCCCCTGAAAAGTTTAATTTCGTTCTTTTTATTTTCAATATTTGTTTACTTTTATTTCCTTTTCTTTTGATTTTCTCTTTTCAACTTGCAAGGAATGAAGGTCACACTCAGGACTGAGAATCATAGTTGCACTGAAGTAGAATTTTAGAATTTTCACTTAAATAAACTTCACAAAAGGACCTATGGTGACCTTGAGATTCTTAAAATTCCTGTGAGCTATAAGATTTTAGAATATGTTGGAGTCAGACTAAACCAATGACTTATCCTCCTTGAACCAAACATCCAAATCACTTGACACTAACAAAAGATCCTCACCATCCTCTCTTAAAATTTGATTAAAGTTTGTTGAAGAAATACATAGAATAGTCCCCAAGCAATAAAGTATGGTTGTTATGCATGAAAACATGCCTAGGTAAAAGCAGAGGGACCTTGAGGAAAGGAGCAGCAAAGTGGTAGCAAAATGGAAGCAAACGGAAAGCAAACACCTAAACTAACCAAAGTAGAAAAGAGAAAGAAAACAAAAGGGAAATCAACCTATAGCAAACCAACTACCCCAACGAAATCAGGAAAGAAGAGAATGTTTACATGACAACTACACTACCCAAAATGAACTATGTACAAAGATATTTACAAAGAACAACATTTGCTTAGGAAAGGAAAACTAGCATTCACACCCATTGGATTTCGTAACACATGCACAAGGAGGAGGATGATCATTACAGTTGTAAGCCACGTAGATTCATCATTATATTCAAAAAAAGGAAGCTCAACATTGTATCATTGGAATTTATTTACATATTCATGAAAAATCAGCAATTGAGGAGGCTTGTTAAACCCATGGTTAATCCATAAACACGTATGTTTCCCCTCATTCCCATAGTCAAAATAATAAATGAAATTATAATTATTTATAGGGGAAAGGAAAGATAGAACTTGGATGCCGTCATGTGAAGCCAACAATGTTTGAGAGTCAAGAGCGAGCACTACATCGACAACCTTGAGTGGGTGCAATGGAGGGTGCAACATTTATGATCTTGGGCATGGATAGGACTGGGAAGATGGGGTAGAAAACACCTCTTCCAAGTCTTTTGTGGGATCCACAACCTCCACCGATTGTTCTTTGAGGAAGTACACCTCATCTCGTTGATCATCTGCTATCCACTTGGTTGTTGTCCTCAAATGGAAACATGTTTGATTTCCTTTCCTAGGTGTCGACCTTATTTTTGTGATGTTCAATGTCATGAGATGATGACATGCACAAATTAGTCCTATTGCAACTCTCTAGATGTGGAGGAGGATCAACAATGACCAAAGCGACAAGACTCCAAGTTGCATCTTGTAGTTAGTTGTCTGCTTCATTTCTATTGGTAGCTATCAAAACACCTCCACCTTTGTCTTCTTCTTCATGCAGCTCACATAACTCACCATGATGTTTTCTCATTTCTTCTTATTCGGCATCACTATAGATGGAGGAGGAGTTCCTCTCCCACTCCAGAAGCTCTAATACTTTGCTATCTGGGGGTTCTGGTAGCACATCTTCACTATCATCATCTTCTGAAATGTATTTTTCCTCAATATTGGTATACACTTGAAGTATAGCTCCCAACGGAAAGAAGTCATCAATTGAGGGCACCTCCCCAAGGGAACCGAAATCCAATGCATTATCTACCTCCAAGGATTCCCCATAAATCCTATCGGTCATGGCGTATGGATGCTCTTCAAAAGGGAAATGCTCCTGATGTTCTAGGGACAATGTTCCTATTTATTTTGTTTCATCGTTTGAAGGCTTGGGGATGTGCCATTCTTCCACTATTGTTGTCCCAACATCCTCATGAGGGTTTCCTTCAACTAGGTTATCACTTGGTTCCATCTCATGGCCCTCTAGTTCAATCCTTGAAGCAACTATAGGAGGTCATGTACTTGATTGCCCCACTTGTTCTTTGACCTATTTGATGGCCTGTTGACATAGTTCAAAAAGTGAACTCCGAGTGTGATGAATCATTTAGTCTACACCAATTTGGGAGCAGCAATACTTCTAGATCCACTTGATTTCTCAATTCAAACCAATCCCTTAAAGAGTCTTGAGACAAGCTTCTTGTATCTTTCCACTATCGGATCCTCATCATCACTTGGGAAGGAAGTCTGGTAGTAGATAGTTGTGGTATGTAATTGTTCCCACTCCTCCAAATATTCATTTTTGGATGCTTGGTCATTGTTGTTCATGAAGGAGAGGTCCTCTAACCTAATGTTACTTATACTCTCATCATCATTTTATGCTGCTCCAAGGTAGTCAACTTCATCCCCTTTCTAATTTTCAGCATCTTCATGTGTTGCCTCAGTATATGTTGTTGCAGGCTTTGTTGATTTGTCATCAAATTCCAATGGATCCTGTCTGGAGTGGAGAACTGCCTTTTATTGATGGACAGAAATATTTTTTATTTCTTTCTAGCTAAGTTTTCATCAAGATTGTTTGTTGTCCCAAGGGGATTAGCTTCTTCTCTTTGATTTTCAAATTGTGTTTGTTGTCCCAACACTGGCTTGTGTCAAATTTCTTGTATCATCTTCAATGTGTTGTCCTCCAAATGTTGGCAACTCTTCTACCTCATGGGGTGACTCATCCTCATTTAAATTTGGCTTCCCCAACTTGTTGAAACAACCCTTTGCTTGAGTGATAATGTTTTCACATGATGAACAAGTTAACTCTGAGTGAGGTGCATTGTGAAATCTAGACCAGGTAGACATCAATACCTCCTCCAATCATGTTTTGTCTTTGCTACCCAAACATTCTTGGATCAGCTCCCTAAATTCCTTAGCTTCCATGGTTCTCAACTCTTCCTCTGGGTCTGCAAGGGCTAAAGGTTGATATATTTCCCAAAAGGGAATTTCTCCTTGCAAGACTCTTTCAATCTTGTTCAGGAATGTTAGACATCCCAATTCATTATTTATATGAGTGCCATGAATCCTACAACTATTTGCGAATGAAAATTGTTGAAATGTTCTCCTCAATTTCATGTTTAGATTTAGATGTAGCTGAGTGATGTTGATTTGCACATATTGCTCCATTTCAACTCAACTCTTGTTTTTCCTTCAAATTTCTAATTTTGAATTTCTAGCATATAAAGAGATCTTTTCTATCTCATATGTTTTCTTGAGTGTTCTTTTCAACTTCCAACCTTCATCTTTGTAGCCTCAACATGTCATGCCCTCCTTCTAGTGCCAGTTCTTTTCATGTGTTTTTTATGAACTTCTCAACATAGGCAATGCATAGGTGCATCACCTCTCTTGAAAGACAATCTTCAACAATCAAATTGCATAACACTATACCAAGGTCTCTGATGCCAGGTCTTGATAGTGCTTGGAATACCTTAGTTGATTCATGTGATTTGTTGGAATCACAATGCTGACTTATGAATGAGTTACAAACTATGGGAAGTTAGGTCTGCAAATGGAGTTCTTGAGGTGTAGAAATTGTTGTTCAGTTGCTGTAGGTTCAAACAATAGTCTAGAACTCTAATTCATCATTAGATTTTGCTTTACAATGTGCAATGAACCTCACCTAAAATTAATATTAAGAGAAAATTCAAAAGGGCATGGAAGGGAGTAAGTTCCTAGACCTAAAACTACAAATGAACATTGACCATGGAGGCTGATACAATAGACAAACTTCATAAACTGATTTTTACTTCACCAAGAGGAACCTATAGTTACACAAAACTAGTGCAACCTCCTAAGGTCTTCTAATTTTCATATTGCGCATGCACATCATGAACATGCAATTGAAAAAAGTTACAACAATTAAATGAAGAAGCCCAGTCTAACTTTGCACAACAACTTGTCATCAACAAGTGCTAGAAGTATGGACTAAAATCTTATCAATAAACATAACATCAATATCCATCATCACAACCATTGAAGAAACTAACAACTAGACTAACATGGAAGTAGAACCATGCATGCATAATGAAAAAACTCAAAAGAAACACCCATAAATCATGCAATGTTGCTTTCTATTGTTGTAGAAAACCTTTACACTAGTTCTCCAACTATTTACCAATGAGGGTAAGGCCCCTATTTATAGTTTTCCAAAGCCCAAAATGAATGGCTAGGATTGATTTACAATGAGTGGCCCAGATTCATTACAAGTTAGGGTTTCACCTACCCCCCATTATAAAGGAATTTAAAATACATCTTTTGCATCAATCTTATTTTGTCTTATAGTGCCCAAGAGCTATAGCATTTTGTCTCCTAGCTGATTTCCCCTTTATACTGTAGCAAAAAATTCTTGAAGGCTGCCTTTTGTCTGATGTATTCACAGTATCCTCTTCAGTCAATCAAACAGGTCTCGTTTGTAGATTTGCATCATTATGGGTTGGATTGGTCACCTCCCAATCTTGTAGGACAACCCCTAAAGGATCATAACTATTTGATGAAAAGGACAACCCTTGGACATTTTGGCTTTAGCAGACAGTCATGTGTGTTCTCAGTATTGATTTTCCTCATCATCCAACCACTTGATCATTGGTCCATCAGATGAATTAATCATTGTTCAAGTAAACATTTTTCTATTGGCAATACTCATCAATTCTGGCACATTCTCCTAGATTTCCATGTGGAAGTAGACTCATGGAAAAACCATCATATCCAATATCCTTTGGTAGCATGCTCCTTTGATGCCCTTCGTTCATAAGCAAATCCCTGCACACAATAGTAGATTAAATTAAGATTATGAAAACAATGATATAATCCTTAAATATGACCATATAGTAAATGCTTATTTTGAATATTTTCTTAATTGTAATTTAAATAGCCTCATCACTGCATATCCTCTAAGCAACCAATGATAAGAAAAAGTACCATAAAATGATACTTCATATAGAATATTAGGATGACTCTTCGTAATTTAAGCACAATCAATGTTTAGTTTCATTTGGGATTTTCTCTCATGTCCCCAAGAGTTTGTAGGCCTATCATGGTCATTTATCTTAGTAAATTCCTCATTGATAAGATTGGTTCTTCCTTCACTCACAACCATGCACCGTGTACAACACTAGTTCCATTTCCTAGGATGACTTTTGATTACTTTGTAATCTGATGTATAATATTTTAACTTTGTATTCATCTAATACCTCATCCCAATGCTTATAATGTCTTGGGTCCACATTGAAATGACATAGACCAAATAACCCACCATCCTTATTAGAGTCTAGACAACACTCGCCTTGATGCTACTTCCTATGCTAGGAAGCTTTCCTTTTGATTTGTTAAACCCATAGTTTATCATCCACCATAAATTCTTTAAATGTATCATGTGGAATGATATAGGGATGAGCCAAATGACCCCAACTTTCCTAGTGAATTCATTCTTTGAGGTTTATGCATTAAATGTGGGATGAATTTGGCCACTGCAAGGTGCACATGATGTATGTCTATCGGGAGAATGTAAACATGAGCATGCAGAGTGTCGGTATAGGAATGTCATTGTGACCTTTGTGAAAATGGATGACATTGATAACATTGACACCCATAGCACAAGCATCCTTATTGAAGAACACTCGACAAAGATAGACAGTGGCCTTCAGCATGGTGAAATTTGTGCATCAACAACCATAGTATAATTTACTAGCTCAAAAGAGAGAATATAATATCAATGAAAAGTATTGATGTCGCTAGTCATCTAATTTTTTATTTAGTGAATCCTAGACTTCGTGCTTTTTGCCTAAGATTATCCTTTCAGAGTGGTATTCTTAATATGCCATTTTGATGATTACATAAGTTGATACCCTCTTAGACCATGGCTAAACCTTCCGTCAAAGTGCATTTTCTGATCACTCCCACATTTCCACTGGAGTCCTCCCCATCCCATCTGAATATCATTGTCCATTTAAATGTCACATGTTGATGGGGTCAGTTCTCATTTGATCATCGTTATCTCATTCATTTGGAAAAGGGGCCTCTATCTTTCATAGTCAATTGATCATTCATAAATACAAGAACTATGTAGCTTGAAATCATGCCACAATGGAAAGGTCCGTGTTTGCAAGCATGAGAGGTGTCGACGTCATTCGCTGAGAGTGGAACGCAAGGTGTGGTTATGATGCCATAGTTAGACAGATGGCCTCAGAGATGGTGGAATCCACATGAGAGGTTGTCATTAGGTGTGTAGGATCGAATGGCCGTTGCATGTTTGCCATCAGGGTGGACCAAGAGGAAGTCTAAAGAAAGTTGTCGAACCAACATCATGAACAACAGACTCCACATGGAGAGCTTCTGTGGGGCCGAGGAGTGCAGGAAGCTTCCATAGCATGCCCATTTGGGAATGGCTTGAAAGCTAAGACCTATGCCAAAGCGAGCCCGAACCTTAGTCAATCTTCATTGTTCCCTCCTCATTTGTAGTTCATTGATCTTCATTTCTCATAGAAATAGTGGGCACGATGTGAATATGATCGAGTAGCATTCTATAATGATTCAACTTCATTCCAAGCCTAATCTCTTCTAGAATCTCGTCTAAAATAGAAAATGCTTCTAAATAACAACTTAAGCTCATAGAAAGAAATGCAATAAGGCATACTTGTCATTTTTTTCCTTATAAATCTTCATTAAGCATCCCAACGATAGACATGCTCTTCAGATTGTTTATCCAAGTATAAAATTAGTTACCAAACACTTTGATGCAAAGGGGATTTAGCTTTATATCTTCTTGTAGATCTTCTAGGTGATTTATAAAGATAGTAAGCACTCTCAACCAGAGTAGTGTAGTGGGCACCAAGGTTTTGACATTTTAGATTCACCATAATTTCAACAACATAAGAAATGACCACACATTTTAAGTAATTTGCAAGAAATATCTAGATTGCAATGTGTGAAGTCATCAAATAGGCCTTTGAATAGCTAAATACAAGACCTACTGCAACAATTTTAAACTTCAACAACTCTCAAATGAAGATTATATTTCTAGTCTTTGTTTCAATATTCACTTGATCCTTCTTATTGATTAAGAGCTTAAATTCCATACAAAGGTTCTTCTCTAGTCCATCTTTTAGAAATATTTGAATATGATGTTGCTACAAAAGAACGAGCTCAATTGTTTCAAATTCTTAGATCATACATGACTAGTTTTGGTTAAGTGAAGACTACTTTGAGTTCCATGATAGTGAGAAATAAGTTTTGGGTTCTTTTATAATGACTCGCCCATCATCCCTTTTCTTTACCTCAGGTCTAAGCATAGCACGAGAAGAGGTTTGTGGGAGAAAGTAGAGTGAATTCCTTTATGAATAGTTGATAGAGTGACGACCTCCATGATGGAAGGAATTGCAAACTCTCCCTAGTGCATTGAAGTGGGAACCGGGTAGCAGGAATATGGTATGGAAATGCCATCATGTTCATGTAATATGCCAACCTCATTCAAAGATGCAGAACCCACATTCACAATCTTTGTCGAGTAGGGAAATGTGGGCGGCCCCTAAGGAACCATCATCCAGTGATGGTCTTGAGAATGATGGCTGCCACAGAAACCATCACTACAAAACAAGAGTCCCACATATGAAAAGATGACTCATCCTGGAGCCTCGAAAAGGTAAGCGTGCTTGCTTTAAGAATTCCTTTCAGAGAATATGTGCAGAGGCTTGCAGAGAGAAAATGATGTGTGGAAACTACATATAAAAGACCACTTTTGTAGTTTGACAAAAAGACAGTCCATAATTACATAAGAGTTTGTGCTTTGATAATTTCTAATGCCCTCAATATGAGAGATTTCTTTACCACACTTCGTCGAGTCTGAATTTTCTTGCATTACCCTTCATCACTGCATGGTGGTTGTCCTCACTCTTCCTTAATGTGGTGTTGTTATAGTTAAACACCCCACCTGCAATGCCTTTTGAAGAGATCACACCTCTTTATCATTTGTTCACTCAATGGAAGATCAATCACATGAACCATCCCATACATTGTTCTTACTACTAAGGTTTGGCACCCTGCTTCCCATAGGATGGCACTTGGCCAATCCATGAGATAGAGTTATTTAAAATAGATTTACACATTTTCCTCATCTAGAAGATAGGTTTTGATAACCTTATGGGCTTATAGGTATCATGCACTATTCATAGAGAAATTCCCATTGTAGAGCCTAGATAACCATTGAGACATATTTGGAACCCACAACGTTAACATCTATGGGTGAGGAGGTGTGGGAGGACTCCAACTGATGGCCGCCATGGAAATGATGGCGACATAACTAGCCTCCGTGCATGTGGAACCTATATTAGAAATTTTTGCTTCAGACTGTAGGTGATTGAATGTGGGTGATAGTCATTGAAATGTTGTCAGGAAATAAACAACATTGAAGGTGGTGGAACCCGCATGAGTTCGTTCGTGGGACCAGACCAACACGGTGACTGAGTTGAATTCGAAACCCACATGGTCATTTACTGTGTAGGATATCTTGAGATTCATTTTTTGAGTATGTATATTCCACTGCTTCCTCTCTTATTGAGTTTTATTTCACTTAAAGATGCATGGTGATGACTCACCTTCATTTCCTTACTCATCTCCCATTATTCGACTTTTATTCCTAGGAAGATTACTTGGGTGAACTAGTATGAACTATTAAATGATGGGTATGAGGGTTCCCCTTAAGACCCTAAGAACTAAAACTTGAAAGAATGGTGTTCAACTAGGCCTTGCAGGAATATTTACTTGTGGATGAGAGCAATCAGATGTAGATGGGCACATACGTGCAGACATTCAGGAAAGGTTGTTAAAGGAATGGTGAAGGTGGAAGGATCAACTTCAAAACCCAACTAGCGGGTGGAAGTCAGGGGTCGATCACCACTAAATCCAAATGGAGATGGAAACCCACTCATGGAGACCAACAACTATGGATCCACAGAGCATGAATGATGTAGCAGCCGAAACAGATGTGGGATTCACACATCGAGTGGATGTTAAGACTAGGCCGTAGGTAATCGTTGGAGTGGAACAGTGAAAAATAGGAGGAGACCCATGAATGCGGGTCCAAAAGGGCCAATAGACACTGAGTGAAAAGCTAAAGGAAGCCCGTAGGATTGATCTCTCAAGGGGATATGACTTAGTGAAACCTTGGTAGGTGAATTGGGCCAAGGGAATGGTTGATCATTTTAAGGCTTAGGGCCAACTTGAGCTAGGAAATAGGTTGAACAAAATGAGATGAGGGAAAAATAACCCATTAGAAGCTAAAAGAGGAGGTCCCTGCCTCTGGTGGGGCATGTGTGAAACATGCACAAAAAATATCTGTGTAGCAGTGCAGATGAGAACATTTTTATGCTTGCAAGCACTGTTGATGTACCTTTGAAGGTTGATAATTAGGATAATGAAACTAAGAATTATGATTATTCTCATGAGGAATATGAATATTTTTGTGAAGATGACCTGAAAGCATCCTTCTTTCTTGAAGAAAGTAACAATACCAACACTCATGAGGTTTCTCCCTCACCAATGGATGAACAAATTTCATGTGATGGATCCTTGAAATACAATTTAGCTATATCAGAATTGGAATGTCCTAGTAATATGGTAGATGATGAATTTCAAGATAAGATTGTCTGTATTCAGTGTCTTGAGCCTAATTTTGGTGTTAAACATGATGGGATTTGTGATGATAGCCAACAGGGCCATGTTTTGGAATTCTTGTATGAAACAAAAATAGAATGTACAAGTTTCGTAGCTAAGATGGACATGATAGTTTTTAACAAAGAATTTGTTGAAGAAACTTGCTCAGCTAAAAATAAGAAATGTTCAAGTTGTAGTGAGTCCTACAAATATGAGTCAAAAAACCTATCAACTAATGATGCACTTGAATACTTTACTATTGATCATATCAATCCTAAGTTATTTGACCCATCCTTTGAAACATTTTGTTTCAAGTTCAATAATGATTGGAAGGGAGGATTGGAGTATGTTAATGAATGTAAAATAAAATTATTTTTTGATGTCTAGGATGGTATGGATAATGCTCTTTATGGGAATGACCCTGATTTGAATGTATGAAAGAATGCTATGGAGTTTGATGAATCAATTTCCCAATGAAGTGGAGCAAATGGAAGAATAACTGGTTTATACTGCTCTAATGAATGTGAGCATCAATTTGAATAGAAACCTGTGTATGAACATTTCTTGTTCATCACACAAAGTGAATGTGTGATTGGTGTGGAATAGAAGCTAGATGATGATGACCTTGGAATACTAGAAGTAAAAGTGTAGTATTAGTTCAAAGAGTTTCAATATTCACCCCTGGATGGGAATCTTTCAAGGAGTATGTATGAAAGTTTCCATTTTAATGAGAAGAATGAATCTGATATCAACTTATATGATGATAGTGATTAGATGGGTTATGAGTGTTTCACTTTCCTTGTCCAGTTGTATGGGAATTTGGTGGCATATGATGGTAAGCTGAGTTAGGAAGAATGCTACATCAACCATGTGTTCCAGTTAATGGTTGGTTGTGGTTCTTAGTTAGACATGAATGACAATGATAATAATAAGTTTAGACATATTCCCATAGGGGTTGATTTCAGTGGTCGCAGCATGATCAACAGGTGGCAAATTCATGACAATATTTATAGCCTTAGCATGGTACAGATGATGGAAAACAAGGTTTTTGATAGAGGCAAGTAGCAGTCCTAAATTTGGGGGGCCAGAGGCCACTAGTAAACTTGAAGCCTAGTAGAGTTGTAAAATGCAAGTGGGAAAATTACACATCAGAAAAGCTTCAAAAATAATTGAGATTGGATCTCTTAGTATGGTCTTGTAACTTATGTAAATATTATACATATGTTGTTTTTTTTTGTTTGGTTTTCTTTCCTGGTCTAGACAAGTCCTTGGTTTTTCATCTTTTGTACTTGGTCTACTTCACTTGAGGTTCTAGAATCTCTCTCTATTCTTGAGGAACAAACGTACCCAACTAGAGCCACTAATGAAAACCCTAAAAAGAAAAATTGGTTCCATTCTTGAACTCTCAAAATTTTAGTTAGTTTCAAATATCTAGACTTAGGGTTTTTCCAACTAATATTGAGTTGGGATTTTGTTGTCAAAATATCTCCTAAGAAACCCTTAAATCAAAGCCCTTGTCAATTTAATGATCTATTGTTGACCTCTTATCGCCAGTCCTCAGTCATCCTAAAACATCTTGACTCATTGAAGCCCGTGAAGTTACCGACCCTCGTCCCTAGGTCCTAAATATTTTTCTTTATAAGGTTAATCGATTGATCTTATTGGGCCTTTATAATCCTTTGAAATAATATTGTTGTTACCCCATATTTTTTCCTTGGTTAAATATAGCCTTCACTAGGTTTCTCATACTGAGTTAAGTTTCTTGCTCATGTTAGAGGGTCTTCAAGTGTTTCAAAATATCTTACAATAAGAGAATTATTGAAGTATCTTATGTCCACCTTATAAATATAGTGACTGGGGACAACAGGTCTTCACCTAAAAGAAGTTTATAGGGCAGTCATTTCAGTCCCTTAGATAAAGGACACTCATAGCTTATGAATGCAGTCATTAGCAACATGAGAGTATAGTATATATGAAATAAAACCCCATTTAAATCAAGAAAAAGGAGCAATGAAATAGGGAATGTGGATTATTTGATAGATACCTTAAAGGAATGTGAGTTAAAGGAATATTATAATTATGACAGTTATTTAAAGGATGGACTATGGAAAAACCACAAAGGCAGGGATGGAGATATCACAACTTGTAATACCAAAGCTTATGTCTGCAACAAGATCTATAATACTGTGGCAAAAGCATTTAATCACCTTGTCATTATTGTTTTGGAACCCTTGGCCATCAATGAATTCACAACCCCTTTACAGTATTGTATTATTTTGGTGAAAGCAACACAAGTAACTCCAAAGGATCCTAGTATTGAGAACCATCTAAATAAACCAACAATAATCAATGGGCTAGTCACAATCCTCTTTGATTCCTTCATGCCCTGAGTTTTGAGAGCTGATTTTTACATCCTCTCAAAATTTGTAATAGTAGACAACAAGATGAAGGGGCATTGACAGAGTTCCAAACTCAAGAAATTTTATAGTGATAGGTTTCATGGAGGTGCAATTGAAAAATGTTTGAATTTATTCATAGCTCAATCAAGATCATCCACAAGAATCATGTGAAGTGCATAATGCCATTTATAAAGGAGAGTCTCAATGAGGAGTTGAAATAATATCACCCCATGAATGACAGTAAACCTTTTGTTTGGGCCTTCAATCTAAAATATTAAGAAAGGAAAGAGTTTCAGTAGTCATTAAGTAAGCTTGCACAATGGGAGGTATCATAACAATGGAAGCAATAGTGATTCACCAAAGGGGTGCAGGTAAAAAATAAGATTCAACAGTGGATGATGCAAAAAGGCAGCGTAGAAAAGGATGATGTCTAAGAAGGCTTCTAGCAAGTGTTGAGAAGAAAAGTTCCTGAAGGTATCTATATTTTCCCAAATATGGAGGAAAATGAGATGCATGTGCCAAGGTATGTCTACATAATCTTTTGTTGCCAAGTGTCTAATGAAGTAGTGATCACTATGTTGTATTTCATAATCATTGAAAAATGATAATGGGCCAGGTAATAGATGAAAGAGAGTTGTCGGCATTTTTATCATTTATTTTGTGCCAAACATAAAATGAGAAATTCATTTTAGTTTACCAAGCATGAGGGTTTTCATGACAATGTTCAAAGACAAAATAGTGGTTGTGTGCAAGACAAGAACTCTATGATGTGTATTTATTCTCATGTTTCTAGTGTTTTCTCTAGTCAATTTTGTGAGCTTTCCAAAGATGAGAGATTTTCACTAAATAAATGTTGAAGATAGAAGAGATAGAAAGGAAGTATGATACAGCCTAAGAGTGCATGGATGTTGAGGTCTCTTGAAGAAATTCCTTTCAAAACATGAAGCATATTAAATTAATTCTGGGTAGAGAAGTATCAAACTCAAATATTTAATTGTTGTTCATTGAGATAAGACAAGGGATAATGCAAGAAAGAAAGTAGAGAGTAAAAGAATAAAAGGCATATAGTTGTGAAAACTGGTGACTTTATATATCTCAAATCTATATAGGTCTCGAAGATAATGATCAGATGTGATACATCTAAGAAAGTTGCAAGGATAATTCACATCAAATACAATTTTCAATGGTCACGAATGGGGATGGCAGTTGATTATTAGGTGAGTTAGCCCAAAGGAGGTGAAAGATATGGTGGAAAAGTTTTCATAGGTAGTAGCTCTTTTGCATGCATCAATTGCTACTCGAACATTCAAATAGTGCTTGTACAAGACTGAAAAATGTCAAAAGAAAGAACCCATTCTTTTTCTATGCCTGGTAGCAAAAGTTTTATGTTTCATCAATACAGTCCTTTGTGCTTCAAACAACGTAGGGTGAAAATTTTATTGTTTAGTTTTCTTCATACATGTCTTTCCCAATGGTGTTTGATGCATGTGACTAGAGCATTGGGTACAAGAATGTTGTGTAACTATATTTTTCAGATACTATTGATGGACATAATAAGGGTTATCAAAGTTTAAGAGTTGCTATGTTAAAGAACATGGATCTTGACAAGATTGCATTCACAGGATCAAATTACATTGTCCAAGAGGTATTGAAATATGAAGAGCATGGAGGTTTCATTTCTCCTGTGAGAAGGGTTTATTGTATACATCTTCAATGGGATAAATGTTAGTGAAGTAAGTTTGCAAATGTAGGACACATGACAGTGAAGATGTAAAATAATGGCAATTTTTATTATAAAGCAAAGGGAAATGATGTTAAACAATGTGGTAGAGTATACAATGGAACATAGGTCTAATGATGAGTCTCATCAACACCGAGTAGTATGAGATCTATGCAAGTTATTAATGGTAGAGTTTAAAAGGAGTGTTATATGTCCATAAGGGTTAGATGACACTAGAGCATAAGAATAATCTTAATCAATGTTAAAAGACACTTATTAAATATTATGTCTATTCAATGGAAATTTCAAGGAGACATGAATAGTTTAGTGCAAAGACTATATGATAAGCGTTCAAGCTAGAGGTGGTGTTTAACTATGCAGTTAAGATTTTTATTCCATGCCATATGTTTCTTTTCGAGAACTCCTAGGAACACATATCCTATTTGTCTGGGAGGAAATTTTGGATTAGTTGTGGCATTTAGATGGAAACTTAGGGTAGTTGGACACCTAGCTAAGAGGAGATAGGGCAGTGTGAAATATCTCCAATCATTTAGGAACATCTACATCAAAGGAGGTCTAGTGATAAAGGCTTTGTGACAATGCTATCATCATGGAACATGATTTTAGGAGTCAAGATAAGGAAGGAAGTTTCTAGGTGGCCAAATGAAACCAAATTTACTAAGTCAAGGCATAAAGTGTCATGAAGGCTCTTAATGTCAGGTCCTATTTTCTCTCCTAGGTTCAGATAGAGAAATAGTATGCCTAGGTTCACTTCTTAGTCAGTTATTTTCTCTCCAAGCATTGTATTGTAACTTTTGGAGTTATTTCATTGTTGGAGGAGCAGGTTGTAACTCAGAAAGACAAATATTTTGCTATAGAGCAACATTTTTTAACACTTTTTGAAGTAATACTAAGTCATTTTCAAACTTGTACACAGCTGTAAGAACCTTTTTATCACTAAAATCAAGTTATTTTCCTTCCCAAATCTCTTTTATTAAATGTTATTCAATGAATGATGTTTGTTTTAGTGATTTATACAAAAAATACTTGAACTTATGTCTCAATTCAACACTTATATGCAAACAATAGATGTCTTGTGTAGGTGGAAAGTTGTATTATTGATGATAAAATAGTCTTCGCTATGAAAAAACTATATTTTCCTCCTAAAACTACAAAATAGACAATCTCCATGTGAAATATTGATACATGAGCATTGAACCAACTTGAGTTCATGAAAATAGATGATTTTTTGGAAAAAAAATGTGTGTAAAAAAATAAATTCGAGTCTTAGTTTTTAGTTTGGTCCATCATCTACCATAGTTTTCGGTTTAGTTCATAACATTCTCACCTATTTTCTCAGCAAAGCAATAGTATTTTAAGTCCTTTTAGGTGAAATACCAGGGGAACCAACCCTTCATTTGGAGGTCTACCTTCAAGTTTCGCAAGGTCCCACACCTAGAACCTAATCCCATTGTATCATGGGGTCTTGTTGGATCACATTCAACAAGATGGTGCAACTACAGTGATAATAGTTTTTGGCATGCCCAATGCAACCAATTGAACTATCATAGTTAAAAATTTGTCCATACATGTTGGTATTTGGTGTTTGAATTATACACCATGTCTTCTTTCCATGGAGATATGTTTTATAACTCCCCATTTCATGAAAAATTTTCTTACATCACTTCCTACTAGCCATACCAAGCAGGATATACTATTGGTTTTGTCCCAAATAACCCACCAACAACAAGTTGTAAGCATTCACATCATGCTTTTCACCCACCCACCCCTACTCAATCATCATGGAAGCCAATAGTTGCTCAAAATATGCTTCAAGAAACCTATTTTATGCCAAAACAACACACTCAATGTCCTTTTCATTTCCAAAGTGATGAACAAATATAGATTACAAACATCAAGAGCATATTGCTTGATTGGACTAAGGAACTGAATGAGATCAAGAGGAAACAAGAACACAATTTGCAGTAGGAGGAATTAGTTTATGAAGTTTTTCTTCATGAGTAGAAATTGAAGGAAAAAAAGATACAACTTGAGGAAGAGTTTCCAAAGGAGGAGGTGGAAAAAGAAGAAGAGAGGAAGCTTTTGTTTTCCCAGAGATTGGAAGTTCAACTAGATCTCACATTTCCAAATCCATTGTTTTGAGAAAGAAGTAATTGAGTTCAAGATACCAAGTTTTAGACAAGGTAAGTCTCTTGAGCTTCATAACTCTTCCAAATTTTATATTCCAAGCTTCAAAGGTCCTTCTTCATTTAAAAATTATATTATTGAACAAGTTCAGCCTACATCCTCTCAAGAGTAGCTTTCTCCAAAGTTTGTTTAGACTCAAGAGCCTAAAAAAAACTAGGCTTCATTTCTGTTTATAATCAACCCATCCATATATGCACCCATTGATGTTTTGGTTTCTTAGAATAATAAAATTGTAGATCATGGAAATGAGGTGCTTATAGAGGAAGAAATAGATCTTTTAGCTACTATAATGTTTCAAAAAGAGCTGAAAATGATAAATCAGATGTTATAACAAAGGTAAATGAAGTTGTAGATGAAGATAAATAGAATCGAGAAGTACAAATGGTTGATAGTTTTTAGATTCTCACTAATTTATTTT
Organism: Sequoia sempervirens; assembly: GCA_007258455.2. Taxonomy (NCBI): domain Eukaryota; kingdom Viridiplantae; phylum Streptophyta; class Pinopsida; order Cupressales; family Cupressaceae; genus Sequoia; species Sequoia sempervirens. The sequence continues at coordinate 183,148,912 of VDFB02086081.1, forward strand.
ATGAACTGTCACTATTTGTGAGTTAAGAAGAGGTTGAAATTTGGATCACAACCATGATAATTGTAGAACATGATGAAGTATTTTAACACTTTGATGTTTTTGCTCTTCAACAAAGCTCCAACAAGGTAACAAACAACAAACTCCCACAACAAAATGAAAATGAGATCGAAGAAGACTATTTTTGGGATGATCTTGAAGCTTTTATTTCAAATTTAGATGTCAAACAAACATCATTTAAGAAAATAAATGTGGGACAATAGGTTGAAGAGGAAAAAGAGGGTGTTGAAACTCAATATTTGACTAATTTATTTGTTGAACTTGCTTTAACTATTAGTATTGATGAAGAAAGTGTATGTGAGTAAAAAAATTGACAAGTTGTGATTAGCCAGAGCATGAAAGTGAAATTTTTAGAATACTAATCCATAAGAAAATAAATCAGGGCAGCTTGGTTGTGGAGGATCATGAGGTTTAAGGCATGATTCAACCAAAGAAAGAAACAATTTTGTTTGAGGAGACAGTTAACAAGAGTGAAACCAACAAGAGCAGTTCCAAATTTGTGTTGTCAACAGGATGTCCAATTAAATATATTGCTAGAGTAGAGGCCAACAAGAAGATTCGTATCATGCTTGCACCCAACAATGAAGGTGTAATTGAAGAAGAGAATATACAATTCACTTTCCACCTCAGGGAAGTAGTGTTTATATTCCATATGAAGTGGCTACTGATCTTGTATATGTTCTTCAAGATGTGGTGCAACTATTTCTTGGTCCAAAATCATGTAAAGATTATCTATTCTATAGAAAAGGGAGTGACTTCACCCAACCAGTGAATGATTTCATTTGAGTTAGTGTCATTCTTGGTTAGTGTAGAGTAGGGTTAATTTTCATTTCCTCTAAGTGTTGTTTTTCTCAGTTAGTTAGTCAGTTTTCCCTAAGTTTTTGGTAGATGATTAAGATTTGAAGATGTTATACACTTTTTTTAATGAGTTATAGCAGTATGCAAGACTATTTTTCAAGTCTTGTCAAGACCCTATTTGACTCATTTTCCCAATTTTTCATTTGTTAAATATGGCCTTCAATAGGTTTCTTATGTTGAGTTAAGTTTCTTTCTTAGTTTTGAGGGTCTTCAAGTGTTTCAAAATATCTTAAAATAAGAGAATTATTGAAGTATCTTATGTCCACCTTATACATATAGGGATCAGGGACAATAGGTCTTCACCTCAAAGAAGTTTACAGGAGCATTTATTTCAGTCCCTCAAATAGAGGACACTCATAGCTTATGGATGCAGTCATCAACAACACTAAAGTATAGTATATACGAAAGACAAAATGATATAAATCAAGCAAAAGGAGCAGTGAAATAGGGCATGCAGATTTTTTGATAGATACCTCAAAGGAATTTGATTTCATGGAATGTTATAATTATGACAGTTATAAAGGACGAACTTTGACAAAACTACAAAGGTAGGGATGGAAATATCACAACTAGTAGTACCAAATCTTCTATCTGGAACAAGATCTCTAGTACTGTGGAAAAATAATTTAATCACCTTGTCATTATTTTTTTGGAACCCTTGGCCATCAATGAATTCACATCCCCTTTATAGTATTCTATTATTTTGGTGAAAACAACACAAGTAACTCCAAAGGATCCTAGTATTCAGAACCATCTAAATAAACCAACATTAATCAATGGGCTAGTCACAATCCTCTTTGATTCCATGATTCCCTAAGTTTTGAGATCTTCTTTTTACATCCTCTAAGAATTTGTAAGAGTAGACAACATGATGAAGGGGTATTGGCAGTGTTCTGAACTCAAGAAAGTTCATAGAGATAGGCTTCATGGAGGTGCAATTGAAAATATGGTTTAATTTCTTCATAGCTCAATTGGGATTATCCACAAGAATCATGTGAACAACATAATTTCATATATAATGGAGTCTCGATGAGGAGTTGAAAGAAGATCATCCCATGAATGACATGAAACCTTTTGTTTGGGCCTTCAATCTGAATGATTAAGAAAGGATAGAAGTTCTACAGTCATTAATGAAGCTTGCACAGTGGGAGGTGTTGATGGTGCTAAGTTGACCCACAACATGTAGGTAAGATAAAAGTGAAATATCTCACCTCTCCTAAAAAAGATAATCAACAATCAAACTGATCACCTCCCAAGGTCTTTGATGTTGGTTCATAATGTTGTTGTTTCACGAAGTGGTCAATATGGCTATAATGTTCAAGGGGCCTACTGGTATTAAGCTTCTTGATTGTTATAAGATCAAACATATATTTAAACCTACTTTAACCAGTGGTTTTAAAGAAACAGAAAAGAGATAGACCAATGTTTTTAAACTGAATAGAATGTTGATTCATCCAACTAATCAGACTTGTTACCTTTAAAGGAATTCCTAAACTAAAATTGTAGAATAAAGTTAACTTTTAATTAATACAAAGTTTCATTCATTCATAGTGCAAAATTTTAACAATAGATTGCAAATCATCATTTAAACAAAACATAAGATAAAATTTCATTCCTTGAAAGCTTTCCAAATCAAATTATAATTAACCCAAGATAAATACCATTCTGGAGCACAATATGAAGTAGATTTAAATCTAGCTGCTTCTACTATTGGTGAAAAAAATAAACAACATTTACAAATCTAGAAAGATCACCAGTGTACAGAAAACCCATGTCTTTGAATTATCTCCATCTATACTAAGAAAATATGGAAGATACATCACCTCCTCTTCATATTGAACTAAAACATCTAACTTCCTGCAAAACCCTAGCTTGCTAACCTTTCTTAACCTTAACTTGTCTATTTAGAATAATCAAAAGCTAGAGGATAAAGAAGAGAAAGATCTCTATATCCATCTCCCTTTTACAAAGAGGTAAAAATGTTGTATATACCAAACGTGCCAAAAATGAGTCAACCCTGTTTTAGGGTTTACAAAATAAGGCGGTTACATAAATGGGTTTGAACAAAGTCAATGATGCATTAAATGCTTGCATTCTATTCATATCGGTGAAAGATTTCTCTCAGGCATGGTTTCCAGATCTTTTACAACCACCATCATTAACTCGCAGCCTTGTGTTTGCCATTAAGACATCACGGGTTTCATCCTCGACCTCAAAAATTGCCCCTGCAAAGCTACTTTGAATGTTTTGAAGCACTATCATTAATGTCAATCCACTTTTTTTAGTAGACACCCCATCTATTATTAAGACTCATGGCTTTTCATTCTTTACGCTTTCCTCTCATTCTAGATCTTTCTGCAAGTTGATTTACAGCAGCAGATTCAATTATCAACCTTGTACAAAACATTGCAGTTACAATGCTCTCTAAATTAAATTCATACACACTGATCACACACCACTGTTCATCGAACCAATCATCATCTTCCATTATAGAGTATATCCATATCACTCACAATCTATTGATCTTCCTCACAGGAATAGTCACAATATTCTAACTGCCAACCGTTCACCTTCAACTTCCTCTGATTCGTTGAACACATACCATGTAGGATGTTCAGATGGTCAAAAGTTGTTGAATCCAAATCATGTGTCAATGAGACACTAGCCTTCTCTCGCCAGTGCTACAATGCTCCACCTATGCTATCGACATAACTTACAACTATCGGCAAGAGGTCATAATGAGCTGCAAGATTCATACCAATATCCAAAACAATCACCTAGACTATCGCTATTGGCAAGATCGGTGAGACCTCTCATAGAAGTCCACAGTAGACTCATCAGAAAGATTATTGAATTTTCTATGAGTCATATAGAGCCCTTAAGTCACACCTAAGAGTTAAACCATCGGTGAGAGATCCTCAGTCGGAGAGAGTTTCCAAAGGTGACACCTCTCCATGATGCTACCTATCACCAGGAGTCTCACCTAACACATATATACCCATCGATGGGACCATAACCATTGATAGGAGATCATATCAAGTGTAATCCTTTTAGCCAAGAGTCTCCTTGATTTCAACCTTGTGAACAACTATTGGCAAGAGTTCTCCCCGGGCAGAGAGAGGGTCTCACTGACTTTACTCTTCTAGGAGTTTCATGGCAGTAAGATTGAAGCACATTTTCCATCAAGCTTCCTTGAGAAATAGCATCAAACATTCTTGAAATGCTTTAATCCTACAAAAAAATGCCTTCATCAGTCCTCTAAAGCATAGAAAATATCATCCTTCATCCCACCTTTCATATATCATTAATTTAATTATACTTAGAAAAAGGAAACTCAACTCTAGCTGAGGCGGGACCAAATCCGAACCAGAAACATAATTTTCTTTAATACCGATGGGGGTAGAGCCAAGATGAAATCAGAACTGAGCCTAGAGTCAGAATGGGACTAGAAAATGGAAATAACCAACATTTCCAAATTCAACCCACATTCCGGCTCTGCATCTGCGAAAAGTAAAGTAACCAGTGACCACAATAGGGTGGGAGTAGAGTCAGAACCAAATGAGGAAAGTGAAATTGGTAACAACTCCACATCCCAAATCCTTCCCAAACCTAGCCCCACAAAAGATACAAAACACAAGGAACAAACACAAAAACAAACACAAGTAGGATCAGAGCAAAAACTTATCCTAGGTGAACCACAACAGGGGCGAGAATGGAACTAAATCTGACACTAAAATTTTTCCAAGTTTCAGGTTTGGATTCCATCCCGACCCTGACTCTGATAACATACAAAGAGACAATGAGGAAAAATATGAGAAAGAATAAAAAGAAGGGAAGAAAACACCCCACGATCAAAAACAAAGAACAAAGGCAAAAAAATCAAACAAACAAGACTGGCAGAACCGGGACCAAAACGGAACCAGAACTTGGAAGTTCAGAAAAAGTTGTGAAGTTCAATTTCATTTTGTGTCTTATACTTGCTAGAACAAAAATAACAACCACAAAGGGGAAAAACCAGAAGCGAGAATGGAATGGAAACTAGAACTTAGACGAAATTCCAAATTTTAGTTTCGGTCCTGATCCTACATCTGCCAGAACAAAACTAAAAACACCTAAGGCAGAAAAAAAAGGCCAAAGGAAACATAACAAAACAAGGGGGACCTATTTTAAACAAGTTTAAAATGGGGTGGTTATGCAAGGCATAACAATTGGCAACTTGGCTGGGAAAATGGTTTAGCCATTTTCAAGAAACTGAAGGATTCAGTCACCCAGAACTCCTGGTTTATGGACATCATAATTTGAGTTAGGTCAGCTTCAACAACCAAGGTTGAGTTAGAATCTCAAATGTAAATCAACACTAGCTACCGTTGAATATGTGTGTGCTTGATGGTGCATCACCCTTTTGCAAAGTTTTCCTCATGTTTTGAACAATAATATGCAAGATTTGAACTACATGAGTTGATTTCCTTTAGCTATTGTGCAATGATATCCTAGGCATTGCTCTACTACTAGTCAAGCATCCATAGTTCCGATGAAGATACCTCTAGTTTTCTCACAACATTGCTCTACTGCCAGTCAGGCGTCCATAGCCCCAGTAGAGATATTGGAATCACCCATTCATATTGAGTTTTCTTTTCTTAGATAGTCCTCTCTTTTTTCTTTTTTATTGAAGTTTCAGATATTTCACTCAATCCTTTCTCAATATGTTAGATGTCCAACATCTGTTCTGGGTTGAAAACTACCATGGACCTCATAACAGCATCTGGGGAATCATATTTTTCACTCAAATCTTACAACACTATCATCCTAGGACAAATATACCATTACAAAAGGAGATGTTTTTGATGATTTGTGACAGGTTCAATTGTAGTTAAAGAAGATTATTTACTTTGCACCTTGTTTTCAAGACTTTCCACAAATCTTATTGATAATGGACATAAAACAACAAATTTAGGACAAAATCATGCAATCAAAAAACTTGAAAATATCTAAACCAACTTCTCTTCTAATAACCAATGTATACTTCAGATAACATTCCCCCCTTACAACTGCATAAAATGAAGTTCCCCACAAAGAAAAACAAAAGGAACAACAAGCAAAAGAACAAAAGAAAAGGCAAGCAAGGAAAAAAACACTATTTACAAACAAAACAACAAATTATTTACATATATACAACCCAAAAAAAATATCAAGCTTTCAAGATCCAAAGTAATGTTTAAGAAACTATCCATTGATAGGCAATGGAATGGGTTCTCCTATTAAACTACTTAGCTAAAAAGCATTTTCTCATAGGATTTCAACAATTTGATAGGGAAGCAACCAAAACTTATCAAACTTTTGGTGATCACCTTTCTTTTCATTAGCCTTATCCCACAAAGGAACAAGGTTTGATATTCTAAAAGCCTTTATTTTGTCTCTTTTTTCAAACTAATGTTTGACAACAGCCTGGTGTCTAAAGAATTGCTACAAAGCAACATTTGTTTGCTCTTCTAATCTTAGCAAGCCAGCTGACCTTACTTCAATCCTATCATCACTAGAGTAAAATTCTTGCATAAATTTTAGGATAGGTATTTGCAAGTGAATTGGGAACACAGGTTCTTGGCCATATACTAGCTTAAATGGTGAATTCTTTAAAGCATCCTTGATCCTAGTCCTATCTACCCATAAAGAAAATCTTAACTGGGTATGCCAGTCCTTAGGATTGTTCTCTAATAGTTTTTAAATTACTCCTAGGAGATTCTTATTAGTTGATTTTTCAAATCCATTTCCTTGTAGATAATAGTGTGAAGAATACTTTAAAACAATTTTATGATCATAAGCCCATGAAATGAACTCGGCAGAAGAAAAGGTAGGGCCATTGTCACATACCAATGCAAAGGGTACTCCAAACCTGATTGTGATGTATTTAGTGAGGAACTTGATTACCACTTTTGTTGTGCTATTCTTGCAAGGTATAGCTTATGTCCATCTTGTGCAGTAATTCGTGGCAGTCAAAAAGAATTTGTGTCCTACAAAAGAATAAGGATTAATTACCCCAACAAAATCTAGTGCCTATTGGGCAAATGGTCTTACCTCATAAACAGACTACAATGGCATGGCTGAGTGGCGCTCCCTTGATGCAAAATTCTGACATACATGACATGTTCTTATGTGTTCATGGGCATCCTTAAAAAAAATAGCCAACAATAACTAGATATGAGAATCTGATGTGCTAAAGAATCTACAGAACCATGTCTTGTGCCATGTTTCCCATAGCCTCTTGTTGATCAAGGCATCATAGATAAACTCCCTCAAAATTCTTCTTGTATAAAAATCCTCCTTTGAGCATATAATGGGAGATTTTCAGTCTCAGTGCTCTCCTCTAGGTTGTATTCATTCCCTTTGGGCACTGATTATTGAGCATGAAGTAAATAATATCGGCAAACCAAGGGTCACTAGAAAAGAACTGTGTTATGTACTGCTGACAGATAATGTTCTCCCCAACATCCACCATTTCTTTAGACAGGCCTTGACCTCGAACAAGTTTCATAGGGTGAATCTCCATATTGAACTCCTACAGAATAGCCATCCATTTCCCCCTTCATTCTTCCAACTCACTCTGCATAAGTAGAGACTTCACAGCAGCATCAGGAACTACAACATTGATCTGACTTTGAAGGATATAGTGCCTAAACTTCTTGACAGCTCTAACCAATGCAAACGCTTGTTTATCAAGAGGTGGGTACTTGACTTCAACATTCTTAAATGGAGAGCTCATGAAGTTGATTGGCCTCTCATCCCCTTCCTCTCTTTGTTGTGTTAGGATAGCAACACATGAGTGTTCAGAGGAAAAATAATAAATATAAAATGGTTTCAAGTAGTCAGGGTTGGTGAGGACTGGAACTTCCGAAATGGACTACTTGACTTGAGAAAAAGAAGCCTTTTCCTCATTACTCCATTCTATTTGAACATCCTTTTTTACCATTTCATTCAAAGCTTTAACAATCCTTGCAAAACTTGTGATAAAATTTCTCACAAAGTTGATCTTTCCAAAGAAAGATCTCATCTCCTTCTTACTTCATGCCATGGTTAACTTTAAAATAGACTCAATTCAGTCTGGATCTATCAATATCCCTCTTTCTAATATTATGTATCCCAAAATTTTCCATTTAGAAACCCCGAACACACTTTTTAGGATTCAGAGAAACACCATATTGGATGCATCTTTCAAGAACTTTAGCCAATTCTGTAGGATAGTTTAGTCTATCTTTAGAGAATACTGTCAGGTCATCCATGTAAATGATGATGCATTTACCAATCAAATCTTTGAACGCTACATCCATGGCATGCTAAAAGTTTTCTCCAGCATTTATCAAACCAAATGGCATCCTCTTGTAAGCAAATGTTCCCCACTTATTAGTGAAGGTTGTCTTCATTGTGTCTTCATAATTAATGATCACCTCATTGTATCCAGAATAACCATCCAGGAATGATATCATCTGAGATCCATTGATAGTTTGCCAGACTTCATCTAGAGAAGGGAGTGGGTAGTTGTCTTTTTTTGAAGCTCTATTTAAATTCTTGAAATCTACACAGCCGGATCTCTTCATTCTTTTTACGAACTAGAACCAAGTCAACCACCCATGTTGAATGTCGCACAGGGAAGATTATTCTTGCAAAAAGCAATTTCTAAACTTCCTTAAAGATTAGTGGTTCAATCAAGGTGTTGACAGGATGTTGTTTCTGTTGAAATGGTTTAGCTTCAGGATTCAAAGGAATAGTATGAGTTATCACAGAAGCATCAAATGTTTTTAGATCTTCATTCCCCAAAGCTATTGCATCAACATCTTTCTTTATTGCCCTCAGTATATCTTTTCTAATTTGTCCAGGGTAGGCTTTCCCTATGTAAACATTTCTTTCAGGGCCAAAATCAGCTAGGTTAACAATTTCATATTCACCTCCTTTATCTTCGGTTGGCACCTTTTCCTGAGCCCTTGGGTTTGAATGAAAAAATCTTTCTAAGGCCACCATTCCCTTGGGAATGCTATTACTTTTTAAATTGAGGACAGCTTCTATATCGCAGTCTTCGAGGATCTAGTCTCCTTGATCCCTATCAGACTCATTGATGATCTATCCTTTGAAAACATCTGAACTTGCTAGAAACACAAGGATATGTTGATCATCATCGAAGACTTGAAAGTTCTTAAAATTATCAGGAATAGCCAGGTTGGATATCAATTCTACTAAAAATATCTTAAGCTTGGAGCCTTGCATGGGTTCTAGGGTACTTATGGCAACAACTAATGAATCAACTATTTGATTCTCCTCTCTAGGAATTAAACTAATTTGAAAAACATCAAAGTCTTCAATCAGGTTCCATACTTGATTTCTATAAGCTGCCAGCCTTTTATTGTGACATCTGTATTGGTTATGTACTTGCTTGATAATCACTTATGAATCTCCTTTAACCATCAAGGCAGTAACTTTCTTCTTATGTAACAACATCAGTCCCCGAGCTAATGCTTCATACTCTGCTATATTGTTAGTGCATCCAAACTACAACTTGTAAGAAGCAAATAATGTTTTCCCTTTTGGGCTGGTTAATTCAATTCCAACACCACAACCTGTTTTAGATTTGGATCCATCAAATGTGAGGGTCCATAACTGATCATGAGCTAGGGTTGATTCATTTGGGGTTGTTGCGGGTGTTTAGATAGGATGAACCGTAGGTGAGGCCACCTGGTCTTTTGCTTCAAATATCAAGAATGGGTGTTCAATAGGTTCATCAGGTGTAATTTCCAATTCCTGTTTAGATATATTATGTATTCCTAGGATATCTTTTTGAGAGTTATCTACATCTTTGATTAATCCCTGGGTTTTGGTATACTTGTGAGTGCAAGGGTATCAAACAAACCTTGGGGTCATTCATTGTAACTACGTTGATCTGGTATTATAACTAGGGTAGGTCCAGTTTGAGGAGGGACTTCCTCTAAAGGTATATTATCCCTAGTTAACATTGTTGCATTTTTGGCTTCAAATGAGAAGTGATCTGAAGTAGCCTCAAGGTGACTTGGGTGGGTCTTTTCGGTTTGGGAAACACAATTCAAAACACCAATGCAGGGTTGGTAGGTTAGTTCCAAATGATTTTGGTAGTGTATCCTGCACCAATTAGGGAGTAGAAGACTCTACAAATCGATATTTTCCCCTAAGACTAGCTGATCATGTTGCAGCTTCCTAATCAATACCTATTGGTTTTCATTAATCATGGGATCAGGGAATCTTTTTATTGACAAATATTTAGAATCAAGAATAGAAAAGGTTAGAATTTTCTCTCCTTTATAAACCCCTATCTTGGTTTCAAAATAAGCTACCTCATTGGGATAGTCATATTCAGTGATGATATGTTTGAGGTGAGGTTTACTTTCAATCCTAATCTGCGTAGGCACTCCCCTCCATGGTAGCCACATGTGTACAAAGTCGATGGAGAGATATCCCCTTATACTTTTCATCAAATCTCTACTCAATAGCATACCATAAGTCTTAGGAATGTCTGCTACTTGAATATCCATATTGGTTAAAATCCTAGGGTCGGACCCTACTTGCACATGTATATAATTTCTCAATTCCCCAACTACATTAACCTTTGTTTTATAGAGTTGGATGACCTTCTTGTTTGTTTGGATAGGGTTCAATCCCAATTTCTTGCACAAAAAATGGCATCACATTGCCAGAAGCCCCTAAATCTAGCATACAATTATGTAGATTCTTCCCAAAAATTCTCAAACTTAAAGGAAATGGTGGGGTACCTACCTTGCTTCTGAACAAAGCTGCGTTCATGTTTGCAGTGAGTGCCACCTTGGTTTTCCCTTTTATTTTGTTAGCTTCTTCCAAAGCTTTCAACACTATCTCTCATTGGGCAGGGCACCACTTTAGGATGTCAAAGTATGATAAAGAGGTTTTTTGTTTCTACATCTCAGAAACAATGTCAAATTCTATGTTATAGCTCTCATTACATTTGAAAACACCAGATGAATTACCTTTGTTATGGGAGTCAGGCAAACCCTTTGGTGGAGGAGGGTTGTTATCAGCACCCTGATTTGGAGGCAACATATGGTTAGGTGGTGCTAATGTAGTGAACAAACCCTTATTCTACTTTCTTAATAAGTGTCCTCCCTTTGTCTAAAAGGCTTGGGAATATACACATCTTCCTCTGGTTCATTCTCATTTTGCATTGGGAATGAAGGTTCTTCTTCAAAGAGGTCATAAGTCATAGTTGTATCCACTGAGTCACCTCCTTTATTTGAATTCCCTTGGAAAGTTTGGACATCTGCCTGTGCCATCTTTATGACCTTCTCCATTTTAGGGTAGTTTACCTCTAAATGAGTTGTAGTATCATGCAACCTGCACCAATTAGTCATACAATTGAGGTCATCCACATTTGCAACATGTGGCCTGTCCTCATTAGCTTGATAATTGTGAGAAACCCCACCATTATTTGGCCCTGTATTCCATTGTCGATTGTTATTAGGCCTCTAGTTATATCCTTTATTCTGATTTTGATAGCCTTGGTTAGGGAAGTTTTGGCCTTGATAATTCCTCTGGCTATGATTGTAGTTGTTCGGATAATTACCCTGATTGTTATTACTCTGATTAGGGTAATTACCTTAGTTCTGAGAGGGTTTTAGTTTAAGCTAAGCCATATCATTTGTGACTTGAGATAGAGTTTTCTTTAAGGTCTCATCCTAGTTTGTGAGTTGAACTGTCTTTTCACTCTCGACATTCTTAGCAACAGGTGGTTAACCAATAGGATTTGGTACTCCAGCTTGATTACAATGGCCGCACTAATTGTGATGAGCCTGTGATTGTTGAAAGAAATCAGGAGCTCCATTGGCAAAGAATGGAATAGGAGGTTAAGCCAACAACTCAAATATAGGTCTATAATGGGAATGGGACATCCTTGGGATAGTATTGAATAAATGGGTTGGGTTAGGCATCTGATACCCCATTGAAAGTAAACCTCCTCCCAAGTTTCCTTGTTGAGAGCTAGTTTGTTGTTGCAGCTTGATGGCTAGATGATAAACTTTAGACAAGGAATCAATATCTATCAGCTAATAATTCATTTGTAGGAACAGGCCAAGCAAAGGCTCTATAACTCTAAAATATGCCTGAATGGCACTATTCTCAGCAACTAGATAGGGGTCCTGCAGTCTCCTATACATTCGTTGAAACCTGGTATTAAACAAGGGAAGGGATTCACATGGCTCCTTCCTAATGGTAGCAAATTGGTGGAACAAAATGGCTGGATCCACATAAACTCTGAACTGATTGATGAAAGCATTCTCTAAATCTGTCCAACTCAAAATAGAACCTTGTGGAAGGTTTAGGTACCAGTTGTACACCATATCCCCTAAGGAATAAGGGAACAACCTACAAACTACATCATGGTGGGCTATTTGGGCTCTGGTACAAGCATCCTTAAAATCTTGTATGTGCTCTTCAACACTCCTTGATTCGCCATGAATGTATTTGGGATAGAATCTCTCAGGAGTCTTAGGCATATCATGAAAGCCACCAGGAATAGTCCCCAATGGAAAGGGATTATTCATAAAAAATTCCATTGGTGGTGGTGGTGGGTGTTGATCTATTTGTTGGATGGGTTGAACCAACTGTAATGGCACTTGAGATGGATTGGGTGGTGGATTGACAGGTATTCGATGGGGTATTGGTGAAAAGCCTAGTGGAGTGAGTGGAGCTGACAAGGGTGGTATAGTGGTTTCCCTAGTCTTGTGGACCTTGTGTCTTATTGGGGTCTTGAGTTCTATCAAAGAACTCTATGGGACCTCTTTGGTGAGAAAAACCCAATATTATCCAGTTTTCTCTTCTGACCCTCCTTCTAGCGCTAGATTTGTTCATGGTGCAGGGTTAACCCACAACATGTAGGTAAGATAACAGTGAAATATCTTACCTTTCCTGAAAGAGAAAATCAACAATCAAACTGATCACCTCCCAAGGTCTTTGATGTTGGTTCACAACCTTGTTGTTTCATGAAGTGGTCAATATGGCTATAATGTTCAAGGGGCTTGCTGGTATTGAGCTTGTGGATTGTTATAAGATCAAACATATATTTAAACCTACTTCAACCAGTGGTTTTAAAGAAATAGAAAAGAGATAGACCAAGGTTTTTAAACTGAATAGAATGTTGATTCATCCAACTAATCAGACTTGTTACCTTCCAAGGAATTCCTAAATTGAAATTGCAGAATAAAGTTAACTTTTAATTAATACAAAGTTTCTTTCATTCATAGTGCAAAATTTTATCAGTATATTGCAAATCATCATTTAAACAAAACATAAGATAAAATTTCATTCCTTGAAAGCTTTCCAAATCAAATAATTAACCCACGATAAATACCATTCTGGAGCACAATATGAAGTAGATTTAAATGTAGCTTCTTCTACTATTGGTGAAACAAATAAACAACATTTACAAATCTGGCAAGATCACCAGTGTATAGAAAACCCATGTCTTCGAATTATCTCCATCTATACTAAGAAAATATAGAAGATACATCACCTCCTCTTCCTATTGACCTAAAAATGTCTAACTTCCTACAAAAACCTAGCTTGCTAACCTTTCTTAACCCTAACTTGTCTATTTGAAATAATCAAAAGCTAGAAGATAAAGAAGAAAAAGATCTCTATATCCATCTCCCTTTTACCAAGAGGTGAAAATTCCATATATACCAAACACGCCAAAAATGAGTCGTCCCTATTTTAAGGTTTAAAAAATAAGTCGGCTATAGAAATGGGTTTTAACAAAGTCAATGATGCAATAAATGTGTGCATTTTGTTCATGTCAGCGAAAGATCACTCTCAGGCATGGTTTCTAGATATTTTACAACCACCATCATTAACTCGCAGCCCCATGTCTGCCATTAGGACATCACGCGTTTCATCCTCGACCTCGAAAACTACTCCCGCAAAGCTGCTTTGAATGTTCTAAAGCACTATCATTAATGTCGATCCACTTTTTCTAATAGACACCCCATCTTTCATTAAGACTCGCATCTTTTCATCCTTTACACTTTCCTCTCATTCTAGATCTTTCTGCAAGTTGATTTACAATAATAGATTCAATGATCAACCTTGTACAAAACATTCTAGTTACAATGCTCTTTGAATTAGATTCATACACACTAATCACACAACACTGTTCACCGAACTGATCATCATCTTTGATTATAGAGTATATCCATATCACTCAAAATTTGTTGATCTTCCTCACAAGAATGGTCAAAACAATCTAACTGCCAATGGTTCACCTTCAACTTCCTCTAATTGGTTGAACACATACCACGTAGGATCTTTAGATGATCAAAATTTGTTCAAGCTGAATCGCATGTTGGTGAGACACTAGCCATGTCTCCTCGATGCTACAATGCTCCATCGACACTATCGGCATAACTTACAACTATTGGCAAGAGTTCATTACGAGTTGCAAGAGTCATACTAATATCCAAGACCATCGCCTAGACTACCGCTATCGGCAATATTGGTGAGACCTCTCACTAAAGTCCACATAGACTCATCGACAAGACTATCACATTCGCTATGAGTCATATAGAGCCCTTAAGTCATACCGAAGAGTTAAACCATTGGTGAGAGATCCTTAGACGAAGAGAGTTTCTGAAGGTCACACCTCTCCCCAATGCTACCTATCACCAGGAGTCTCACTGAAGACATATATACCCATCATCGAGACCACAACCATCGGCAGGAGATCATACCAAGTGTAAACCTTTCAACCAAGAGTCTCCCCAATGACAACCTTGTGAAAAAATATCGGTGAGAGTTCTCCCTAGGCGGAGAGAGATAGAAAAAACTCACAATGATCAAAATTTCTTGGCGACCTGAGAATTTCAAATGAATTGAACACAACTGTTGGTCGGCAAGACCTCTAGAGGCTCTCACTAACTTTACTCTTTCAGGAATTTCATCCCAGTAAGATTGAGGCACATTTTCCAACAGACTTCCTTGATAAATAGCATCAAACATTCTCGACATGCTTTAATCCTATAAAACAATGCCCTCATTACTCCTCTAAAGCATATAGAAAATATCATCATTCATCCCACCTATCATATATCCTTTAGTTAATTATACTTAGCAAAAAGAAACTCAACTCTAGTGGAGGCGGGACCAAATCCAAAACAAAAATATACTTTCCTTTAATACTGGTGGGGGCGTAGCCAAGATGAAACTAGAACCAAGACCGGAGTCAGAATGGGAATATAACATGGAAATAACTAGCATTTCCAAATTCAGCCCACATTCTAGCTCCGCGTCTGCAAAAAACAAAGTAACCAGGGACCACAACAGGGCGGGGGTGTAGTTAGAACTAGATGAGGAAAGTGACATTGATAACAACTCCACCAACTAGATCCTTCCCAAACTCAGCCCCGCAAAAGAGACCAAACACAAGGAACAAACATAGAAACAAACGTAGGCGAGATTGGAGCAAAAACCAATCCTGGGCAAACCACAACGGTGGCGGGAATGAAACTAAATCCAACACTGAAAATTTTCAAAGTTTTAGGTTTAGATTCCATCTTGACCCCACCTCTGAAAACCTATAAAGAGACAACAAGGAAAAAGACAAGAAAGAAGAAAAAGAAGGGGAGAAAACACCTCATGACTAAAAACAAAGAACAAATGCAAAACAAACAAATAAATAAGATCGACGGAATCGAGACCGGAATGGAACCGGAACCTGGAACTTCATAAAAAGTTCTAAAGCTCAATTTCATTCTACATCCTGCACCCACCAGAACAAAAATAACAAGCACAAAGGGGTAGAACCGGAAGCGAGAATGGAACGGAAACCAGAACTTAGAAGAAATTCCAAAGTTCGGTTTTGGTCCCAATCTTGCGTCCGTGAGAACAAAACTAAAAATGCCTAAGGCAGAAAACAAAAGGCCAAAGGAAACAGAACAAAACAAGGGGGACCTATTTTAAACAATTTTAAAATGGGGTGGTTATGCAAGACATAACAGGAGGTATCATAACAATGGAAATGACAATGATTTGCCAAAGGGGCTGGTCAAAAATAAGATTCAACAGTGGATGACGTGGAAAAGCTGCGTAGAAAAGGACGATCTCTAAGAAGGCTTTTAGCAAGTGTTGATAAACAAATTTCTGAGTTGTCTGTATTTTCTTGAATATGGAGGAAATTTAGATGCATGTGCCAAGGTATGTGTACATAATCTTTTGCTGCTAGGTGTCTTGTGAAGTAGCAATGACTATGTTGTATTTCATAATCATGGTAAAAAGATAAAGGGCCAAGTAATAGATGAAAGAGAGTTGTCGGCATGTTTATCATTTGTTTTGTGCCAAACAATAAAAGGAGAAATTCATTTCAGTTTACCAAACATGAGGGTTTTGAGAGCAATGTTCAAATACAAAATAGTGGTTGTGGCAAAGGGAAGAGCTTCATCATATATATTTCTTCTCATGTTTCCAATTTTTGCTCTGGTCAATTTTGTGAGCTTTTGAAAGATGAGAGATTTCCACTGAACAAATGTTAAAGATAGAAGAGACAAAAAGGAAGTATGATACAGCCCGAGAGTGCATGGATGTTGAAGTCTCCTAAAGAAATTCCTTTTAGAACATGAAGCATATGCAAGTAATTCCTAGTAGAGAATTGTCGAACTAAAAGATTTAATTGTTGTTCATTGAAATAAGACAAGGGATAATGCAAAAAGAAAGTAAAGAGAAAAAGAAAAAGTGGCATATGGTTGTGAGTACTAGTTACTTTATATATCTTAAATCTATAGAGGTATCAAAGATAATCATCAAATGCGATAAATCTAAGAAATTTGCAAGGCTAATTCACATCAAATACAATTTTCAATGGTCATGAATGGGTTTGGTAGTTGGTTGTTGAGCATTTCAACTCAAAGGAGGTGAAAGATATGGTTGAAAGGTTTCCATAGGTAGTAGATCTTGTGAATGCATTAGTTGATACTCGACCATTCGAATAATGTTTTTACAAGACTAAAAATTTCAAAAGAAAGAACACATTCTTTTTCTATGTCGGGCAGCAAGGGTTTTATATTTCTTCAATACAATCCTTCGTGCTTCAAAAAATGTAGGGTGAAAATTGTATTGTCTAGTTTTCTTCATACATGTCTTTCCCAACAGTGTTTGATGCATATGACTAGAGAATTTGGTACAAGAATATTGTGTAATTTTTAGATGTTGTTGATAGACATTATGAGGGTTATCAAACAACAAGAATTGCTATGTCAAAGCACATTGATCTTGACAAGATTGCATTCATAGGATCAAATTACATTGTCCAAGAGGAATTTAAATATGAAGAGCATGGAGGTTTCCTCTCTCCTATGTGAATGGTTTTCTGGATACATCTTCAGTGGGATAAATGTTAGTGAAGTAAGTTTACAAATGTAGGACACAAGACAGTGAAGATATTAAATAATGGTAACTTTTATTATAAAGCATAGGGAAATGATCTTAAACAATGTGGCATAGTATACAAGGGAACAAAGGCTTAATGATGAGTCTCATCAATACTAAGAAGTATGAGATCTCTGCAAGTTATTAGTGGTAGAGTTTAAAAGGACTGTTATATGTCCATAAGGGTTAGATGACAGGGCATATGAATAATCTTAATCAAAGCCAAAAGACACTTATCAAATATTATGTCTATTCAATGGAAATTTCAGGGAGCCATGAATACTTTCATGCAAAGATTATATGATAAGCGTTCAAGCTAGAGGTGGTGTTGAATGAAGGATTTTATATTTTTATTCCACACCATATGTTTCCCTTCCAAAACTCCCAAACTAATTTCCTATTTGTCTACAAGGTAATTTTGGATCAGTCAAGGCAATTAGATGATAGTTAAGGGGAGTTGGGAAGCTTGTTGTGAGGAGATAGGGTAGTGAAATATATCCAAGCATTTAGGAAAATTTACATAAGAGGAGGTCAAGTGATAAAGGCTTTGTGACAAATCTACCATCATGGAATAGGCTTTAAGGAGTCAAGATAAAGAAGGTAGTTTCTAGGCAGCCAAATGAAACCAAATTTACTAAGTCAAAGCATAAAGTGTCACCAAGGTTCTTAATGTTAGGTCATATTTTCTCTCCCGAGTTGGCATAGAGAAATAGTATTCCTAGGTTCACTTCTCAGTTAATTTTTCTCTCTCTAAGAATTTTTTTGTAAGTTTTGGAGTTCTTTCATTGCTGGACCAGTAGGTTGTAACTCAGAAAGACAGATATTTTGCTATAGAGCAGCATTTTGTAACACTTTTTGAAGCAATACTAAGTCATTTTCAGACTTGTACACAATTGTAAGAATGTTTTTATCAATAAAATTGCATTATTTACCTTCTCAAATCTTTGTTATTGAATTTTATTCAGTGATTGACGCTTGTTTTAGTGATTTATACACAAAATCCTTGAACTTATGTCTCAATTTGACACTTATATGTAGAGAATAGATGTCTTGTGTAGGTTACAAGTTGTATTGTTGATTATAAAATAGTATTAGCTATGAAAAAAACTATATTTTCCTCCTAAAACTCCAAAATAGACAATCTCCTTATGAAATATTGATACATGAGCATTGAACCAACCTGAATTGTGCATGCAAATAGATGATTTTTTGAAAAAAATGTGTGTCAAACAAAAAATACAAGTCTTAGTTTTTAGTTTGGTGCATCATCTACCATATTTTTATGTTCAATTCATAACATCCTCACCCCTTTTCTCGGAAAAGCAATAGTATTTTAAGTCTTTTTAGGTGAAATATTAAGGAAACTATCCCTTCATCTAGAGATCTAGCTTCAATTTTCACAAGGTCCCACACCTAGAAGCTATTCCCATTGTATCATGAGGTTTTGTTGGACCACATTCAATAAGAGGATGAAACTTCAGTGATAACAATTTTTGGCATGCCTGGTGGGACCGATTGGACTATCGTAGTTAAAAATTTGTCTATACATTGTTGGTATTTGGTTTGTATGGCAACAATAACTTCATTTGGAGGCAAGTTTCTTACACACTTGGTGACTCTAGGTTATTCTTTGGTTTCAAGAAGACTAGCACTAATATGTTATCATTTTTTTTGCAAAAAATTAGTTTTTATAATTCTGTTTTTTAGTCATTTCTATGCATTCCTAGCTTGCTTGACTTTTGCACCATGTCTGCTTTCCATGGAGATATGTTTAATAACCCCCCATTTCATGAAAATTTTCTTACATAACTTCCTACCAGCCATACCAAGTAGGATATACTACTGGTTTTGTCCCAAATAACCCACCAATAGCAAGATATCAACATTCACATCATGTTTTCCACCCACCCACCCCTACTCAATCATCATGGCAGCCAATAGTTGCTCAAAATTCACTTCAAGAAACCTATTTTACACCAAAATAACGTAATCAATGTCTTTTTTAGCTCCAAAGTGATGAAAAAATAGAGATTCCAAACATCAAGAGAATATTGCTTGATTGGACTAAGGAACTGAATGAGATCAAGAGGCAACAAGCATACGATTTGCAGTAGGAGAAATTAGTTTATCAATATTATCTTCATGAGCAACAATTGAAGGCACAAAAGAGACAAGATGAGGAAGAGTTTGCAAAGGATGTGGTGCAAAAGAAGAAGAGAGGAATCTTTTGTTTTCCTAGAGGTTGGAAGTTCAACTAGATCTCACATTTCCAAATCCATTTTTTGAGAAAGAAGTACCCGAGTTCAAGATACCATGTTTCAAAAAATGTAAGTCTCTTGAGCTTCATCAGTCTTCCAAATTTGATATTCCAAGGTTCAAAGGTCCTTCTTCATTTAAAAATTCTATTATTGAACAAGTTCAACCTACACCCTCTCAAGATCAACTTTCTCCAAAGCTTGTTTAGCCTCAAGAGCCTCAAGAAACTAAGACTTCATGTCCAAGTATAATCATCCCATCCATATATGTACCCATTGATGTTTCAGTTTCTAATAATAATCAAATCATAGATCTTCAAAAATATGTCCTTATAGAGGAAGAAAAAAATATTTTAGCTGATGTTATGTTTTAAAAAGAGCTTGAAAATGATAAATCAGATGTGATAACAAAGGTAAATGAGATTGTAGATGAAGATCAATAGAATCTAGATGTAGTAATGGTTGATAGTTTTTAGATTCTCACTAATTTATTTGATGAATTGCCACTGTTTGTGAGTGAAGAAGAGGATGAAATTAAAATCACATCCATGACAATTGCTAAACAACATGAAGTAGTTCAACACTTTGATGTTTTGACTCTTCAACAAAGCTACAACAAGGTAATAAACAACTCACTCCCACAACAAAATGAAAATGAGATTCAAAAAGATTATTTTTGGGATGATCTTTAACCTTTTATTTTAAATTTAGATGTCAAATAGTCATCTTTTGAGAAAATAAAACTAAGACAATAGGTTGAACAGGAAAAAGAGGGTGTTGAAACTCAATATTTGACTGATTTATTTGTTGAACTTCCTTTAACGGTTAGTATTGATGAAGAAAAACTATGTGAGCTAACAAAATTTTCAAGTTGTGATCAGCTAGAACATGAAAGTGACATTGTTAGAATATTGATCCATGAGAAAACAAATGAGGAAAACTTAGTTGTGGAGGATCATTAGCTTGAAGGCATGATTCAACCAAAGCAAGAAATAGTTGTGGTTGAGGAGACAGTTGACAAGAGTGAAACCAACAAGAGCAGTTCCAAATTTGTCTTGTCAACAAGATGTCCAACTAAATATAATGCTAGATTAGAGGCCAACAAGAAGATTCCTATCATGCTTGCACCCAATCATGAAGGTGCAATTAAAGAAGAGAAGATTCAATTCACTTTTCCACCTCAAGGAAGTAGTGTTTATACTCCATATGAAGAGGTTGGTGAGTTTGTATATGTTCTTCCAGATTTGGTGCAACCATTTCTTGGCCTTTTTTCCATTGTTCCTTTTCATGTAGCTGTCAAAAATCATGTAAAGCATTGTATATTCTGTAGAAAAGGCAGCTACTTCACCCAACCAATGAATGGTTTCTTTTGAGATAGTTTCTTTCCTGGTTAGTGTAGAGTAGGGTTATTTTTCATTTCCTCTAAGTGTTGTTTTGCACAGTTAGTTAGTCAGTTTTTCCTGAGTTTTTGGTAGATGAATAAGATTTGAAGGTGTTATACATTTTTTTTTATGAGTTACAATAGTATTCAAGGTTTTTTTCCAAGTCTCGTCAAGTCCCTATTTGAATCATGTGCCCAATGGATATTCAAGGCAATTAGTCCTAAAGGTTTAGAAAGAAAAACCCCCTCAGAGGTCTCCAAAAGTCTTACCCCATATTTTTTCCTTGTTTAAATATGGTCTTCACTATGTTTCTCATGTTGAGTTAAATTTCTTGCTCAAATTTGAGGGTCTTCAAGTGTTTCAAAGTATCTTCAAATAGGAGAATTATTGAAGTATCTTATGTCCACCTTATAAATATAGTGACCAAGGACAATAGGTATTCACTTTAAATAAGTTTACAGGGAATTCATTTCAGTCCCTCAAATAAAGGACACCCATAGCTTATTAATGTAGTCATCAACGACACCAAAGTATAGAATATATGAAAGAAAACCCCATGTAAATCAAGTAAAAGGAGCAGTGTAATAGAGCATGTGGATTGTTTGATAGATACCTTAAAGGAATGTGAGTTCATGGAATGTTAGAATTATGATAGTTATAAAGGACAGACTTTGGAAAAACTACAAAGGTAGGGATGGAGATATCACAACTAGTAATACCAAAGCTTATGTCTACAAGATCTCTAATAATGTAACAAAAGAATTTAATCACCCTCTCATTATTGTTTTGGAACCCTTGGCCATCAATGAATTCACTACCCCTTTACAGTATTGTATTTTTTTTTTAAATCAACACAAGTAACTCCAAAGGATCCTAGTATTTAGAATCATCTAAATAAACTAGCATTAATCAACGAGCTAGTCACAATCCTCTTTGATTCCTTGATGACCCGAGTTTTGAGAGCTTCTTTTTATATCCTCTAATAATTTTTAATAGTAAAAAACATGATGAAGGGGCTTTGGCAGAGTTTTGAACTCAAGCAAGTTAATAGAGATAGGTTTCATGGAGGTGCAATTGAAAAGATGGTCAAATTTCTTCATAGCTCGATCGGGATCATCCACAAGAATCATGTGAAGAGCATAATATCATATATAAAGGAGTCTCGATGAGGAGTTGAAAGAAGATCACCCCATGAATGATAGGAAACCATTTGTTTGGTCCTTCAATCTAAAATATTAAGAAAGGATAGAGTTTCAACAGTTGTTTATGAAGCTTAGAGAGTGGGAGATATCATAGCAATGAAAATGATAGTGATTCACCAAAGGGGTAGGTCAAAAATAAGATTCAACAGTGGGTGATGCAAAAAGGCTGCATAGAAGAGGATGATGTCTAAGAAGGATTCTAGCAAGTGTTGAGAAACAAAGTTCTTAGGTGTCTGTCCACATTGCAAGGTATTTCTACATAATCTTTTGATGCTAGGTGTTTTGTGAAGTAGCGATGACTATGTTGTATTTCATAATCATGGAAAACAAATAAAGGGCCAAGTAATAGATAAAAGAGAGTTGTTGGCATGTTTATAATTTGTTTTGTGCCAAACAATAAAAGGTGAAATTTATTTTAGTTTACCAAGCATAAGGGTTTTTATGACAATGTTAAAAAAATAGTGGTTGCATGCAAGACAAATGCTCCATTATATGCATTTCTTCTCATGTTTCTAGTGTTTGATATGGTCAATTTTCTGAGCTTTCAAAAGATGAGAGATTTGCACTGAACAAATGTTGAAGATAGAAGAGACAGAAAGGATGTCTCATACAACCTGATAGTGATTGGATGTTGAAGTCTCCTAAAGAAATTCCTTTCATAACATGAAGCATATGTAGGTAATTGAGGGTAGAGAAGTGTCGAACTCAAAGATTTAATTGTTCATCATTCAGATAACACAAGGGATAATGCAAAAAAGAAAGTAAAGAGGAAAAGAAAAAGTGGCATATGGTTGTGAATATTGGTTACTTTATATATCTTAAATCCATATAGATCTTGAAGAGAATGATCAAATCTGATACATCCAAGAAATTTGCAATGCTAATTCGCATCAAATACAATTTGCAATGGTCATGAATGGAGTCACTAGCTGGTTGTTGAGTGTGTCAGTCCAAAGGAGGTGAAAGATATGGTTGAAAGGTTGCCATAAGTAGTAGCTCGTGTGCATGCATCAATTACTACTCAAGCATTCGAATAGTGATTTTACAAGACTAAAAATTTCAAAAGAAACAACCCATTATTTTTCTGTCAGGAAGCAAGGCTTTTATGTTTCTTCAATAAAGTCCTTTTTGCTTCAAACAATGTAGGGTGAAAATTGTATTGTATAGTTTTCTTCATACATGTCTTTCCCAAGGATATTTGATGCATGTGACTAGAGAAATGGGTTCAAGAATGTTGTGTAACTATATTTTTTAGAAGTTGCTAATAGACATAATGGGGGTTATCAAAGAACAAGAGCTGCTATGCCAAAGCACATGGATCTTGAAAAGATTGCATTCATAGGATCAAATGACACTGTCTAAGAGGTATGCAATACAAAGAGCATGGAGGTTTTCCTTCTCCCATGTGAGGGGTTTTGGGCATACATCTTCAGTGCGATAAATGTTAGTGAAGTAAGTTTCAAAAATTTAGGACACAAGACAGTGAATATGTAAAATAATGACAACTTTTATTAAAAGTCATAGGGAAATGATATTAAACAATGTGGTAGATTATACAAGGGAACAAAGGTCGAATGATGAGTCTCATCAATAATGACCAATATGATATCTCTGCAAGTTATTAATTGTAGGGTTTAAAAGGATAGTTATATGTCCATAAGGGTTAGATGATAGAGCATAAGAATAATCCTAATCAAATCCAAAAGATAGTTATCAAATATTATGTCTATTCAATGGAAATTCCAAGGAGCCATGAATGGTTTAGTGAAAAGATTATATATTAAGCCTTCAAGCTAGAGGTGGTCATGAACTAAGCAATTAAGATTTTTATTCCATGCCATATGTTTCTCTTCCATAACTCCTAGGAACAAATGTCCTATTTATCTGTGAGGATATTTTGGATCAGTCAAGGTAGTTAGATGGTAGTTTAGGGTATTTGTATAGCTTGTTGAGAGGAGATAGGGCAGTGTGAAATATCTCCAAGCATTTAGGAACATCTACAAAGGAGGTCAAGTGATAAAGGCTTTTTGACAAAGCTACCATCATGGAACAGGCTTTTAGGAGTCAAGATAAGGCAGTTTCTTGGCGGCCAAATGAAACCAAATTTACTAAGTCAAAGCATAAAGTTTCATGAAGGATCTTAATGTTAGGTCCTATTGTCTGTCCGAGGTTGAGATAGATAAATATTACGCCTAAGTTCACTTCTCAATCAATTCTTTTCACTCCCAACATTGTATTGTAAATTTTGGAGTTCTTTCATTACTAGAGCAGCAGGTTGTAACTCAAAAAGATAGATATTTTGTTGTAGAGCAACATTTTGTAACACTATTTTGAGCAATACTAAATCATTTTTACACTTGTACATAGCTGTAAAAACCTTTTTATCAATAAAATCAAGTTATTTTCCTTCTCAAATCTCTGCTATTGAATGTTATTTAGTGATTGATGTTTGTTTTAGTGATTTATACACAAAATCCTTGATCTTATCTCTTAATTCAACATTTATATGCAAAGAATAGATGTATTGTGTAAATTGCAAGTTGTGTTGTTGATGATAAAATAGTATTAGCTGTGAAAAAACTATATTTTCCTCCTAAATTGCAAAATGGACAATCTCCTTGTGAAAATTTGATACATGAGCATTGAACCAACCTGAGTTGTGCATGAAAATAGATGATTTTTTGGAAAAACAGTGTGACAAACAACAAATACAAGTCTTATTTTTTAGTTTGGTACATCATCTACCATATTTTTATGTTCAGATCATAACATTCTCACCCCTTTTCTCAGCAAAACAATAGTAAGTTTAAGTATTTTTAGGTGAAATACCAAGGGAACCAGCCCCTGATCTAGAGGTGTGGCTTCAAGTTTCGCAAGGTCCCACACCTAGAATCTATTCCCACTATATCATAGGTTCTTGTTGCATCACATTTAACAAGAGGGTGCAACTTTAGTGACAATATTTTTTGGAATGCCTGGTGGGACTGATTGAACTATCATAGCTCAAAATTTGTCCATACATTGTTGGTATTTTGTGGTAATACCAATAATAACTACCTTTTGAGGAAGATTTATCACACACTTGGTGACTCTAGGTTATTCTTTGGTTTCAAGAAGACTAGAACTAGTATGTTATCATTTTTTGGAAAAAATCAATTTTTATAATTTTGATTTTTAGTCATTTCTATGAACTCCCAACTTGATTGAATTTTGCACCATGTCTTCTTTCCATGGAGATATGTTTAATAATCCCCTATTTCATGAAAATTTTGCTTACAACACTTCCTACTAGCCATACCAAGAAGGATATACTACTGTTTTTGTCCCAAATAACCCACCAATAGCAAGTTATACACATTCACATCATTCTTTCCACCCACCTACCTATATTCAATCATCATGGTAGCTAATAGTTTCTCAAAATCTACTTCAAGAAACTTGTTTTATGCCAAACCAACACACTTAGTGTCCTTTTTCAGTTCCAAAGTGATGAACAAATAGGGTTTGCAAACATCAAGAGCATATTGCTTGATTCGACTAAGGAACTAAATGAGATCAAGAGGCAATGAGCATATGATTTGCAGCAAGAGGAATTAGTTTATCAAGCTTATCTTCATGAGAAAAAGTTCAAGGCACAAAAGAGACAACATGGGGAAGAATTTTCTAAGGAGGGGGTGAAAAAAGAAGAAGAGAGGAAGCTTTTGTTTGCCTAGAGAGGTTGGAAGTTTAACCAGATCTCACATTTCCAAATCCATTTTTTGAGAAAGAAGCACCCGAGTTCAAGATACCAAATTTCAAACAAGGTAAGTCTCTTGAGCTTCATAAGTCTTCCAAATTTGATATTCCAAGTTTCAAAGGTCCTTCTTCATTTAAAAAGTCTTTTAATGAACAATTTTAACATACATCCTCTCAAGATTAGCTTCTCCAAAGATTGTTTAGCTCAAGATTCTGAAGAAAATAAAACTTCATGTCCAAGTATAATCAACCCATCCATATATGCACCCTTTGATGTTTCAGTTTCTCAAAATAATCAAATTGTATATCAATGAAAAGAGGTGCTTATAGAGGAAGAAATAGATCTTCTAGCTATTGTTATGTTTTAAAAATATCTTGAAAATGATAAATCAGATGTGATAACAAAGGTAAATGAAGTTGTAGATGAAGATCAATAGAATCTAGAAGTACAAATGGTTGATAGTTTTCAGATTCTCACTAAATTATTTGATGAATTGCCACTTTTTGTGAGAGAAGAAGAGGATGAAATTCAAATCACAACCATGAAAACTATAGAATAGCATGAAGTAGTTCAACACTTTGATGTTTTGACTCTTCAACATAGTCGCAAGAAGGTAATAAACAACCAAATCCCACAACAAAATGAAAATGAGATTGAAGAAGACTATTTTTGGGATGATCTTCAAAATTTTATTTCAAATTTAGATGTAAAACCATCATCTTTTGAGAAAATAAATGTGGGAAAACATGTTGAAGAGGAAAAATAGGGTATTAAAACTCAAGATTTGACCGATTTATTTGTTGAACTTCCTTTAACTGTTAGTATTGATGAAGAAAATGTATGTGAGCTAACAAAATTGGCAAGTTGTGATTAGCCAGAGAATGGAAGTGACATTGTTAGAATATTGATCCATGAGAAAATAAATGATAACAACTTGGTTGTGGAGGATCATGTGGTTGAAGGCATGATCCAACCAATGCAAGAAATAGTTGTGGTTAAGGATACAGTTGACAATAGTGAAATCAGCGAGAGCAGTTCCAAATTTGTATTGTCAACTTGATGTCCAATTAACTCCAAAGGATCCTAGTATTCAGAACCATCTAAATAGACCAAAATTAATCAATGGGCTAGTCACAGTCCTCTTTGATTCCTTGATGCCCTAAGTTTTGAGAGTTGTTTTTAACATCCGCTTAGAATTTGTAACAGTAGAAAACACAATGAAGGGGCATTGGCAGAGTTCCAAACTCAAGAAAGTTGATAGATATAGGTTTCATGGAGGTTCAAATGAAAAGATGGTTGAATTTCTTCATAGCTTGATCAAGATCATCTACAAGAATCATACAAAGTACATAATTTCATATATAAAGGAGAGTCTCGATGAGGAGTTGAAAGAAGATCATCGAATGAATGATAGGAAAGCTTTTATTTGGGCCTTCAATCTGAAATATTAAGAAAGGACAAAGTTTCAATAGTTGTTAATGAAGCTTGCATAGTGGGAGGTATCATAACAGTGGAAATGACAGTGATTCACCAAAGGGGCAAGTAAAAATAAGATTCAAGAGTGGATGATGTAGAAAGGCTGCATAGAAAAGTATGATGTATAAGAAGGCTTCTAGCAAGTGTTGAGAAATAAAGCGCTTAGGTTTCTACATTTGCATGAATATGGAGGAAATTGAGATGCACACGTCAAGGTATTTCTACATAATCTTTTGCTGCTAGGTGTCTTGTGAAGTAGCGATGACTATGTTGTATTTCATAATTGTGATAAAAAGATAAAGGTACAAGTAATAGATGAAAGAGAGTTGTCGACATGTTGTTTATCATTTGTTTTGTGCCAAACAATAAAAGGATAAATTAATTTTAGTTTACCAAGCATGAGGGTTTTGACGACAATTTTCAAAGACAAATTAGTGGTTGTGCGCAAGATAAGAGCTCCACTATATATATTTCTTCTCATGTTTCTAGTATTTCCTCTGGTAAATTTTGTGAGATTTCAAAAGATGAGAGATTTGCACAAAATAAATGTTGTAGATAGAAGAGACAGAAGGGAAGTATGATACAACCCGAGAGTGCATGGATGTTGAAGTCTCCTAAAGAAATTCCTTTCAGAACATGAAGCATATGTAAGTAATTCAGGGTAGAGAAGTGTTGAACTCAAAGATTTAATTGTGGCTCATTGAGATAAGACAAGGGATAATGCACAAAAGAAAGTAAAGAGAAAAAGAAAAAGTGGCATCCGGTTGTGAATACTAGTTGCTTTATATATCTCAAATGTATATAGGTCTCGAGGATAATGATCAGATGTGATACATCCAAGAAATTTGCAACGGTCGTGAATGGGGTCGGTAGTTGATTGTTGAGCATTTTAGCCCAAAGGAGGTGAAAGATATGGTTGAAAGGTTGACATAGGTAGTAGCTCTTTTGCATGCATCAATTGCTATTTGACCGTTCAAATAGTGCTTTTACAAGACTGAAAATGTGAAAAGGAAGAACACATTCTTTTTCTATGTTGGGGCAACAAGGGTTTTATGTCTCTTCAATATAGTCCTTCATGCTTCAAACAATGTAGGGTGAAAATTGTATTGTTTGGTTTTCTACATACATGTCTTTCCCAACTGTGTTTGATGCATGTGACTAGAGCATTGGGTACAAGAATGTTGTGTAACTAGATTTTTTATATGTTGTTGATAGACATAATGAGTGTTATCAAAGAGCAAGAGTTGTTATATTAAAGCACATGGATCTTGACAAGATTGCATTCACAGGATCAAATGACATTGTCCAAGAGGTATTGAAATAGGAAAAGCATGGAGGTTTCCTTTCTCCTATGTGAAGGGCTTTGTGCATATATCTTTAGAGGGATAAATGTTTGTGAAGTTTGCAAATGTAGGCTACAGGATAGTCAAGATGTAAAATAATGGCTACTTTTGTTATAAAGCATAGGGAAATGATGTTAAACAATATGGTAGAGTATACAAGGAAATAAAGGTCTAATTATGAGTCTCATTAATACTGAGTAGTATGAGATCCCTGCAAGTTATTAATGGTAGAGTTTAAAAGGACTGTTATATGTCCATAAGGGTTAGATAACAGATCATAATAATAATCCTAATCAAAGTCAAAAGACAGTTATCAAATATTATGTCTATTCAATGGAAATTTCAAGTAGCCATGAATAGTTTGGTGAAAATATTATATGATAAGCCTTCAACCTCGAGGTGGTGTTGAACTAAGTAGTTAATATTTTTATTCCATGACATATGTTTCTTTTCCAAAACTCCTAGGAACACATGTCCTATTTGTCTACAAGGTAATTTTGGATCACTCAAGGTAGTTAGATGGCAGTTTAGGGGATTTGGATAGCTGGTTGACATGAGATAGGGAAGTGTGAAATATATCCAAGCATTTAGGAACATATGCACAAAAGGAGGTCAAGTGATAAAGACTTTGTGACAACACTACAATCATGTAACAACCTTTTAGGAGTCAAGATAAGGAAGGCAATTTCTAGGCGGCCAAATGAAACCAAATTTACTTAGTCAAAGCATAAAGTGTCATCAAGGATCTTAATGCTAGGTCCTATTTTCTCTCCTAGGTTGGGATAGAGAAATAGTATGCCTAGGTTCACTTCTTAGTCATTTATTTTCTCTCCAAGCATTATATTGTAACTTTTGGAGTTCTTTCATTGTTGGAGCAGCAAGTTGTAACTCAAAAAGATAGATATTTTTCTATAAAGCAACATTTTTTAACACTTTTTGAAGCAATACTAAGTCATTTTTAGACTTGTACACAACTGTAAGAACCTTTTTATCAATAAAATAAAGTTATTTTCCTTCTCAAATCTCTGTTATTGAATGTTATTCAATGATTGATGTTTGTTTTAGTGATTTATACACAAAATCATTGAACTTATGTCTCAATTCAACACATATATGTAGATAATAGATATCTTGTGTAGGTTACAAGCTATATTATTAATGATAAAATAGTCTTAGTTGTGAAAAAACTATATTTTCCTCCTAAAACTGTTAAATAGACAATCTCCTTGTGAAATATTGATACATTAGCATTGAACCAACCTAAGTTGTGCATGAAAATAAATGATTTTTTGTAAAAACTATGTGTCAAATAGAGAATTCAGTTTTGCGCATCATCTACCATAGTTTTAGGTTTAGTTCATAACATTCTCACCCCTTTTCTCAGCAAATCAGTAGTAGTTTAAGTCTTTTTAGGTCAAATAACAAAGGAACCAACCCTTCATCTGGAGGTCTAGCTTCAAGTTTCACAAGGTCCCACACCTAGAAGTTATTCCCATTCTATCACAGGGTCTTGTTGGATCACATTCAATAAGAGGGTGCAACTTTAGTGATAACAATTGCTTAAAGTCCTTTGAGGCCTTTATTTACATTATACTAGGTGGTCCCCTTCCTCAAATAAAACTTATGAGCACATTCCAAAATATTTCTCTTAAGTCTCATCCACTGCCTTTGTCCATCTCTCCTCCTGAATGGATTTGAAAACATTTCGTTCATATTAGTGATACACAATGCACAAGTTTTTCTTTGTATCACTAAACATTTCAGCTATCCCTAATTTCTCTTTAGTTTTGAGTTTTTAATTAGCGATGAGCAAGGACCTCAGGGCTCTTTGTATTTCATTCCATCACTCATCGTGGATGGTCATGTGCTTGTCTTATTCAAAATTAGTGATGAGTGATGAGGTCACTGGTTAATGTGATCCATCATTGTTTTGAATGGGGTGAATGAGCAATATGTTTGTGGCCATTGATTTCAAAGCAAGGTGCACATGGCCTAATTTGATTCCATTTCTATTTTTCATCCATCACTAATATAGTCTCAAATTTGAAACATAAATGAGTGACACATGATGTGAGGTGAATATTTCCAAGAAGGATAATGATCTAGCAGATGAAGTTTCATCGTGCCTATGCTCTCATCCCTAATTGATCCCTAGAAGGGTGGGGTAAATCCACGACGAGCGATGGGATGTCGAATATTTGTACTTCATAGATATAAATAAAGATACATAGAACAGGATGGTGATGCATGTTGATTGCCAGATCAAGGATGACTAATGAAGTTAAGGGTTAAACATGGCAGCTTTCTCAAGTGGTATCACCATTTTACAGGAACAAGTTGTAAAAGTCAGAAACAACTCTTGAGGCTAGCCATTGATAGTGTTTTAAATCCTAAATGATTAACGGTCCAAATTCAAAGCTAAGCAACTAAGTTGTCAGCTCACTCACATGAAGATATCCTCAATCATTAATGGAAACACACTCCTAATTTCCTACTTAATGTGGATTTTCCTCCTTTTTTATCTCACCAGTTACAACCATCTAGAATTAAGAAGTGTGAGCCAGAGAGAAAGCATGCAAGTCTTGGTTCTAATTGCAAAGGTATTGAAGTGTCCATCCCTGGTAAGTTTGATTTCCATATGAGCTCTATTTGAATCATGCATTAGTTTGTTTGAAAGTTTCATATTTTTGGGATAGTGAGAGTTGCGATTGACTGTAATTATCATTGGGGCTAGTTGAAATTGTCTAGGTTTGTGGGTTTTTTTTTTCTACAAGTTCAATTCAAGAGCTTAAACCAGGGAGTCTCCTTGCAATCTAGATTTTCTAGTTTTCACCTTGTGTCTTGTGAGAATGGGTAAGTCAGGCATGTCTATTTAGCCAACTAGAAGGTCCAAGAGACTTAGTGTGTTTGAATTTCAAGAGGATATATCTATGGTTGAGCAAGAAGTACCTAGGATTTCTAAAACACCAAAAGGTAGGAGAAATTTCCATGGTAAAAATAAGAAGATTGTTGTTAGGAGCATGCATAATTTGAAAAGTAGGATTGTTTCAAAAGAATTGTTGAAGTTTAAAGGGAAGGAATTGGTTGAGCTTGTGAAGAAAGAAAAGAAAAGAAACAAGTATGGCAGGCCCTACTTGGGGAGACACAATTCTACCATTGAGGTTTTAGACAACCCTTCAGATGGTGGAGGTGATACTGACCCAGAGTATGGCCATTACCTTCTTTCTTTGGTGTCATATGAAGACTCTGACGAGGGAGGAGTGATGCCTCCTCCAACTTAATCATGAACAAGGAGTGGGTGAGCATACTTTGATGTTGAAGACTCAAAGTAGCATCCCCACCATGTTTTTGTTTTTGATGACACCATTGCCACTACATTAGGATCATCATGCTCATCATATCTATGGTTTTTTGTCTTTAATGCTGATGTGGAAATATTTTTGGCTGGTGTGGAGGAGAGGTGTTAGAATCCTTAACTTTGATTGCAAGTATGCCTTTTACGGGTAGTATATAAGATTTTTCTTTGGCTACTAATGGAGAATATTATCTGGTCAACAATGACAAGGTATTTTGTGCTACTACAGGAATGAACTATGCCTTTTGGAAGGATGGTCAGCCCACTTCAACCAAATTACGTGGATTTTTGTCTTTTACTATCCCCTATTTTGAAATGATTAAGTATAACCCTTTGGGAGGTTTCTAAACCTAAAATGAAATGTGTGTGAAATGAAATATAACTGTAATTCAGCCTACTTCTTTTAACTCCCTTATTCTATAAAAGGGATTTCAAGGCTAGTTATAGGGGTTCAATTTTTGAGTCTCAAAGTGGTTTAAGTGAGAAAACTAAGCTCATGAAAGAGAATAATGTAAATCAATGCATAGATGAATAGTTTAGTAAGGAGTCTAGGGTGTGAGTTGGTTTATAACAATCTCAAATAGTTTTATAGTAGCAACTATTTATAAATTAAAGTGATAGTTCCTAAACATATTCTCTCCTATGTAATTTTCTTCCTTATTATGAATGAAATGGTTAATGATCTTTTCATTTATCTTCATTTTTTTTAATTGAATGATTGATTTCACTTCTTCTTCAATTAAAGGAATTGATTAAATGCTAAAATTAGGTCACAAATTTGTAAGGAAAGAGCATAGGATTGATAAGTAGTTTTGTTTTAGGCATAGTGATTTGAATACTATAATGTAATATATCAATAGTCCATTAATTTTAGGTTCAAATTGCTAAATTATTATTGGTTATTATGATTTTGACTCCATTACCCAAAAACAAGCCACTAGTCTTTTCATTTGATTACCCTAAATAAAAATGAGTTAGTTTTTCACTTGACCAAGCGATTGAAATGAGAAAAAAAAACTTTCTGTTACAATGTACTAATTTGAAGTACCCTTTTATTCCTTGCAATAGATTGCAATTTGTTTAAAGTTCAGCCAAATCTTTAATGAATGTTGTCTATTTGCATTCATAGGAACCTATCTGTGTGTAGAAATGTTCTTGATCAAAATAATATCACATGAACATATTTAAGTCTACCCTCCTAGGTTTCAAAAAGCCCAAAGTAAAGAAGTAAGGGCCTCAAAATCCTTACTTGTGTGTTGGCCAATATTTACCCTTGCTAATAATTGAATTTTGGAAGATTCATAAGTGGTAAGATTAAGTTTGATTCATAAAAAATAACCACCAAAAATGGCAAATCTATTGGGGAATGACTTATGAAAATTCTTATAGAATATTATCTTGCCTTAAAGAGTCAAATATTTGTTAGAGAATTATATTTCCAAGCCTAGCTTCATGTCAATGAGTCAATTCTCTGAGATGTTGAAGAATTTTGTTGTGTCTCCTTTGAAAACTTGCAAATGTTGTCAAGATCTACCATGATTCCATTAACAATCTTAGAATTTGTCACTAGATGTGGGGGGCAACTCCAAAGAGCTATGTGCCAGTGTGAATTATTTGAGAGACTCTAGTAAAATAGAATGAAAAGTTGTTGGATACAAAATAAGAAAGTATAAAGGACTTGTGTGGGACTATGATAATTAAGGAAGCTTAAGGTGAAATTGACGTGTGAAAGAAACTTCATATTGTTGAAGTTTGTTTCTCTAAAAAGGAGGTAATGACTCTATGCAAAAAAGTTGATGAAGACATGAAGAAGTTTTCAGATCTACAAGGTTTCCATTCAAAAGTACAATTTAGAATAGTTGAAGTATATCAAGGTATTTTCCCTAGTTTTGGTTTTCAAGAAGAAATAAATATGTGTGAAAACCATGTTGGAATGATTTGGTGAAAATTTTGTTTCCCTATTATGTGAACTAAGCACAAATAGAGGGAATGGTAGTCATTTTACATACTTCTAAGGTGCAATTTGTAATATCTGAGTTGGGTTGAAGAAGTGTGTTATCTTTGACATCTTCCTTTTAGAAAGTTTTAAACAATGAATGTGTTGGAGCTATGCATTTTAAAATCATGATTAAATTAAGGAATGAGGAAATGGATAATTAACTATGAAGTTGATTATTTAAGGATTGAATAAGGATACAAGAGAAATGTATCATTCCCATGTATTACTTTGTAGAACATCAAGTAAAAACATGAAAGGAATGCAACTCTTATCATGCCATTAAAGGAAATTCTCTATCGAAAGATATAAGCCATTAAGTTTTAATGGTATTCAAGGTTTCCCTAAAAAGATTCCTAATGATATAAGGAAAAAATTGTCTAAATTTACAGGGGAAAATTCTAAGTCAGCTTCCAAACCTGTGAATGCATTCATAGATTTGATGGGTTATTTTGAGATAGATTCATGAGGATGTTGTCATGAATCTTTTTGCTTAGTCTTTAAAAGGAGATGCTAGAGATCAGTTCTCATATTTGATAGTGTGTTTTGTAGCTTCATGGAATGACTTCATGATAGCATTTGTGGAACAATTTGGTGAAAGGATTAGTCCAAATGTGATAAGAAAAATATTTATGGAAATCCAACGAGATGAAGATGAGCTGGTTGCTACCTTTAACATTAGATTTGCACAATTAGTAAGAGATATTCCTAAACACTTGAGACCTAGTGATGTATAGTGTTTGATTATGGATCTAGATGTATTTGATAATGATGAGTTATTTGATAAGGGATAAGGAACCCAAAACATTACAACATGCATATCACATTGCTATGGATATTGAAAACACTATGAAATGTTCAATGACAAGGGGATATATGGCTACAAGTGTTTGTGGTCTTAATACACATCATATAAATGGAATAGACAAAGATGAAACAGATGAATAGGGTGATGATGATTTTGATGCTAGGTTATCTTATTCACTTTCACAACATATTGATCCTAGAAAAATTCAAGGTGGACTTCAACAAAGTTTAAGTAATGATGATCAGATATTGTTTGTTCAAGAACTGTCTAGTATGAAAAGACATGAGGGGGAATTTCCATATGATTTGTTAGCAAGGTTCTTGAACACCTTGTTAGAAATTCCTAAGAGGTTAAGACCTAAATATTTAGTATGTAGTGACCTATTCAGTGACATTTATGAGCCAAGGCTTAGTTCCTTGCCGAGGAATTGAAACCTCAGAATTTTGATAAAAAAATTGATTGGATCAAAATTGTTGAGGAGGCTAAATGTGACTATATACAAAAAATGACGTCTCAAAATGACAAGGGTTCTCACCCTATTGAAAAATATCAAGGGTTTATATAAGAAATAGATAAGGATGTTTATAAAGATGAATAATTGTGTAGTGGTGCATATGATGACATTGTTATGCTTGCAAGTACAACTGATGTACCTTTGAAGGTTGATAACCAAAATAATGAAACTGAGAATTATGATTATTATCATGAGGACTATGAATATTTTTTTGTGAGGATGACCTGAAGGCATCCTTCTTGCTTGAATAAAGTAGCAATATCAACACTCATGAGGTTTTTCCCTCACCAATGGATGAACAAATTTCGTGTGATAGATCCTTGAAATGCAATTTAGCTGTATTAGAATTGGAATGTCCTAGAATATGGTAGCTGATGAATTTCAAGATAATATTTTTTGTATTCAGTGTCTTGAGCCTTATTTTAGTGTTAAAAATGATGGGGTTTGTGATGATAGAAAACAAGGTTACTTTTTGGAATGCTCATACAAAACAGAAATAGAATGTTCATATTTTATTGTTTCATCAAAAGGTTTAATTACATAAATAGGGTTTGACCAAGGAAAACCCCTATATCCTAACAATCAACAATTTTTTCCCTCTTTACATGTGATATTGTAGATCTAGGTGTATTGGATCTTGAAGATCCTTTGAATATGAGATTGAAAAGTTGACGAAAGTCATCAAGTTGTCACAAGGTTGTCATCTTCATGGAAAGTCACCTATAGGTTGCAAATTAGGGTTTCAGACTCATAAACAAAGTGTGGAAGGAAGAGTAGAGAGTGGAGACCTGATTCAGAACTTAACCATCTAGAAAGGTAGAGTGGGATTGATACACTCACTTGTGGCATATGAGTTTGAGTGTTGGATTTTTTCTAGATTTTAGAAGATCCAGATCACACACTGACATATTCCAATTTTGGCACAAAAACCCTAGTCTAGGACTAAATTGCTCAGACTAGCATAAGTCCCAATTGAAACTAAACAACAATTTTTCATCATTTTCGAGATTTTTTTTATCTCATACTTCTCCCAAGTGCATCTCTATTCATTCCTAGTTTGTTATTCTACATTCCAGTTTCATTTCCTAGGTCATTTAGCTAGGTTTTTGCATAGTACTTTAAATGCCATTTACATTTCTTATATTTCCAAGCCCTAGATTTGTGGTGAACCCTCTTATTGTCTTTAACCACACCCTAGGACACCATATTGCAAGATCTCTTTCTCCTACTTCATCCTTGGATTGAGATCTCTAGGGTTTCCTTGAATAAGAAGTGTAGAAGATTGTTCTATTTCCTAAACCATAGCCAATGACAATTTTCTTTGTTTCATTTTGGTGAACCTACATTTAGAACATCTTATTTTTTATTTGGAGTGCATCATAATCCTAGATCTAGTTTACATTAAATTTGCATTAGTGTTTGCATTAGTTAATTGGCATCTAGGGTTTTTAAATCTTGCATTAGTGAAAGTGCATATAGGTTGTATTTTTGCATCTTGCCTCATTGAATTTCATCTAAAATATGTATTTATCATTCTAAACATCATAAAAACCAAAAACCTTAACATTGAATCATAATTTGTTGAATTCGATACAAAAACCCTAATTTAGGACTCATACACCCGTTTGGGTGATTTAGTCGCAGTACAGGTTATTTTTCCTACTTTCTGGGAATTTTATGTTGTGTATTTTTTAGCATTTGAGCCCTTTCAAAAACCCTAACTAGGACTCATATGCCCCTTTGAGTGATGTAGTCCCAGATTAGGTATGAAACTTCCTTTCATAGCATTGAAAACCTTATTTTTGTGCTTCCTAGGCTTGTTGGTAACATATAGTATAGTCTGGAAAGTTTCAGGAACATCTTTTTTATGTATCTAGGTCAAATTATCCATGTAGTGAAGTCATTTTTAAATCATTTCAATATGAAAGTTTCATATTTGTAGGAAATTTGTTTATATTTTAGAAACATTGTATAATTTAGGTACCTTACTTTTTCATGTTAGCATGTTTTCTTTTCAAGAACTTAGTGTCCCTAGAGTACCACATGGCTTGTATGATTCTATTTTCCCTACTCATGGGCATAATCTAGGAAAAAATGTAAAACCTTTGATAAGAATGTTGGATATCCTCCTAGGATCTATCAAATTTGTAAGATTGTCATAACACAAGAGGATATAAGTGTCAACAATGATAACAATCATAATTTTTCTTCTCTCAACACCTCTCCTATTAGTGATGAAGGTATCTTGGTGAAAGAAGATACTATCATTGAGAGTCTTGATTTTCCCTCTTCTCCTCCCCCTTAGGAAGATATTATTACACAAGAAGACGAGATCATAGACACATTTCTAAACATTGCCTCACCTAGTCTCCATTCATCCCTTGCTTGTGAGAATGTTTTACTGAAAGAGGATGAAATCATAGATAACTATGAAAATAAAAATTTTCCATCTCCTAATATCCTTCCTCGATGTGAAGAAAATAATTTGGTGTTATAAGATACACTTATTGAGAGTCTTGATAATCATGTTCCTCCCTTGGGTATGTGCACGATCATGATGAGCCAAAAAGTGGCGATATGATGGGTATGTGTAGGGTATGTGGCTGACAACTTTTTTTACCCAAAATCGATGAAACAAAAAGGGTTTTTAAAGGAGATTCTCAACTTTCCACCGATATAAATTATGTTTTACTTTGAATTTAATAAATAATTATTATTCATTTTCTATTTGAATTACAACTAAAGTCTTGATTGATAGGATGATTGAAAAATATCTATAGCTTTCAAATGGTGTCACATTTTTTAAATCCAAAACATGTGTCACATTCTATGCTTCGCATACTATAGGATTAAAAAAAATGAATTTCATGAATTTTTGACCAAGTTAAGGTGGTTAGGCATATGAGTTTTTATATCTTTTAAAAGTTGTAATAAAAAAATCATAATTAATTATTTACTTGGAAAAAAATTACAAAAAAAAATACATCACATCCAGACATGAGTCCTCTACTTATATCTAAAATATTATAAAAAAATAATATCATTTTATTATTTTTTAGGGTGGTCAGACAAACACCTACTTATTTTTTCCCTAAAATTTAAGTACTATTGCATTGAAATTTCAAATTTTCACCAAATAGATTTTAAAAATAAAAATAAACCTAGTATTTTAGAAACTACATTAAAGTTTCTATAGATTCTATTCTTACATATTTTTTAAATAATATCGATAACTTATTCAATTTTTTACGTCAAGTTGCCTAACTCTAATTTTTCTAAATTTTTTGCCACTTAAGGGCCTATTTTTGCCATGATGATCCTGTACATACCCCCTTCTCTAATGCTCCTACCATTTGGAAAGATCTATATTGGTAAGCATGGAAATCATAGTTCTCCTTCTCTTGATTCCTCCCCTATTTGTGATGAAGCTACTTTACAAAACATAGCCAAGGAATGTGATTAAATATTAAAATATCCCCTATATATGTGCATGATCATGATGGGCCAAAAAGTGTCAATAAGATGGGTATGTGGCTGACAACTATTTTTTTTACCCAAAATTGATGAAATAAAAAATGGTTTTTAGAGGAGATTCTCATCTTTCCACCGATATAAATTATTCTTTACTTTGAATTTAATAAGTAATTATTATTCATTTTCCATTTAAATTATGACTAAATTCTTGATAGATAGGTTGATTGAGAAACACCTATAGATTTCAAATGGTATCACATTTTTTGAATCCAAAATAAGTGTCACATTATATGCTTTGCATACTATAGAATTTAAAAAAGAAAAATTGAATTTCAAAAAGTTTTGACCAAGTTAAGGTGATCATACATAAAATTTTTATTATTTTTAAAAAGTTGTAATAAAAAATTCATAATTAATTATTTACTTAAAAAAAAATTACAAAAAACTATGCATCACATCGAGGCATGAGTCCTCTACTTATATCTAAAATCTTATAAAAAAATATTATCATTTTATTGTGGTTAGGGTGGTTAGACAGACACCTACTTCTTTTTCCTTAAAATTTAAGTAACGCATTAAAATTATAAATTTTCACCAAATAGATTTTTTTAAAACAAACCTAGTAGTTTACAAACTACATTCAATTTTCTATAGATTCTATTATTACATATTTTTGAAATAATATAGATAACTTATTCAAATTTTTATGTCAAGTTGCCTAACTCTGATTTTTCTAAATTTTTTGCCACTTAAGGGCCTATTTTTTCCATGATGATCCTGCACATACCCCGCTACTAGGGTAGATAGTATGGGACAAGAGAATGAGAACTTAGAGGAAAAGGATAAAGTCATGAACTATCATAATAACCAAATAGAGCCTTCTCCTAATATCCCCACTATTGATAAAAAAAGACAATCTAACCATTGATAGCTCCCTCACTTGCAATGAAGTCATTTTAGAAGAACTGAATGTCATGAACATCTAGTTTTTAGTTCTCCTAAATAATTTCTTCCTAGGGAAGATATCATGGTACAAGAAAATGATAACATTCACAATAGTGACATAGTTTCCTTAGCTGAAGCTGATGAAGTAACATTAGAATCTCCTTCACTAAGGGAAGTTAATATTATTCAATCTCAACTCATCCTTTACCTACCTTCACACAAACCTCAAACTCAAAAAAAACCCCAAATTATCCTTTACCCACCTAAGAATAATGTTTTGCACCAACCAAGTTATATCATTGTTCATACATATAACACTAGAAAAAATCCACAACCAAGAAAAACACCTTCAAAATCCCTCCCATTTCCTAACTCTATCTTTCCTATTGCCCCTCATTTTCTTTCACATATAATGAAAAGAAATACAATCTTGTTGAACAACTAAAGAATACTCCTACTAAGATATCATTATGGGACCTTATTCAATCCTCCCCTCATTGTCATAACATGATTCAAAGTGTACTACAACAAGTTCGTACACCTCCTAAAGTGCAATCAAATGATGTGGCATCCCAAATTCAAGATATTAGACCAAACAAAGTAGACATTAATTTTCATCAACATGAGCAACCTCCTTTGGAAGTGCAAAAAAAAATGACACTTTAATGATAATAGCTATCTATAATAGGTTGGAAATAAAAAGAACCTGGTCATTGAAAATGGCTTTGCCCTTAATGTGTGCAGTGTGACACTTTTGGATAGACTTGGTGTGGATAAATTAAAAAACTCAACCTGACTCTTTATCTATTAAGGGATTTGATAATGTAGGAAAACAACCACTTGGTGTGATCACTTTATCTATTACTGTTGGAAAGGCAACATAAGAAACACTGATCCATGTTATGCCCCATGATCTTTTATATAATCTTCTTTTAGGTAGACCATGGATCCATTTAATGAATTGGGTTCCTTCTATCCTTCATCGTATCATGAAATATGTTTATAACAACAAAGTGTACACACTCAAAGCTGACCCTAACCCAAATAGTTGTCTAAACATTGAGAAAGGAAATGAAAATCCTTTGACAACATTAACACCTACTACACAAGTGGAAACCGTGCAATTGAAAGACAAAGAAAAACATATTGAGGAAGTCATAGAGTTATTAGAAAATGATTGGGGTTCCTTAGACTTCAAACCAACATTCATGGGAGAATATAAGAGGGTAAATGGAAGAAGATGAGTCCACGAAACGTGGAAGTTTTTTCCTTAGGAAAAAAAATGAAATCGGTTTGCAAAAAACGAGATCCCATTTTTAAAAAGCAGGATCCTGTTTTTTAAAACCGGGATCCTGTTTAGCTTCAGGATCTTGAGCCTAAATTTAAAAAATGGGATCCCATTTTGAAAATTTTCCAAAAATAGAAATTTCCAAAAATGGAAAGTTTTCAAAATAGGATCCCGTTTGAAAACTTTCTGAAAATGGAAACTTCAATTTTTGAAAAATTCATTCGGAAAGTTTTCAAATGAGATCCCGTTTGAAAATTTTCCATTTTGAAAGTTTTCAAAACGGGATCCCATTTTGAAAATTTTCCATTTTTGGAAAAATTTCAAAACGGGATCACATTTCACATAACCATAAAAAATGTTTTTTTTATGAAATAGGATCCTATTTTGAAACAGGATCCCTTTTTTTATGAAATGGGATCCCATTTTTTAAATTATGAATTTTTGGGTGGTTTTTTGGCTTGTTTTTTGGTTCCGGAAATATCTTGGGGACCTGAACCTAAGCTTTGGACCTGGTTTGACCTACAACTTGAAGGTCATGCTAATGTCATAGGAAAATAATCACTTTGGAAATATGTCTAAAGACCTATTTTGTATAATTTTTTTACGAAATTAAAACCCATTATAGATGAGATAGTGCAAATTCCAAATATGTAATGTTTTAAATAATTTGATTTTTTTTCTATTTTTCAATTAATTTCTAATGAAACTAGTCCATAAACTTGAATTATCAGGATTTTTTGGTATTTTAATAACTTTTGGTCAACATAACATTTTGACGAATGAATTGCACGAGAAAAAACTTCAGACAATTCTTTTCAGTTAAAAAAAATAAAATAAAAGAATGATTAGTTTAGGTCATCTTATGCATGTCATACACAACGATTTTTCAAAATGACAAATATGCCTAATAAAAATTTAACAAAAAAAAATTCAATAAAAAATTACAAAAAATTATCGAAAACAAGCTTCAGTGAGTCACAAATATTTTCCCAAAAGGATTTAGAAAAATATGATAATTTAGGTCAAAATATGGATGTTGTACACGCGCATGGTATGGTATAAAAAAGTGACTTTTAAACAGTGGTTTCTATAAACGCCTATTGAAACTCAAGTTTTACAATCTAGGTATTGAAATAAATTACATATTTGGAAACTAGACTCTGAGTACTACATTTTATGATTAGTGAATTTTTTGAAGATTCCATCACTAAGTGCTTCAAATTTTAAGGTCAAATGTGTCAAATTCTAAAAATTAGGGAAAACACTTCCAATTTTTGACCAAAAAGTGGACTCAACTTCTTGCACAAACCCAAGACATAAACAAAGGCTCTAAAAAGGCAAAATAAAAATTGGAAATGTCAACAAAAAATTCAGATGACCCTTCAAAAGCATCCACCTCAACCACTTTAGAATAAAATACAACAAATTACACAACAAACTTTGATAAAGTTGACTACGAACAACCACTGAATCCAAAAGCAATGAAAAAACTTTATGGAAAAGGTTATGAACTTATGAAACAACTTGGATATATTGGAAAAGGATGTGGTGCTAGAGAACAAGGTATCCACATCCCTATTGATCCCCACACACAAGAAAAGACTAGTGATCTTAGTTATTGTCCTTGAAAATGAAACCAATAACCCTTCACTCAATATTAACACTCTTACAAAAGATTCCTCTAAGCTAACTCTAACATTAGTACATCTTGAACTGATAGACACTAGTGGTATTGGTTTTTTTCCTTTGAAAGAAATGAAATAAATCCTTTATTAACATCAATTTCATCACACAAAACACTTATGAATTGAATTTGATAGATTTTACACCATCCTATAAAGGAGACTACAAAATATCACAATCTAAAGAGCCTTGTCTAAGTATGAAATCTTATACTAAGCAAGAGATATCTTTGTCACAAAATAAAGGAACATCTTCTACAATTGATCAAGAAATTATCTTGTTGAGAATCCTCCAAGATCATTTGATATCCCTCCTTCAAAGAACATGAAAGAAATTCTACTACAAGAATTCATTTTGTGCATATCATAGAGTTCATGGTAATGCTACTATTGAATGTAAGGCTTTAAGTGATAGAATTCAACATCTTAA
Source organism: Sequoia sempervirens (assembly GCA_007258455.2). NCBI lineage: Eukaryota > Viridiplantae > Streptophyta > Pinopsida > Cupressales > Cupressaceae > Sequoia > Sequoia sempervirens. Next base: position 183,192,168 of record VDFB02086081.1, read on the forward strand.
GGAGTGTGGTGCTCTTGCTTGTGTTGGCACACCTAATTCCTCTAATTGACACTGATTTTTACTCTAGCATGTTTCGCATCAATCATTTCATCTCATCCTTGTCTCACACTAAGTGGGGGAAATGGGTTAGGTATCCTTGTCCTTGTATGACACTCATCATTCTCTCTTTTGCCTAGTTGACTGCCTTCCATGTACATATAAGAGAAAGCTTGGGATGTGGGTGGCATTCCTTAAGTTGGATCACATGTGAAGTACTCATCCATGATGTAGCTTCAATTGGAAACATATGACTTGGCATAGGGCTTTTCGAGTAACCTCTTGTCTATTCTTCTACTTTAAAGAAATTACTCATAGAAATGGTGTTAGAAACTGCTTTAATGTGGGAGCACATATCAACACTGATGTTTCACTGTGTGATTTTCTTTATTCTTGCGATGCATCCTTTTCTTAGTGGTGTCATTAGGCTTGATATCCTCTGAGAGTGTGATATTTCTTTGACTTGTCCTCTCTTGGATACATTAGGCACAATATTTGATAAGAAGAGACCTTACATGAACTAGGTAGAATCCCTTTGAACATTCCTTACATTACTTTGCATTTACAATATCCATTATATGGCCACCTTGCATAATACACTTTGTTTGCCTCTAGTGCCATCATATTTTCTCATGAGTATCAAGCATACAAAGTTTTGCTTGCCTCATGAAGCTCAAAGTTCATTATTTTGTGGTTCCTTGTCAAAGTTATTAGGAGGTATAACTTTGATATGGTTAGTGTATGATGAGAAGCCTAAATGAGGGTATGACTTTCTCATTATATGATGAGAAGTTGATGCAGAGATATGAATTTCTCATTAAGCCACCCTTTGGATACTCACCCATCAAACAACTTGAAGTTTCATTGCCTCAGAGTGAGCATGCATCTTTGGAGAAATATCTTAGATCTATTCCACATCGCATTGGACAAACGTTTGAGGCTTGATTCACCTCTTTTATTTTGTTTTTGTTCCTTCTTTATGTTTTTCACATTGCATGTTTGTGTATCTTGATGATGCATATCATGTACCTTTTGTGTTTCCTTTTGTACTTATGTCAGTTTGATGTAGGATCTCAAATCCTGGGGGCTTGACCACCTCCTTGATCTTTCTTATCCTAGACCATCTGCATTAGTACACTTGGACCTCTCTTGAATGTCTACTTTAGTGTGAGTTTGAAGCAAGTTCCTCCTATCACTAAAGTGGGGTCTAAATGTAGTGTAGAAAAATGTTATCATTTACATTTTCACACTTGATTTGGGAATGGCTAACATTAAAATGGACCTAATGTCTCCTTGATCTAGTGTTGTAATGTGTTCTACACATTCACATTAGGTTTAGGGCCTTTTAAAGCTAAATGGACCTATTTTTCCTTAATTTAATGTTGTAAAGTTTATTTATTTGCACCTTCACATTAATTTTTGGGCTCTCTTACATTTATGACCTTCATATAATCATTAATAGGCCCCTAATACCCTATATTATGCATCATGAGGCTTATTTAAATTGAAATCTTGATATAGACATCAAATACACTTAATTTCTCAACTCTAACATTTCCTCCACTTGAAAAAGCTTGGTGGGACTCATATGCCACCTTGGGCATATGAGTTCCATCTAGATGGGACCTATATGCCAAAAGTGGCACATGATTCCCATTTGGGCCCTTTTTATGGTTTTGAGTTTGAAATGAGGGTTTTAAGTTCAAATTTTATGAATTTCGGCCTCTAGGATCTAATAAACGGTAAGTTGGATTGGTTTCCTATATAAAAAAGGTCTCAAATCATTATTTTACTAAGAATTCATGATAGCAGGCCTAACATTCAATATTTAAGCATTTCAAGACTTCACAATAGTGTCAAGAGAGTTTACAAGAGAATTTGTATGACATTCAAGGGTAGAATTCTTCATCATTTTTTGTAGCAATTTAATATTTATTATCATGTCAAGATCATTAATCATCAAGCATGTTGTTGAGATAGTGTGGTGATGTAGTATTGAAGATCTATCTGCAAGCATTGTTTCATATCAAAGTTCAAGATCAAGATCTACATTCTACATGGACACTTCATGTTAGATTGTTGATTCAAATCTCAAGAAATCATTCAAGGTTTCATAGTTCATGTTTCATGTTCATATTTCATTGTTTCATCACAAGGTTTATTACCTAAATGGGGTTTGACCAAGGCAAACCCCTATATCCTAACAATAAACAAGTTTTTCACTCTTTACATGTGTTATTGCAGATCTAGGTGTCTTGGAGCTTGAAGATCCTTTGAATATTAGATTGGAAATTTGAAGAAAGTAATCAAGTTTTCACAAGGTTGTCATCTTCACAAAAAGTCACCTACAAGTCACAAATCAAGGTTTCAAACACGAAAACAAAGTGTGGAAGTAAGATCAGAAATTGGAGACCTAATTCAAACCTTAACCCTCCACAAAAGTAGAGTGGGACTGATATGCCACTTGTGGCATATGAGTCTTAGTATTGGGATTTTTCTATATTTTAGAAGATCTAGATCACACTTTGATATATTCCAATTTTGGCACAAAAACCCTAGTCTAGGACTAAATTTCCTAGACTAGCATATGAGTCCTAGTGGGCACTAAACATAATGTTTTGGATCTTTTTTTGACATCATCATTCTCCTAGGTACACCTCTATTCATTCCTAGTTTGTTATTTTGTATTCCAATTTCATTTCCTAGGTCATTTAGCAAGGTTTTTTATAGTACTTTGCATGTCATTTTCATTTCTTGTCTTTCCAAGACCTAGCTTAGTGGTGAACCTTCTTATTGTCTTTAATCACACCTTTTTTCAAGACCTCTTTCCCCTACTTCATCCTTGTATTGAGTTCTCTACCTAGTTTCCTTGAATGAGAAGTATATAAGATTGTTGTTATATGCCCTAAACCATAGCCAATGACAATTTTCTTCCTTTGAAAATAAAAATACTATCGCTATATCATCCAAAAAGGAAGAGTTCACAAGGTTTGTTAACTTAGCTACTAAGGCTATATGGCTTTAGGTCATTCTTTTTAAGTTTGGTATTCCTTCTAGGTAGTGTATAGTCATTTATTGTAACAACCAATATACTATTCAAATATGCAAGATACTTGTTCAACATCAGCTAACCAAAAATATAGAGATTCATATGCATTATATTTGAGAGCTTATTCATGGCCAAATCATCGACTTAATATTTTTCTAGTATCTAGAGTAGCTTGCTGACATCTTCACCAAACCCTTTATTAAGAGAAATTTCATTCATCTATGAGTTCTTCTTGGCATGCTATCTACATCAACAAGAACATCATCTTTTGGGGGACTTTATTGTCTTCTCCTCATCTTCTCTTTTTTTGTAGGATAGTTTTTCCCACTGGGTATTTTATCTTACTATGTTATTTAGATAGAATAAATTATACATGGGTACCTTATCAGGCTTCATGGTCAAGAATTATTTCTTATACATTATACATGGGTACCTCACCAAGATAGTATTCAAGACCAATTTCATTCATTCCCACCTAATATATGCTTAGGGGGTGTTAGTGTATATATTGCACTTTATGCATACACTTAGGCTTTAAGCCTACTTAGGCATCCCATTGAACCTTTCTAAGTGAGGTGCCAGTGTACATAGGTGTCCTACAAGGTGTTGACTTACTTTTGACACCTCTTCCTTCATTTTTGGTAGGAAACTTGACACCACTCAATGAATGAAGAGTCCTATCCTCATTTCATGGACATTAGGTGCTTCCTTCTCTCCTATTTATGTATGCCTGGTTTGCTTAATTTACTTTGACGACTATTAAAAAATATTGTGTTCATTGTGCTTTCTTTTAATCTTCACATTTGTAGGTTCTCTAGAAAGGTGTGTCCCTCTTTGTGGCCTAAGTGGGACAATCAAATAAAAATTTTAACAATTCTTTTTGTCATTCAAAGGAAGCAAGCTATAAAGAATGTAAAGATAATGTGAACTACTAAAATTCATTCTTTTCTATGTAGATTAGATAATCTATATTTTAAAAATACTTTTTCTTAGTTATAAATATTTATTAATAACATGTTCCTTATTATTTATGGAATTTTTAATAAATGATATTTTCTAAACATAATATTTACATGTATTTATATTAAAATTTTTAAACAAGGACATCAATATAGAGTGCAATCATATTTTTATACTTTTTAAAACTTTCCACATACAATGAACATAAACCTTCATATTGAATAAACATCCTATGTTCACTAGAAAATAGAAAATATTATTTTTAATAAATGATATTTTTCTAAACATAATTCTTTTTTCATATATTGATATTAAATTATTATTTCTATTTAAACAAGGACATTAATATAGAGTGCAATCATATTTTTTGCAATATTTTTCTACTTTTTTTTAAACTTTGTGCATGTAGTGAATATAGATCTTTATATTTTGATAAAAATTCTATGTTCATTAGAAAATAGAAATTAAAAAAAATTATTATGTGTATAGGAGCAAATTTGCACCCCTTACACAAATTCCCCTTTTACACATCCTCCCCTTAGAAAACCAAATATGAAGGAAAAATTCACATCAACTGGTTTCCTTCCTTCCACTTGGCATATGTCCTTTGTGTTGGTGAGTGAATATTTGTCAGGGATGCACTTGCAGCATGTAAATGTCCATGCAACACACTTATGTCCCTAATAGATTCCTGTGTCTGAAGTTGGTAGAGGCATTACACTTTCAATTGGGCTTGATATGTAACATCCCTATTCAACCAATTGACCCCAAAAATGTAATATTGTTCCCTCTTCTCCTTCAAATTCATTCATTCTTCATTCAAGCCATATCTCCTTTGACAATCTCTAAGCATTCAATCTCTCTTCACAAGCTCTTGCAATCTCTCTTAGCACTTCAATCCATTTTCCAGCATTTCCAACACTCCTTTGCAACAACACCCTATCAACTCCACAAACAAAATGTGAAGCAATCCATTACAGCATGGGCTTGAGGTTTTGCAAGGCCTCCCTTCATTGTAGTCGAGGTTGTGTTGACTGTTCAAGCCTTCTTTCTCCTCCATTGGCTAGTGATCTCTTGGTGGAGGTGGTAATGTTTCACTCCTCTCCTTTTTGATTTGGTAGAGTAGCTCTTTACTATTTTTTAGTGTTACTTGCATTCCTTCTTTCTCTACTTCTTTATCGTATATTTCTCTCTCATTGCTATTTGGCTATCTGTGGAGGTGGAAAGACCAAAACAAGGGTTTAATTGAGGAAGACCCCTATACAAACTCAAAACAATTCCCCTCTTTCTTGTGTGTAGGAGAACATAATTTTGGATCTAGTTGGCGAACTAGTGCCTCAGTAAGATTATATTCCTCATTTTAGCTCTTATATATCTGCTTTATCACATCTGTTTGTACTTTTCATATGTTATAATACTATTTTGTTCATTTAGAAGTAACTAGCTAGGCCATCATCTTGTTTTCTGATGGTTCACATTGTATTCTCTATCCTCTTTCTATACAAATTCCAGCACACTTGAAATACGCTAGTGTGTCGTGCTATCATCCTAGAACCGCACTTCCATCCTCAGGCAGAGAGCTACCTAAGGTACACTGTTGATCCAAAAACTGACTCGCCTAGACTCAACTTAGATTTTGGGGCTAAAGAGTGGTAGAAGGGCCTTATAGTCCTCATCATTCTCATCCTTCATTTCAAAAACATCCCTTTAGAGTGAGGTAAGTTAGGGTAGCCTTCCGCTCTTGGATCTCCATGACTTGGGGCCTTGACATGGGTGGTCCTCCTCTCTTACATTTTTGGTGAACCCAGCGTGAACCATTTTTGTTCCATTTTGTGATACTAAAGTTCCTTTCCTTGTATTCGAGGAGCATTATAGGTGTGATTGTTGTGATAATATCGCCTTGCAACCCAAACAGTGACCCCTAGTAGGTGTAGTTGGAAGGTTCCAAAACTTTTGTGTAATGAAACCTTGATTGGGTCACCGTCTAATCCTGTAACATTTTATGGGGCTTTGTGAGAGTATCATTTAGTGCATGTGATTCCCTCTTTCCTACATCAATCTATCCTCTCTGCATATCCTGTGAGTAGTGGTAATGGTATAACCTTCACCTAGCAGGACCTATTGATGGGCTTTAATAGGGAACCATATCCTCTCTACATTCATACACGTATTAATGGGAACACTATAGCAAGTGTTCCTATTGATCCAAAATCTCAAGTAAATATAATAATTGAGGAGATCATGCTAATCAACTTTTTGCATAAAAATGGGTATGATGCACCTGTGAGCTCCATCTGCACACACGACAAACTTTTTGTACCTCCTCTAGGTAGTATTATCTTCTTAGTTTTGGTTAGATCTAAATCTGTGAATCTTTTGTTTGAAATAATCTCTAGGTCTAAACTCTCTAGGGTGAAGCTAGGTATCCTCTGGTTGGTAGTGGAATTCCCTCAATTGTGCACAAGTGCTTCCAATTTATTCATGAGGGTTCCATATATGTGATCCATGACACTAGCTATATAGACCACCAATTCAACATGGTATTTATTCCTTAGATTAGTCTTGGCCTACACCTGTTGATCCTCTTTCACCTAGGAAGGACCCCTTGTACTAAACTTATCAAAATTTCATGAAAGGGAACTTAATGGTGAGAGTAAGATACCCTCCATCACCTTATGTTGTTTCACATAGGGATTGTTTAAAATATGACAGTGATTTTTCCAAGGCAACTAGGAGAGGAGAAAAGAAGCACTCCTGAGATCCTCTTTCTTCCTCTTCCACTGTTCAACCTGATGCTCCCTCTCGCTCTAATGTGACACCATTAGATTTTGTTTTGCGCTTGCAAGAGAATCCTATGGTACTCACTTGGTGAAATCCTAAGCATCTCGCATTTGAGCTTCTTGTCCTACCAATGTAGCCTAGGCCCATTCGCTATGCCAGGAAGAAAGGTCCTCAAGGGGAATCCTCTATGTCTTAGCCTTCGCAACCTACGACCGCTTCTACTCCCAAAGTTGTAAATTGGAAGAGGCCCATTGTCGAGACACTAGAGCCAACTCCCTTGGCTGTTTCTCAACCCACTCCTACTACTCCCATCCAAGAGTTTGTCCCTCCCTTTGGAACAACTGTGGTGGACACTCCCATGGCTGAGTAGGAGCCTTCAGTTCCTTTGCAATCTCTTAACTCTAGCTTGAAGATCACAAAATCACCTTGCATGTGAATGCAAGCACCAGCAAAAGGGTCTTGCGGTTGAGCAGGCCACCTTGTAGAGGAAGGAAGAGGAGACAACCAACCCTATTTTAGGGCCACCAGCTACACCTCCTCTCTCCTCCCCTCTACTTCTATCCAACTGAGCTCTATATCGCTTCCAACTCCTATCGTGAGTGCGCCTAACTCTTAAAGGGTGCAGGTGTTCATCGCTCATTCACTTGAGCTTCCCTTATTAATGTCCCTTCCGAACATCCCTCCTTTTCTAGAACTCATAGATATGTCGAATACTTTGGTGTTATATACTATGGTTTTTCTCCTCCTCCTCTTCCTTTGTGCCTCTTGCCTCATCTATGGGTAGTTTGCATCCCCCAATAGAGTAGAAGGTAGAGAGTGTCCCTTCCAGCAATGGAGCATGTAAGAAGAGCCCACCTTCTCTGAACTGTGGTCTTGCATTGGCTTGTTCTATCTTAGTGACAGCACCAACCCTGACTTCTCCTGAGTTTGTCACTGCTCCTAAGTCACTCGGTGAGCCTAGCGGTGAATCTCAAGCACAACCTTCTCCACCCATTGAGGTACAACATGGTACTCTAGTGAAGTGCATGTTTAACTCTCTAGATGAAGTTCTGAACTTGTCAACAATTTTTCACGAAGTCACTAACCCTAACTCCACAAGAGCCGAGTGGAGGAGACCTTGTGGGGCCTTCTTCCATAGCCCTTGTTGTAGGAGGGTCATAAGATCCTCCCCTTAATATTCCACCACTATAGGCTCATCCTCCTTCCCCTTATGATGACCTAGAGTGGGAGGCGGATGACCTCTTGGTCAATGAGTGTTAGGGGGAGACCTCTTCTTTATCTTTAGAGTAGATTTTTGTGTGTGTTGCGATGTGTTCCCCCATGATGAACATTGTCACACTTGTTGGTGCTTGGATACAGGAATTGTTTTTGTTTCATAAACCTTCTTCTATTTGTATCATCATTCTTCCATGTTTGTGCTTAATTTTTGATAAATTGGGGATGATGCAAAGTGTTTGGGGAATTTAGGCTTCCCTTCCATGTTGACCCAATTTTTAATTTTTCTTCTCATGCATTCTTCACATGGTTTGATATAGTAGAGGTTTGAAGACAATTCATTTATATACTACTATTGTACTTATATTTATTTATGAGCAGCTCTGACCCCGAAATATCAGATAACCCCTTTGTCTCTTATTTGTTATCTTTATTTTTCTCTTTCACTCTTTTCTTATTTCTCTATCTTTTTTCCTTGAGTTGTCCCTCTCATGTGTGATGAGGCCTTTTCTAAAACACTTCAATTTTTAAAAAATGAATTCATAGCCAATGAATCTTTTCTTGAGAATCTTTACAAACATTTTTTCCAAAATCACATTCTTGACTTGAAACCCTAACAGACTGTGTTTCCTTCATCATGGGTTCATAAAAAAAGAACTTGATAAATTTCCTCTCAGGTGGGAGTAGCTTTTACCTTCCCCTAGTGAGGGGGCATGTCCTTCCTTTAGAGTTCCTTGATGAAGTGAACATCTTTCAAAAGGATTCCTTGATGATGAATTGATTCGAGAAAAAAAATATTTCTTGCACTTTCAAATAGTGCATCCCTTGAGTGAAATCCCTCTTCACACCAGGTTCTCGAGGGGCCCCTTTGAAATCTTTATAAATTTTTTATGGTCTGCAAGACTGTCTGCTTGATTTCCTACATGGCCGCTTTGTTTTTGAACATGCTTATCTACAGGTAAACATGTCACTTTGTAGGTGTGCTTGTAAAGCCACATTCCAATATGACTCTGTGGAGTCTCCTTCCTTTGGGTTTCCTCCATGCGAGAGATCTTGGGGGATGCCTGCTTGTAGGTCTATGGGTCTATAAGGTGCTTTTTCCTTTGGGTTTCCTCTATGTGATAGATCTTGGGGGATGCCTCCTTATAGTTTTGTGGGCTTGTAAGGCACTTTCATCTGGGTTTCCTTCATGTGAGATATCTTGCGGGATACCTTCTTGCAGGTCTGTGGGCCTATAAGGTGCATACTTGATGGGGTTTCCTCCATATGAAAGATCTTGGGGGATGCCTCCTTGCAAGTTTGCAGGCCTGTAAGGTTCTTTCATCTAGGTTTCCTTCATGTGAGAGATCATGGGGGATACCTTCTTGCTGGTTTGCAGGCCTGTAAGGTGCTTACTTTATTGGGTTTCCTTCATGTGAGAGATCTTGGGGGATACCTTCTTGCAAGTTTGTAGGCCTATAAGGCACATACTTCATGGGGTTTCCTCCATGCAAGAGATCTTGAGGGATGCCTCCTTATAGGTCTATGGGCCTATAAGGTGCTTTCATTTGGGTTTCCTTCATGTGAGAGATCTTGGGCAATACCTTCTTGCAGGTCTATGGGCCGATAAGACACATACTTCATGGGGCTTCCTTCATGTGAGAGATCTTGGGGGCTACCTCCTTGTAGGTCTATAGGCCTGTGAGACACTTTCATCCTACAATATTTTTCCATCATTGGTCTGAGGGCCTTTAGTGTACTTTGTGTATCTTCATAGTTCTGTGGTGCTATTGATGTGTTACTAGAGGTTTACAAAATAACTTGCAAATTAATCCTAATTACAATTTTTCCCCGATCACAACCGAATTGTGTGACTATGTTGTTTAACCATTGGAATTACAAAATAAGATCATGTTTATACAACTTAATGAAATTAACTAATTACTGACATGTTGTAATTGGAACTCAAATAGCAAATTGAAAAATGAAAAGAAATAGAGAGAATAAGACAAAAGAGGAGATAACATCAGTTGATAATGGATTTTGTCTAATTAGCGCTATCTTTCTCAGCCTACTTCTCAAGTAAGAACAATTTATTAATGTTTTCAAGCATTATAAATTCCTTGTTACAATATCCAAACTCTAAAACCTGAATAAAATTTCTCACAATCTCCTCTCAACACTTGAAGACACTCAAAAGGCCTTCGTGCTTACAATATTCTCCTCCAAAGAATTATTTCTCCAAAAATGAACTTGACTAATTACAAGCCAGATCACAACCCTTTATATAACAACTTATTTTCTAATATGGGCTAAAACCATATTATTTTGCAAATATACCCATATCTCCAATATCTTCCAATTTACAATACAAAATCTCAAATAATCCCATTAAAATATCCTTAATAATATTTTAAAAACTACTCGAGCCCTCTAATAAATTTGAAATATCTTTTATATCATCTTAAAATATTATTTTAAGCCCTTTAAATATCAAAGATTTGGGCTATATTCAAATTTAGGAAGATTGAACTCTAAATTATAGGGGATAATATTTTAATTATGGGAGAAATTAGATTTTTGTTATATTTTAAATACAACCGACCCCTTATGCACTCCAAAAATCATGTGTGGTGTAGTGGTAGGGAGTGAAAATAGGTAAGAGGATGTTAGTGGTTTGAACTCCACCTCCTTCATTTTAGCGAATGAAGCAACCATTTAAACTAGCTGCAAAGGAGTTGCTTGAAGATGTGCCACGTGTCAACATGCAGTTGGCTGGAGAAGTGCCGCATGTCAACATATGACTGGTCCATCTCATCATTTTCCATGTCATCATCTACCACTTCAACTGCTAACATCATCAAAGTCAAGTAAAGTCAAACTTTTGACCAACATTTGACCAACCGTAACTTTCACATATGATCTCTATTTTTGAAAGTACGTATAGTTCTAGAATTAGCATGATGAGCACTACGAATTGGCATCCTTTTTGTTTTGTTTTGAGATGATTGATTTTTTTCCTTTTTGAATGCATGATTTTCTTGTTTAACTGAACCTTTGACTTGGCATAACTTCTACATATGAACTCCTTTTGAGCTTGTTCAAGTTGTGTCAGGATCATCTCAGTGAGATCTTTTCAATGATGTTGATTTGTATAGATTATGAGACTATGGAATTTTTAGGTCTTCTGGATCCACCTAGATCATTCCTCCCCATTGAGAAGATTTTAGACCACCAAAAGTCTATTTCTACATAGAATTTAAGTGGGGGCATTGTCACCTCACTTGACCAGTATCATATGTCCATCCTAATGTAATTCTAAACATCTGACCCATCACAAACACAATGAAAAATGAAATAGCATTGTTGATGCAATCAACTGTATTCTCATCAATATTCATTGTGACATTCATCATCCACATAGAACTAATTAGTAGAATAACAAGCAACAATAATGAATAAACTGATGTGAAAGAAAATAAATCAACTTGTTGAATCTCTTGAACAAGAACAATGTTAGAAAATGAATCGTTCAAACCCTCTTTTACCACCTCTGGTTGAAGGCTTAACTATGCTTGCAATTGATCCTCAGTATGTGTTGTCTGTGACACCATATTATGATTAGATATTATTCCATCTTTAGGCTTAGTATGACTAGCTATTGGGTATGTGCAAGATGATCATGTAAAAAATAGACCCTTAAGTGGCAAAAAATTCAGAATAATTAGAGTTAGGCAACTTGACCTAAAAAATTGAATAAGTTATCTATATTATTTCAAAAATATGTAAGAATAGAATCTGTAGAAAATTAAATGTAGTTTCTAAACTACTAGGATTTTTTATTTTTTATTTTTTAAATCTATTTGGTGAAAATTTGAAATTTCAATGCAGTAGTATTTAAATTTCAAGGAAAAAATAAGAAGTAGGTGCATGTCTAACAACCCTAACCAAAATAAAATGATAATATTTTTTTATAAGATTCTAGATATAAGTAGAGGACTCATGTCCCAGAGTGATGCATATTTTTTTTAATTTTTTTCCAAGTAAATAATTAATTATAATTTTTTTATTACAACTTAAAAAAATATAAAAACTTGTATGTCTAACCACCTTAATTTGGTAAAAACTTCTTCAAATTCTTTTTTTCTTTTTTTAATCCCATAGTATGTGACACATAGAATGTGATGCATGTTTCAGATTCAAAAAATGTGATACCGTTTGAAAGCTATAGATGTTTTTCAAACAGCCTATCAATCAAGACTTTAGTCATAATTCAAATAAAAAATGAATAATAATAATTTATTAAATTCAAAGTAAAGCATAATTTATATTGGTGGAAAGATGAGAATCTCCTTTAAAAACAATTTTTGTTTCATCAATTTTGGGTATAAAAAATGTCGTCAGCCACATACCTTACACATGCCCATAATATCACCACTTTTTGGCCCATCATGATCCTGCACATACCCTATTATAGACATAAGGGTTAAATCATTGTCTACATTTACAATCATCTTCATATGCCCTATGTTTATAATAGATCTATCATTCTTCATGTGATGAGATTTTACAATATATTCAATTCCATCCTCAATCAAATGATACTTGTTATGTTCCCTATAGAAAATGGCTTTCTTGTCATACAAGTAAGGACTACCTAGAACCATCCCACAGATGTCAAGCAAAACTACATCTAACTCTACCTCATCTACAAAATTGGATGTGATTGTAAATTGGAGTTTGCATATCCTTGACACATGTATCTGAGAATTATCATGCACCCAACCCAATGGATATGGTTTAGGATGAGGAGTTGTTTTTAATCCCAATTCCTTATAAAATTATTCAAAGATTAGATTCACTTGTGATCCACTATCTATGAGTGTATCAATCTTATTTTGTTTTGCAATAGCCCTTATATGAAATAATTCATTGCTCTTACTTTCAATAGGTACTTCATTACAATTTACAGAAGAAGCATGGGAACTAGTATTGACAATAGGAGTATTACCTTTGATACCCATGACTGAAATATTGGTTTCACCATCAAAACCAGATCCAAGATCCTGCACAATAGATGTGGTCTTCTTCTTACCCTTTTGATCCTTGAACTAATTTGGCATCTGATCGGGATGCAGTTTCCAACACCTTGCATCTTCGTTCCCTTTCTTCTTACAATGTGAGCAATAAGGCTTCTCATCCTCTTTCTTTGCAGTAGTTTTTTGCTGTGATTTCTCTTTTCCTTTCTTGCTTCCTTTCTACTTATTGGATTCCATCAATAGAGTTGCATGGCTATTCCTTGAGCTTGTTTCCAAATGAGCTTGTTTCCAAATGGATAGCTTGCACACTAAAGTCATCAATTTTAATTGGATTAAACATAAGTATGGTATGTTTCAAACTCTCACGTAATCCACCTATGTACTTTAACAAAGTTTCTTGTGTGCACAATGGAATGCCCAAAATTAAATCCCTCTTCCTAAACTCCTATGTATATTGTTGCACACTTTTTCCTTTCTCTTGTCTTAATGATTGTAAGTTCATTATAGCTTTTTGCATATGCCCTAATGGATCAAACTATTTCTTAAGTGCAGCTATAAACTCAAACCAAGAAGAAATATTTTTTCCATAATGACTTAGATCTTCCTGTGTTCTACTCTCCCACCAAATTAAAGTAGTGCCTTTTAGGAAAAGAGTAGCTAATTGGATTTTTTGGGAATCCTCAATAAACATCTGAACTCTACAATAAACTTCAATTTGCTTAATCCAATTATCTAGTTCATTTGCATCTAGTACTCCATTATAGATTGGATAATCAAATTTAACATCTAGTTTTAACAAAGGTGTACTAGTTTGCATAGGTTGTTTCTTTTTATAAGAGTTAGACAAAGAAGAAGAAGAAGAGGATGAAGAAGATGAAGAGGATAGAGATGGAGGTTCAGGAGGGTCACTACCACCTCCTACTCCCTTATCTTTGTCATATTTTGAAGATTCACCTTCCTCCTTTTTGTTCTTGAGTTCCTTTTTCCTCTATCACTCTTGCCTCTCTTGGAGAAAAACTTCTACCATAGCCTTCATTTCAAGAAAAGATTTCTAAAATATTCTTTCATCAAGCTCTGGAACTTCATGTTCAGTTACCATTTCTAGCATTTTTTATGGTCTTCATTTTCCAATCTCAGGATTGAACTCTATAACTACACCTTCAACTTGCTTCAATTTCAACCTGGTTAGCAATCACTTATGCAATTTCCTACAAAACAGACTCTGATACCAATTTGATCTATAATTAGAGGTTTACAAAATAACTTGAAAATTAATCCTAATTACAATTTTTCCCCGATCGCAACCGAATTGCATGACTATGTTGTTTAACTGTTGAAATTACAAAATAAGATCATGTTTATATAAAGTTTAATGAAATTAACTAATTACTGAAATGTTGTAATTGGAACTCAGATAGTGAATTGAAAAATGAAAAAAAATAGAGAGAATAAGACATAAGAGGAGATAACATCGGTTGATAATGGAGTTCGTCTAATCAAGTCTACGTCTCCAGGCCTACTTCTCAAATAGGACCACTTTATTAATGTTTCCAAGCAATAGAAATTCCTTGTTACAATATCCAAGCTTAAAAACTGAATAAAATTTCTCACAATCTCTTCTCAACACTTGAAGACACTCAAAAGGCCTTTGTGCTTACAATATTCTCCTCCAAAGAATTATTTCTCCGAAAATGAACTTGACTAATTACAAGCCAAAGCACACCCCTTTATATACCAATTTATTTTTTAATTTGGGATAAAACCATATTATTTTGCAAATATACCCATATCTCCAATATCTCCCAATTTACAATACAAAATCTCAAATAATCCCCTTACAATATCCTTAATAATCTTTTAAAAATTACTTGAGCACTATAATAAATTTGAAATATCTTTTAAATCATCTTAAAATATTATTTTAAGCCGTTTAAATATCAAAGATTCAGACTATATTCAAATTTACAGAGACTGAATTCTAAATTATGGGGGATAATATTTTAATTATGGGAGAAATCAGATTTTGGTTCTATTTTAAATAAAACCAACACCTTATGCACTCCACAAATCACGTGTAGTGTAGTGGTAGGGAGTGAAAATAGGTAAGAGGAGGTAAGGGGTTTGACCCCCACCTCCTTCATTTTAGCGAATGGAGCAACTGTTTAAACCACCCGCAAAGGAGTTGGTTGAAGATGTGCCACGTGTCAACATGTGGTTGGCCAGAGAAGTGTCGCGTGTCAACATGCAGTTGGCTAGAGAAGTGCCACATGTCAACATATGATTGGTCAATGTCATCATTTTCCACATCATCATCTGCCACATTAGCTGCTAACATCATCAATGTCAACTAGAGACAAACTTTTGACTAGGGTATGTGTAGGATCATCATGGAAAAAAAGGCCCTTAAGTGGCAAAACATTCATAAAAAATCAGTGTTAGGAAAATTCACGTAAAAATTTGAATAAGTTATCTATATTATTTCAAAAATATGTAATAATAGAATTTGTAGAAAATTGAATCTAGTTTCTAAAATACTAGGTTTATTTAAAAATAAATAAAATCTATTTGGTGAAAATTTGAAATTTCAATGCAGTAGTACTTAAATTTTAGGGAAAAATAAGAAGTAGGTGTCTGTCTGACCACCCTAACCATAATAATGTGATAATATTTTTTTATAAGATTTTATATATAAGTAGAGGACTCATTTCTGAATGTGATGCATATTTTTTTATAATTTTTTTCCAAGTAAATAATTAATTATGACTTTTTTTATTACAACTTTTAAAAAATATAAAAAACTTGTATGTCTCACCACCTTAACTTGGTCAAAACTTCATGAAATTTAATTTTTCTTTTTTAAATCCTATAGTATGTGAAGCATGGAATGTGGCACATGTTTTAGATTCAAAAAATGTGATACCGTTTGAAAGTTATAGATGTTTTCCAATCAGCCTATCGATCAGGACTTTAGTCATAATTCTAATAGAAAATGAATAATAATTATTTATTAAATTCAAATTAAAGTAGAATTTATATTGGTGGAAAGCTCATAATATCTTCTAAAAACCCTTTTCATTTCATCAATTTTGGGTAAAATGAAAGTCGTCAACAACATACCCTACAAATACCCATAATATTGCCACTTTTTGGTCCATCATGATCCTACACATACCCACCAACCTTTGACCAGCTGTAACTTTCACATACAAGGTCCATTTTTGAAACCGAATATAGTTCCAAAATCAACACAATGAGAACTATGACATGGCATCATTTTTGTTTCATTTTGAGGTGATCATTTTTTTCCTTTTTGAACACCTGTTTGACTGAACCTTTGAATGAGCATAACTTCTGCATATAGACTCCTTTTGAGCCTGTTCAAGTTTGTGTTAGGATCGTGTTAGTGAGATCTTTCCAATGATGCCAATTTGTATAGATTTTGAGATTGAAATTTTTAGGTCTTTTAGATCCACCTAGATTAGCTATGGAGTCTTTTCTTCTGTCCTACACTTTCGAGCTCACCAAATCATAGTCTGCTTCCTCGATGGTTTAGGTATACGTTTCTAACCCCACTAACTTTTTGATCTAATTTACCAAAGCACTCATTACTATTCATGCTCACTAAAGTGGGTGCAAAATGTAAAGGAGCGAATTTGCACCCTTTACGCAAATTCTCCTTTTACACATCCTCACCTTAGAAAATCAAATCCAAAGGAAAAAATTCACATCAGTTGGATGCCTTCCTTCCACTTGGCATATTTCCTTTGCATCAGTAATTGAATATTTTTCTAGGATGCGCATGCAACACGTAGATGTTAGAGCAACACACTTACGTCCCTAATAGATTCTTGCAACTGAAGTTGGTAGAGGTGTTACACTTTCGATTGGGGTCTATTTTTAATGTCCCTCTTTGACCAACTAACCCTGAAAAATGAAATATTTTTCCCTCTTCTCCTTCAAATTAATTCATTCTTCATTCAAGCCATATCTCCTTTTGCAATCTCTAAGCATTTAATCTATCTCTTCATAAGCTCTTGTAGTCTCTCTTAGCACTTCAATCCATTTTCCAACATTTTCAACCCTCTATTGCAGCAACAACACTTTTTCAACTCCACAAAGAAACTATGAAGCAAGTCATTGCAATGTGGGCTTGAGGTTTTGCGAGACCTCCCTTCATCGTGGTTGAGGTTGTGGTGACTATTCAAGCCTTCTTTCTCCTCCATTGGCTAGCAAGCTCTTGGTGGAGATGGTAACATTTCGCTCCTCTCCTTTGTGATTTGGTAGAGTAGCTCTTTACTATTTTGTAGTGTTACTTGCATTCCTTCTTTCTCTACTTCTTTATCATATTCTTTTCTCTCGTTGTTATTTGGTTGTCTGTGGAGGTGGAAACACAAAAATGGGGGTCTGACTGAGGCAGACCCCTATATAGCCCTAACAATTTTCCCATCTTTCTTGTGTGTAGGAGAACATACTTTTGCTGCTAGCTGGCACCTCAATGATATTATTTTTTTCATTTTAGCTCTTATATATCTAATTTATCACATCCATTTGTACTTTTCATGTCATAATACTATTTTGTTCATTTAGAAGTAACTGGCTAGGCCGTCAACTTGTTTTCTAATGATTCACATTGTATTCTCTATCCTCTGGCCGTATGGATTCCATTGCACCTGAGAGACACTAGCACGCCATGTCATCCCAGAACTATGCTTTTTTCCTTGGGTAGATAGCTACCTGAGGTACCATGTTGAATCCAAAAACCAACTCGCCTAGCCTCAAATTAGATTTTAGGGCTAAAGAGTGGTAGAAGGACCTTATAGTCCTCATCATTCTCATCCGTCATTTCAAAAACATACCTTTATAGTAAGGTAAGTTAGGGAAACCTTCCACTCTTGGCTCTTTGTGACTTAGGGCCTTGACATGGGTGGCCCCCCTCTCTTACATTATGAATTATTGATGCATAGAAATGACCAATCTTAATTCACTTGAAAAATTTCTTGGTAGATGGTCAATTCTCCCCTTGGGATTCATGACATGGACTAACCACCTCAAATGGATTGATTAAATTTGGTGATTGTATCGAGCATTAACAAGGTCACTATTTGGTGCAATGGAAACTGTGGGGTTAACAATTGTATCATAGCTTGGTTCCTTTGTGAAGAGATTAATCATTTCAGGAAGGTTCGAGATGGCTGGCAAAATGATTTACAAGTATCTAAGGTTTGATGGAACTAATTATGTTATCTAGAAAATATTGATGGAAGAATATTTGGAGTATTATGGCTATGATGTGGAGAAAGCTTACAAAAATCCTTACACTCCTCCTACTAATAGTTCAAGTACATCTGAAGAGATCAAAGTACATGAAGTGAACAATAAGGCAGAGTACATCTTGAAGAACAATCTTGTACATTCTGAGTTGATTAAAGTTCAAAATTTGAAGACTACTAAGGAAGTCTAGGATGCTTTGCAAGGAGTGTATGAAGGTGATGAAAGAGTTAAAGAAGAAAAATTACAAAATTTGGAGACACAGTTTGAGCTTCTACATATGTCTAAAGATGAGAATGTTAAAGCTTGTGTACAGAGATCAGATGAGATAGTACCTAGAATGCAAGGACTTGGTGCTACGATACATGAAACCAGGACTGTGAAGAAGATTCTTAGGACTCTTCCTAATGCTTACAGTGACAAGGTGTGTCCTATTGAATAGAGCATAGATTATAAAACCTATAATAAGGATATATTGTTGGGATTTTAGACGTCTTATGAGATGATAAAACCTAGTCTGAGGAATGGATGCAAATCAAAGACTGTTTTTAAGGCGAAAAAAATTGAAGAACTAGATGAAGAAGAATTTAATGAAATAGAAGCTAAATTTGTAAGAAGGATGAGGAAAGGCTCTGGTAACTATGAAGGTGTAATATAGGGGGATTCGCTACTCACTAGTTCTCTTCACTTAGAGAGTCTCATGGGGTGAACTGCACTATACTACCTCAATGGATTAACAACTAGAGTTTCAAAATCTGAAAGAGCGGGTCATAGAGATTCTCTAGACAAACTGATAAGCTCTCAGCCAAAGGATGACAACACAAAGTATGAATGACAGTGTGGTACATTTTCGTCCCGGATGCACATGGCATCTTGTATGGACCAGAAAGTGAGAATGTCTTAGAAAATAGCTAAGTGGAAACTTACACTTCAATTAATAAAAACCATGGAATATATAGGAAAATAATAGAAAGTGATAGGATTGAGATAAAGTAAAAATTAAATGATAAAGATAAGGGGAAGAAAGAAAACACTTACGACCATGAGTGATGAAGCTTCCAGCTCATGAGTATCTTCAATACCTATGCACAAGAGGGAGAGAGAAATTTTTGGGTGTCCGTATAGGGGCCTTCCTCAGTTAGACCTTGTTTCGGTGTTCCCACCTCCGTGGATAGCCAGATAGATAGAGAGAAAAGTAGAAATTAAGTAAAGAGCACTTAAAGCACTACAAAATAGTGTTATACTACTCAACTAAGTAATTGGGAGGAGTAAAAGCTTACCACCTCCACCAAGAGCACTCAAGGCTACTTGGGGGAGAAAATGAGAGGAACTCAAGCTTCTACTGCAATGGTGTTTTGTTCAACACTTGCTCTACTGAAGTGGTGGAGTGTTGATGTTGTTGCTGTGAAGTGTAAAGTGTTTGGATAGAATGCTTAGAGCTATCAAGAGTGAGCTCAATGATTGGAAGAGGATGAAATGATTGTTCAAGGAGTGAATATGAAGAAGAGATGAAAAAATGGCCATATTTGGGTCGATTGGCCGAGGAGGGTATTACAAATTGACCCCCAATGGGAAGTGTAATGCCTCTGTAGGCTCCAAATGTGGTAATCTATTAGGGATGTAAGTGAGCTGTGTCGATGTCTATACACCACATGGGCTTCCCCAAAAGAAATGCCCCCATTGATGCTCAAAATAGGTGCCAAGTGAGATGCAAGTAGTGGGTTTAGGTGGAATTAAGCCTCCAAACTTGTTTTTCTAGGATGGATAAAGGAAAAAGGCAGATTTGCACATGGGGTGCAAATTTTCTCTTATACATTTTGTACCCACTTTAGTGAGCACTAACACTAACGAGTGCTCGGTAAAGTAGATTAAGAAAGATTAGGGTTAGAAATGTATACTTGAACCATTGAGGAAGTAGATCGGGATCTGGAAAACTTGAGGGTGTATGGTCAAAAGAGGACTTCATAGTTCTACAAAACTATGAAGCTAAAGAAAGATCATATCCTCAGGATGAAGAAGATGCATATCTTGAATCTGGTATATGCACAAGAGAATAGAAAGATAGAGGTGAACAAAGTGCATGGTAAAAGAAAAACCCACTCAAGAGTAGAACCCGCACCACAAAAGACATGATAAAAGCAAACTCCGCTTGAGGAGGAGAACCTGTATCATAAAAGAGGTGATAAAAGCAAATCCCACTCAAGGAGGAGAACCTGTATCACCAAAAAGCATGTGGTGAAAGAAAAACCCTCTCAAGAGTAGAACCTACACCACAAAGAGGTGATAAAAGTAGACCCCACTCGAGGAGGAGAACCCGTATCACAAAAAAATGTGCTGTGAAATCAAAACCCGATCAAGAGTAGAACCCACACCATAAAGAGGTGATAAAAGCAAACCCCACTCAAGGAGGAGAACCTGTATCACCAAGTAGGGATGTAAAGGAGCTCTATAGGTTCTTGGTCCTATAGAGAAAGTAAGCAGATAGTCACACAGACCATCATCAAGTTGAAAGGATTTCAAAGGGGTCCTTTGGGAACCCTTCAAAAGGAAGAGGGATCCACTCAAGGGATGCATTGTTTGAAAAGTGAGGTCTAGTCAGGCTACCCCAAAGCTAGATGAAAAGATATGAAATAGGTCTAGTTGGGCTGCCCCCAAGCTAGATGCCAATGAATTCATTCAAGAGAAAAGGTTTCAAAGAGGTCCCTCAAGAACCCTTCAAAAGATAAAAGGGATCCACTCAAGGGACACTTCATTTTATATATATAGAAAAGAGAGGGGTCCTTAAGAAGGACACACATCTTTGGAATAAGTTATCACTGCCTCCAACATACATGGGAGGAGAACCATTTAAAATAATTAAAAAAAGATAGAGGTAAACCTCAATATCACTTGTTAAAAAAAGAAAAGGAAGGTGCATCAATCAAATGAGAGTTTGATGGCACATGAATCAATAAGTTGTTGAATTTTTTCCTTCAAGGCCTTATATTCACTAGTGGAATGGCTAGGCACTCAATGGTATGCATACAAATAATGTTTTTCTTTATCATGTTTATGAAATCTCTTAGGAGGAAGAGCAATTAAGCAGTCTTTTAGAAGCCACAAAAAAATACACTCTTTCTTAGATATAGAATGAGGAGCAGGAAGCAAACCTTTCTCTTGTGGAGAAAAGTTTGATTGCTCGCAAGAAGATACGAAGGTAGAAGAAAAAGGAGGATCTTCGTAGAGAGCATTATTCTGACAATGAGGATTATGATTCTTTACGGGATCACTATCAACCTTCTTGATAGGACTAAAAACATTAACCTCCTTAACATAAGTGTGGTCATCTTCCTTAGAAGGAGGATCAACACCAAGAACATTATAATTTTCATTCAGTTTCCCCCACGATATAGAAGAGTGACTATCTTCGATAGTGGGTTTGGACAATGTTATTGAAAGGTCTAAGTAGATCAGGTCAACTTTATATTCCTGAATGAAGGAATCTGTAAAGTCTAGAGGACCCGAATCATCACCAAGACATGCATTCCTCTGAGAAGAGGTAGAAGGAGCACACTTAGGTTTCCTTACTTCAGAAGGATCTTCTTTAGGGATATGTATCTCGAGAGTACCCTTTGTAGTAGGTATTGCTGGAGTAAACATTGAAATATTAGAAGAAACTGAAGGAATAAGAGTAGGCACAACCAAAGCTCAACCAACAACTTCCATCTCACAAAAGTGCCTAACATCAGGGTTAGATTTGACTGTGACCACTCAATTATTACAAATGAACTTAATACATTTATGCAAGGTAGATGGAATTGCACCCATATCATGAATCCACGATCTACCAAGAAGAAGGTTACACGGTAACTTTTCTGCCATAACATATACAAGGGTGGGTACAGTAATGGGTCCCAACCTCAAAGGCAAGACTATCAAGCCTAGGGATTGTCGACCAACATTATTGAACCCACGAAGGACAAAGAAAGAAGTATTAAGAGAGGATGGGTCAATATTAATCTTACACAATAGATAATGTTGCACACATTGAGCGCTAAACCAGTGTCAATGAGAGTACATCTGATGCCAATCTTATTAATATTAAATATAATCATTATAGGATCCACTTGCTTCTATACTTCCAAAGGCTGGAGTTCTTGCAGATAGAAGATGATATTCGGTGAATCCACACAAATATATGCCATCAATGCATCAGCATCTGTCAGCCTAGTGGAAGAAGGAAAGAGGATCTTTTGCAAGGCTTCTTGATGCATACCTTGATAAACCAAATCAAACTAAAACAAGTCCCACAGTGAGATCTTATTTGGAGTAACGTGAGGTTACTCAACAAGACCATTATCACTAGGTGCTTTAGTTGTAGGTTTAGGAGCTAAAGGAAGTCTTAGTTGTTTATTTATTCTATTCTCATAAGTATGGGCTAATGATCTATAAGAGGAAGCCTTAGAAAGACTAGGATAACCACCATCATTTTGAACATCATCAATAGAACAAATCCCTTTAGAATAAGTACTAGCCAGAGTCACATAAACAATCAGTCTCTTCAACTTTTGAGAGGAAACAGAGACACAAACTACATTTACTGAATCATCATAGCTAGTAGAACAATTACTTGAATACATATTCTCAACATCATTCTAAATAGGATCAAATGTGAAATAGTTATTTGTAGGGACATTCTTAACATTGATCTAGGGAAAATCAGATGTGGAAGGAGATTCATCATTTTCTAATGCAACCTCTCTAGGAGAGAGTGCATCATAAAGAATTCAATCATTCAAAAATGCAATGTCTCTAGAAGAGAGTGCATTGGGAGGTATAAGAGGTTCATCATTCACATATGCATCATCTCCAAAATGGGAGTACATTAGAATGAATAGAAGGTTTATTATCCACAAATGCATCATCTCTAGAAGAGATGGCATTGGAATGAGAAGGAGCTTTATTGTTCACAAATGCATCATCTCTAGAAGAGAGTGCATTGGAATGAAGAGTAGGTAGACTAACATTAAGAAGGGTATCATTGATTTCATCTTCTTGCAACAAGATACTATCTGAAGTATGAGGAATCTCATGAGAAGGATCAAAGATACCAAGTGACATGGGTAAAGCCAAGTCACTATCACATGCATTAAAGGAAGATATTAAACCCATTACAATTTTTTGGTATTTTCTATGTTCTAGTAATTCGTGTTTTTAGAGGTCTCCAGAGTAGAATTTGATGTTAGAACTTGTGTCGATCCCTAAAATTTGACTACTAAAGGAACTTGTATTTTAGGGACTAAACTAGTTCTCTAGGAGACCTTTCCAATGTTGCAAATGGTTCTCAATTCTGAGCACCGAGTCAAAAGTTATGACCTCACCAAGTAGGGGTAAATAAATTCCTAGTTTCTTGAAGAACACTGTTCTTCACGTCAAGTTCACCAAAATGTAATATAGGGGGACTCGCTAATCATGAGGCAAACTATCCTATACTACCTCAATGGAACAACAATGAGAGTTTTAGAATCCAAAAGAGTAGGTCACAAAGATTCTCTAAACAAACTGACAAGCTCTCATCCAAAGGATGAAAACGTAGAATATAGACAACAACACGCTAACATCTCGTATGGACTAGAAAGAAAGAATGTCTCAAAAAAATGCTAAGTGACAACTTACACTTCGATTACTAAAAATCATGGAATATAGGAAAATAATAGAAAATGATAGGACTGAGATAAAGTAAAAAGTAAATGATAAATATAAGGGGAAGAAAGGAAATACTTATGACCAGACGAGTGATGAAGCTTCCAACTCATGAGTTTCTTCAATACCTGCAAACAAGAGGGAGAGAGAAATTGTTGGGTGGTTGTATAGGGGCCTGCCTCAGTCAGACCCCGTTTTGGTGTTCCCACCTCCATAGACAGCCAGATAGATAGAGAGAAAAGTAGAAATTAAGTAAAGAGCACTTAAAGCACTATAAAATAGTGTTATGCTACTCAACCAAGTAATAGAGGAGAGGAGTGAAAGCTTACCACCTCCAACAAGAGCACTCAAGGCTACCTGGGGGAGAAAATGAGAGGAACTCAAGCCTCAGTTGCAATGGTGTTTTGTTCCACACTTACTCTACTGAAGTGGTGGAGTGTTGATGTTGTTGTTGTGAAGAGTAAAGTGTTTGGCTAGAATTCTTAGAGCTTTCAAGAGTGATCTCAATGCTTGGAAGAGGATGAAATGCTTGTTCAAGGAGTTAATATGAAGAAGAGATGAAGAAAACAACCATATTCAGGTTGGTCGGCCGAGGAGGGCATTACAAATTGACCCCCAATGGGAAGTGTAACGCCTCTCCAGGCTCTAGATAGGGGAACCTGTCAGGGATGTAAGTGAGCCACACAAACGTGTATGCACTGTGTGGGCGTCCCAGAAAGAAATTCCCCCATTGATGCTCAAAACAGGCACCAAGTGTGATGCAACCAGCGGGATTAGGTGGAATTAAGCCTTTGAACTTGGTTTTCTAAGGTGGGTAAAGGGAAAAAGGGGATTTTCACATGGGGTGCAAATTTTTTCTTATACAGAAGGTAAGTTTCCCTTTAAATGCTTTAGTTGTGGAGAAATAGGTCATGATGTTGCAAAGTGTCTGCAAAGAGCTAAGAGGAATAAACAAAGATATCAAAATGAAAAGAAAGGAAATAATATTAATAGAGCATATTATGTGAATGAGATTGTCAGTATATCTTATGAAGATCTTGATGACAATGGATTTTTTTCTTGGTGATTAAGGATGAATGTACTTCTGCTAATTTTGAAAAATAGGTAAAGGAAAGCCCTCCGGAGATAGAGAAAAATGAAGGTGCAGTTATCTCTTCCCTAATTGCTACACAAGAAAAGAATTATTGGGTAGTTGATAATGGTTGTTCATATCACATGACTAGTGATAAAATAAAGTTTTTTAAGCTTGAAAAATATGATGGAGGCTTGGTTATGTTTGTAGATGATACTGGTGCTAAAATCTATGGGATAGGTTCAATAAGTTTTGATGGCAAGCATCATATTGATGATGTCTACTATGTTAAGGGTTTGAGGCATAATCTCATGATTGTTGGTCAGATGTGTAGTAAAGGATATGATCTTCTATTTAAGGATGAAATATGTGAGATTTAGAAAGGATCTAGAACATTGATTGTTGCAAGAAAGAAAACTGAAGGAAATATCTATCAACTTAAGGAAATATGATTGGTTATGGCATAGGATAAGGTGTCATATTAATTTTGATAACTTGGAAAGGATTAGTTTTGTTCAAGTCATGAGAGATTTACCAAGAATTACAAAACTTGTTAATGCTATGTGCAAAATTGTCAGTTTGGGAAACAAGCAAGAAATCATTACATATCAAAGGAACAATCTACTATTGGACTACCAAATTTAGTTCATAAAAAAAATTTGGTACAACAACAGTGAGAATTTTTCTTAGTGAAAGGTATTTTATGCTTTTCATTGATGATTATTTTATATGTGCATGGGTTACACTTCTTAGAGATAAATCAAATGCATTAGATAGATTCAAGACATTCAAAGCTATGGCTAAAAATAAGGTAATCTTGAAGATAAAATTCTTAAGGTCTGATAGAGGTGGATAATTCACCTCCCATGATTTAAATATTTTTTGTGAAGTGCATGGAATAAAGAGACAATTATCTGCCCCAAGAACTCCATAGCAGAATGGAGTTGTTGAAAGGGAAAACCGAACTATTCAAGAGGCTACTAGATCAATGATTACTGAGGCTAGTTTACCAGAAGTTTATTGTAAAGAAGTTATTCATACTACATTGTTTGTGTATTCAATTGAGTTCAAGAAATATCAAATAGTACAAAAACTCCCTATGAGCTATGACATGGAATAATTCCTATTATTAAGTATTTCAAGGTATTCAGAAGAAAATGTTATATCAGAAGAGATGAAGAAACTTTGGGTAAGTTTGATGCAAGAAGTGATGAAAGAATTTTTATTGGATATTCTACTAATAGCAAGGAATATATATATTTCAATAAAAGAATAAGAAATATTGTAGAAAGTTCAAATGTCAAGGTTCATGCGATAATGAATAATTATAATGAAATTGATGTATATGAATCTGTTGAACCTGATCACATAAGAATTGAAGAGATTGTGGAAGAATAGGAAAAAGATGAGAAAGATGAGAAGAATGAAAAAAATGAAAGAGAAGAAGGTGCTCCAGTGATGTCCCCAAAGAAATCTAGATATGTATAGAAGAATCATTCAAAAAATTAGATTATTGGTGATACTTAGACAAAAGGAGTGTTAACTAGAAGCAAAGTTGTTGCTGAAGTGAATTTTTGTTTACTTTTTGAGATTGAATCAAAGACTGTAAGTGAATCTTGTAAAGATGAACATTGGATGGAAGCCATGAAAGAAGAAATGATGCAAATTGAGAAGAATCAAATTTGGGAATTGGTCCCAAGACCGATAGATAAAAACATCATTAGATCGAAGTGGGTGATCAAAAACTAGTTGAATGAGAATGGAAAAGTTGTTAGAAACAAAGCAAGGATTTTGTGTAAAGGTTAATCACAAGTAGAAGGCATAGGTTTTTAGGAAAATAATGTTCCTATAGCAAGAATGGAAGCTCTAAGGATGTTCTTAGCATTTTTTGTTCATAAATATTTTAAGGTCTATCAGATGGATGTCAAGTCGGTAGTTTTGAATGGTGAGATAGAAGAAGAAGTTTACATGGAACAACCAGAAGGATTTCAGTTGAAAGATCAACCAAATATGGTGTCTAGATTGAAAAAAGATTTATATGGATTGAAGCAAGCTCCCAGAGCTTGGTATGAAAAGTTAGAGAGGTACTTGATTCAACAAGGTTTCAACAAAGGTACGATAGATAGTAATCTATATTTTAAGATTAAAAATGATAAAACATGGAAATTGTAGTTGTGTATGTTGATGACATTATCTTTGGAGGAAATGAAAATATGTGCAAGATGTTTGCGGAAGATATGGAGAAATAATTTGAAATATCCATGATGGTTGGAGAGATGAATTTAATTCTTGGGCTACAGATCAATCAAATAGAGAAAGGAATGTTCATTTCATAGTCTAAGTATGTGAGAGAAATGTTGAGGTTTGGGATGGATGATTCCAAACTGGTATGTAATCCTATGGTGATTGGTTGCAAATTGGGTAAAGATGATGATTCACCTAAGGCTGATAAGAGAAAGTATAGATCTATGATTGGTGGACTATTATATTTGACTACTACTAGACATGATATTATGCATGATGTCTATCTTGTGGCTAGATTTCAAGAAGATCCTAAGGAAACACATGTTCCTACTATTAAAAGAATTTTTAGATACTTGAATGACACTCTGGATTATGGATTATGGTATCCTAGAGATATTGACTTTACTTTAAGTGCTTATACAAATGCAGATTGGGTTGGATGTGTAGATGACAAAAAGAGTACAAGTGGTGGTGCATTATTTCTTGGATGTCGATTGGAGGCATGGTTGAGCAAAAACAAAGATTTAGTCTCCTTGTCTACTACTTGAGAAAAAACAAACATTGACAGATATCACAGTGGTGTATGATAATCATATATCTATTTCTATGATAATACAAGTGTGATTAACATTTCAAAGAATCCTATGATAAACTTGAGGATGAAGCATATATCTATCATATATCATTTCTTGAGAGAGAAGTTCATGGAGAATGAAGTAAATCTTGAGAATGTTTCAACGAAGGATCAGGTGACTATATTTTCATGAAGGATCTTCCTAAATATAGTTTTGGGTATCTCTAGGAGAAGTTAGGGGTCATTTCCCCTCCTTTCTTGAGCTAGATTCATATGGAGATCCATCAGTCTGGTGGATCTATGGATCTATCTTTCTTCTAGACTAATGTTTTGGTGGCTACCTCTTAGGGGGAGTAGGTAGTATTAGTTCTTGTCATTGTGTGTATTATGTTTTTTATGTTGAAAAGGAGAAATTAATGTAAAATATCTTTTTCCTTTTCCATTGATGTCAAAGGGGGAGAGGAAGTATTTGAAAAAGTAAAAAAAGAATAGAATTTAAGAAAAAAATAATAAATTAAAAAAGAAAAAAAAAGAAAAGGAGAGGAAGCATGTGAAGAAAAAGAGGAAGAATACAAAATATTATCTACTAAGGGGGAGAAATAGAAAGAAAAATATTGAGAAGTGTAATTAGAGCTAGTATGTTGTCTTTGATGGTTTTTCACATCATGTGTTGCCATCAATGAAAAAGGAGGATATTGTTGAAAGAATTGAAAGATTGAAGGTGTTGTCATTGATGCCAATTGGTCTATTGGTTATTAGCTAATTTTGGTTATCATTAGTGTCATGGATATAAGTTGTAGGGATATTGAGAAAATTGTAAAGAAGATATGTTGCAAGTGTTTTGTGGTTGCTCTGGGTTTTTCTTTGGATTTTCTCCTATATTTTTATGGTTTATATATGTTGATCATGGTTGTTAGAAATTTCTATATCCATATTTTTAGCCATTGCTTCATTATATAGTGCAAGTTATGTTCACCAGCTGTGAACTATGGTTTTCTATGTTTCTAGTTGAGGTCCAGGAGAAATATTATTGGTCTGGATTTCTCTTTCATGAATTCTTATGACTTGTAGTTCTATAGTTGAGTTTCCTTGATTGTATTGAAGATAGTTTTGGCATCTAGAAATTTTTTACTTAATGGTTATATGTGTTCTACACTAGTTTGGTTGACCTTGTGTTGAACACTACTTTTGAAGTTGATGAAGCATGTTGGATCTCTTTGGCTCCCTATGAATCATGTGTTTGGGTCATCCTTATTCTAATTCCACCCTAGGATGTTTTGGTGCTAACATAATTTGAATTTGAATTTGGACAGATGACTTTGGATATGTTTCAAAGTTGAAGATGGTATAAATATAGGATGAGCTAGTGATGGAAAATATAAAAGAGTGAAGAAGAGAGATAAGGAGAAAATAAAAAGAGAATATTGGTGTGACATCGATGATATCTAGTAAGTCTGTGTGATGCATGAGTGTGGAAGATCACTGTGAAGCCTTAATATTGAGTTTTCCAAAAGTAGTGAGCTAAAGGTGAACTTTATCATTTGTGCATGTCTACGAGTGATTGTGGTAGAATCATTTTTTGCATTGAGATTGTCTTCTTGGCATCTCTATGGAAGTGAGCCCTTCAGGTTGTTAGCCCTATTGGACAGTCGGTCCTTGTTTCAAATAATGAGTCCTTATCTTAGCGGTGAGCCTTATTTCATAGGAAATGAGCCTTTTGTAATCATTTTTTTTATTCTTTATAGTGTGAGATAATCCTCACCATGGTTTTCCCCTTATTGGGTTTTCCACATAAATCTAGTGTTACTATGTTTATGTGTTGGATTCATGTTTTCGCATTTCCATTTGATATAATCACTTAAGTAGTGTTAAGAAATAGTTCCAGTGATTGAATTTAAACTTAAAATTTGTGGCAAGTGATTCAACCCCCCTCTCAGTTTTATTGTTCAACAATTGGTATCAGAGCCAGAGGTACCAGGTTTGAATCCCCTCGAGTAACGTTCAAGGGGATTTTTGGCAGATGGTCAATGCTCCCCTTAGGATTCCTAAGATGGACTAACTGCATCCCATGGATCTCTTAACTCTTGTGATTGTATAAGGAATTAATAGGTTGACCATTTGGTCCAACAATAATAGTGGGGCCAAAAAAATTTCATAAATTGATTCATTTCAAACAATGATTAAATGCATTCTAGATCGGAATGGAAACATTTCCATGGCAACCTAATGTGCATACAACAAGGAAAAACCATCATGATGCATGATTTCCTTGATATTTCAGTCTTCATACAACATGTTCTATTGATTCCCAATCATTTAGGTTCACACAAAGTATAGATCTTATCAAACCCTCAAGTCACTAGGGTTTTAAGGTTGTTTACATACAAATGAGAGCACACTGTCATTGATTCGTCACACATGAAAATTTTTAAAGGATTGATCCCAAAAGGATTTTTAGATATCCTTAAAAAAAATTTATACCAATTTTCATAACTTTTTGAAGGTGGAAAACAAAGATATGAAATTTTCTAGGTCGCTTGAAACCCTAGTCTAGTATCAAACATGCTCTTAGAAAAAAGTTCATCACACATACAAAACTCAACAAAATTTCATGAAACTAAAATAATTTGTAAGGTAAGAGACATCACCAACTTCCCAAGATGTGTTATGGTTCGTACCAGACCATACATATCTGTAACATGTGTGTTTCAGATTATAAATTTTTGAAAAAATAAACTCACTAACCTTCCCTCAATGTAATTTCCATATCTCACTCAAAACTTAATGAAATTGATTCAAATAAAAATAATTATAATATTAAAACCATCTTCAACCTTTACAATTTATTTCATGTCCATATTGTACCATACAAGGCCATACCATAAAGATTACAAATATTTTCAAAAGAAAATGCAAGAAGAAGAAGATGCCAAAATGATTTTATTTCATTCTCGTCCTTCCCCAACCTTGTTCTGCATATTTACATCTCATATTTATCCCATAACATTTATTCACAATGTCCAAAACTAATTCCTAACTTCCCAAACCAAAAATGCAACTTTTTCAAAACTTTGACATGACAACATTTTCAACTTTTTGCAACTTTTGTATCATGTGACAACTTTTCACCTAGACATCCAAAAATGGTTCTACATGACTCCAGATGGTCTCAAATGACTTTATTTGATAAAAATACATAAAATCAACTCAAATATCAAAATTTTTAAAAATGACACAAAATGCAACCAAAGATGCCCCTACATCAATTATAATTTTTGAAAATATTATCCAAGGACTAACATTTAATACAAATTATTGGTTCATGGTATTTTTTTTTTATTCCCAAAGCCTTGATCTAAAAGAAACTTTTAGTTTAAAATTAGGTGATAATATGTTGAAGGTTCACTTAAGGACTTTGTATGAAGGATACTGAATTAAAGGCCCTTTATTTAAAGATACCTTTAGCTAGAGACCCTTTCCTAAGTTTTTTTTTTGTCTAATATCTTAATAATAGGAAAAAGGGCCTTCATTCCAACCCTATATTTGTATGATAGGCCTTGTACTTTCAAATAGAGAACCTTCATTCAAAGATGTTTAAAAAAAATTGTCTTCCAAGGCTCATTTTTGTTTATCATCCCACAAGTGAGATAAGGCTTTATGCTTCCACACTTAGGTTTAGAAAAATAAATGTACTCAATTGTTGGGACTTCTACTATTTGATTCATTATATTCATTATCCTTTCCTAACTATTAAGGGATAAAATTAATATAAAATACCTTGGGTAAAATATAAAATTGTAAGGGCCAAGTTTCGTTAGGTCCACCATATAAATATTAAACTATATTTATGGTCATGGGAATATTAAAAAGCCTATCCTTTGATCATGCAATATCCTACAATGATTTATTGTAGAATTATGTTCTTTTTAATAGTAAAAAATGAAGAGTTCCTAGAATAATTCTTCTCTACAATACATGTAATATATTTTAATGAATTATTAAATGAATTCACATTTAGTTCCTTTAATTACCAAAACATAACAATAGTCACATGAAATTATATCAATTTGGTTGATGATAGGAATGAAATAAGTTAGTTAATAAAATTTGAATTTGAAAATTTGAATGTAGTGTGAGATTAGTTCTATGATGGAGTGACCTAGGAAAGGAAAATGAATATATTTGTGTAAAGAATTAATGTCACTTGACATAGTGAGAAATGATAGGTATATTAAAAAATATCATATGTATGGTAATTTATATAGAAACAAATGGAATAATGTCAAAGTGTGATATATGAAGGATCAAGGAATCAAATTGACTACCCACAACACCATGCCATTCATAAATGTGTAATTGTATTACTCCATTCCATCAAAATGAAAATTATCATAAGTAGAGAAAAAATCTATTGAAATTGTACCCTAAATTAAGATGCATGATAATATTAACATGAACATGTATTGTAATGTAAATAAGAACTCACAAGCATCCATGTTAAGTAAATATTTAAGGATACTAGGGTCCATGAAAAGTAATGCAACCCACTAGATCTCATCATGTGTGTTTATAATTTTGGGTTATATGATCCATGAAAACAAGAAAAGATATGAAAATATATAATTAGTAGTTTGAGTCATGCAATTAAACATAAAAATATCATAATCCCAATTTATTATCTATAGTGTAGAAAAATGTATCCCTCTACATTTCCACACTGGCTTGG
Organism: Sequoia sempervirens; assembly: GCA_007258455.2. Classification (NCBI taxonomy): domain Eukaryota; kingdom Viridiplantae; phylum Streptophyta; class Pinopsida; order Cupressales; family Cupressaceae; genus Sequoia; species Sequoia sempervirens. The sequence goes on from VDFB02086081.1 coordinate 183,224,793, forward strand.
GCCCTTATGGACTTAATGGACTTAATTATAACTTATTTAGGGATTTTTAAAGTTCTATATTATAATTTCACACTAATCTAGAGATTTTATTAATTACTTAGGCTTCTTTAAGCCTTAATTGGCCTTATTTTGCATCCACAAGCCTTAATTAATGCATCTTTTTTAGGATAATCCTGACACATATGTAATGACCAATCAAAAATTAATGTTTTTGGATTGTATGGCCTAGATTTAGTGATCTTATACTCATATGCCACCTTGGGCATATGGGTCTCACCTAAATTTTGGGGCCTCAATCTAGATTTCACATTAATCTAAGCATTTCTTGAAAAATATGTCCCATAGCCTAGCCTAATGGGACTCATATGCCACTTATAGAATATGAGTCCCATGTGGCTTAAACCTAAGTTAAATTCAAATTCTTGGTAGTATTTTATCCTCCTAGATCTGATGTCATCTTGTAGTGTTGTAATTTCGGGAAACTAGACATAAACAAGTATAAATACAAGGTTATTTCACTCATTTTTCTCCTAACAAGCAATCAAGTGATCTAGCAAGTTGAATAAGAATATTTATAGAAATTTTGAGTCCACAAGAGCATTCAAGAGCATTCAAGAGTGGTTATCAAGCATTTTGGAGCATTAATCAAGTATCAAGCATCATGTCAAAGCCATCATGCATCATGTTTATTTTTTAGCTAATAATTATTATGTAGGGTTTCATTATTATAGTGAGCATTTAAGTCAAGATCTACATCCATTGGAGCCATTTCATACATGTTTGCAGCCTTTATTTCAAGGGTTTTTGTGTGATTTGTAGATATAGGTTGAAGATCCTCTAAGGAGCAAGATTGGAAAGAAGTTTTCAAAATTATAAAGTTGTCCTAATTGTCACCATGTTTACAATATCATTAAAAGTGTACCTATAGAGTAGGATTCAATATTTCAGATCCATAAATCAAGTTGAGAAGACAGAGTAGAGATTGAAGACTAGATTCAGATCTTGATCCTATGAAAATCTAAGATAGACTAAATGCCACTTTTGGCGTATGAGTCCTAGTACAAGAAAATTTCTAGATTTTAGGAGTTCTAGACCTATCATTGCCAAATTTTAGTTCCTTCCCATAAACCCTAATCTAGGACTAAATCACCTAGCCTAGTGTATGAGTCCCAGTGTGCATTAAATTCAATATTTCTAGCATTTCAAGTCTTCATTCAAGATGCTACAAGTTTCTAGGTGCACCTGTGTGTTCTCTAAGTGAAATAGGTCTAGGTCCTAACCCTAGTGTTTCATCTCCTAAAAGACCTTGGAATCCTATTTCCTAGGTTTCATTTTGGTGAAACTATATTTAGAACACCTTATTTCTAGTTTGGAGTGCATCATAATCCTAGATCTAGCTTGCATTAGATTTTCATTAGCTTTCACATTAGTTAATTGGCATCTAGGGTTTCTAAATATTGCATTAGTGAAAGTGCATATAGGTTGCATTGTTGTGAATTTCATCTAAAATATGCATTTTCACTCAGCCTAGACATCATCCAAAATAGAAAACATAACATTCACATAGAATTTTTTGAAAACAATGCAAAATCCCTAATCTATCGACTCATATGCCCCTCTGGGCGATTTCATCCTAATGTAGGTAATTTTTCTTTATTTTTGGGTATTCTGTGGTGACTGTTATTTAACATCTAAATCCCTAAAAAACCCTAATTGGGATTCATAGGCTCCACTATGCGATTTAGTCCCATTTGAGATTTTCAACTACACTTTTCAGCATTAAAACTTTGTTTTCATGTTTCTATTTGCTACTATTAGTTATTTGTTTTAGTTTATAGATTTTATGTTTTCTTCATTTCATGCATTGCCTTATTTCAAACTTGAATTTTCATATTGTATCCTAGATTATTGCATTACAATTCATAATGGATATGTGCTTTGGTAAGTTTTGGATGTCCTTGAAATAATTAGTGGATGTGTCAAGTTGTGCTTTTGGAAATGACCCTAATGAAATGGAACTTACTCATGCTCACTCAAATACTAATGTATTTCCTCCTCATGATGTTGAAATCATTGGAGAAGATGATGACATGAATAAATTCCTAAATGATTGCCTCAATAACCTTGAGACTAATGCATCCTTTTATACATCCATGAAACAACCAAAACCCTCTATAATACCACCACTTGAGATGTTTGGTTAGGGTGATCCCATAATAGTGGTTTACAATTTTTGGCCAAACTGGACATTGAAATTATTATTTTTAACTAAATCTTCACATTCGGGCACCAATAGCGGCTAAACTGTGAGGAATTTGAAGATGGTGCAAACTAGAGTCTCATCAAATTTTGTCTGTAGATTTTAAAAATATATTTTTCAAAATTTTTGGAATCAAATTGCACTTCTTTTTCCATCTCCCACGAAAATAGATTTTTTTCAGAAAACAACATTTTTAAAAAGTGACGCACACTGTATAATGCATAATTTTTTTTCCATGAAGGATAAAATTCTAATTCTTTTAAATGTAGATTTGTAACTCTGATATCTAGTGCTTCCACTTGGTTAGATATTTTTTATTGAATATTTTTTCTTTAATCAAGTTTCAAAGTCAAACAAATTACAATTCGCATAATAACGATCAGATAACGCATAACTTTTTTGTATATGTCAAAATTTAATTTAATTTTTTGTTGGATCAAGGAATTCAATATCTGGTGCACTCATATTTTTCAATTTTTATTTTGATAATCTCCTATTTTTCCACATGTGAAGAACAAAGAAATTCATTTTCATGAAAAACCTATGTTTAATAAAACTTAAAAACAAATACATAACAAAACCAAAACATATTAAAATTATATTCATTGGATGGCTTGTTCTGAGGAATACCATAATCATTTGAAATAAATTTTAAATGAATTCATTTGATCCCCCAAAATCTAAATCAAAAGTGATTTTTATCAAAGATTTTGATAGGTGTAAAGGAGACGCATTTATAGGTATGGTTTAAAACTAGCGAGGTTCTATCTAAGGGGGTTTGATCTAAGGTGATTTGATCAAACCCTCTTCAATTGGAATCCTTAAAATGAAAATTTTTAAGGCTTAAATCATTATATTTTCTAAAAATATGTGATTTCAGCTAAAATTCGTTCCTCTCAGGAATTGTAAACCACTATTATGACAACACCCGTTACTTACATCCTAAAACTAAGATACAAGTTGAGTCCAATTTCCCTACAATGGATGAACCTAGTTCCTCTAATCAAGCAAACAATCAACCCTTCTACATTAAAAAAGTGACCAACACTCCCATTAATCTAGAAGAGACATATGGAAAAGGATTCACAATCTTGACCAAAAAAGGATGTGATACAACAAGTGAACATAAAATTCATCATCTCTTAGAGAAAATACCAACTAAAGATAAAAAAGCGTTGGGATATCAAGATCCTCCTTCTGATATGAGTGTCCTCCTTCCTAATGAACAACCAATTCCTCATAACAATGATAAGGATGATAGAATCATCTTAGGTCCTCCTCCTCAACATTCAACACGTGAAGTTGGTGAATCTAGCAAGCACTGAAGGCCTTACAAACTAAAGAAACTACAATTCCCTTATCCAGGTCAACTATAACTGAAAGATCTTTGCAGATACTTCTACACCAAGGATTGATTACATTATTATACATAATAGAATATCAACCTCCAAATCCTAAAAATACTAACACATCATATTTTCAATATCATAAATTCCTTGGAGATAGTACTAATGAGTGTCATGCTTCAAAATAAATATTCAAAAAGTTTGATATCATAGAAATAGCTCTTTAAAGCATGTCCTCTCACTCCTTGTCATGTAATAGTTGAATAATCATCATATTCTCACTATTACGTGCTTTACATTCATTAAAGATCCTATCAAAATTCAAGGGGATCTTTCCCATAACCTACCTCGACTCATTATTTTCTTTCACTTAGTGGGGGCAAGAATTAGATAGTCTTGTTCTAATACCAAATTTCCTATTGTCCCTTTAGCTAGTTGTTTTCCTTTTGTATACAATGAACATGATTGGGATGTGGAAAATCTGCTAATAGGTTGACTTGCATCTTCCTTACTAGTCCTTTGCATCATTTATTTTTCATGTTTATTTTGTGTGATTGCATGTGTGTAATGTGATCCCATTTACTATTCTATTTGATGTATATATCCCTTTGTGACATTCCTCTATTTATACCTACATTCTTCTCTATGTCGTAAATCTTTTACCTTTTTCTTTATCTTTTTCATTTGTCTTGTTTTTTCCTTTTGGGCATGATGCAAGGCATCAAGACATTCATGTCTCTTCCACGTTGACACAAAATATTTTCCTTTATATTTTACATTTTTCTTGTGTTTCCCTTTTGGGGATGATGCAAGGTGTCAAGACATTCATGTCTCTTCCTTGTTGACCCAAAATCTTTTCCTTTATCTTTTTCATTTGTCTTTTGTTTTCCTTTTGGGGATGATGCAAGGCATCAAGACATTTATATCTCTTCCATGTTGACCCAAAAGTATTTTCTTTGTTTTTCGCTCTCTTTGTGTCATTCTTCATGTTCTAGCGTATTTGGGGAATGATGATAGTTTCAAGCTCTCTAAAAATATTGTAGCAAGAACATACTGATTATGAATCCATTGCTCCCGCATGTCTATGGAGTTTCATTTTAGGGGCAACCCCTTACTTTCTTTTCATGATGTAGCTTTATTTGAAAAAATATGACTTGGAATAGGGCTTTCCAAATAAGTTCTCATGTCCTCTTTATTGTTATCATTTATCATTTGCACTACTTTAAAGTAATTGCTCATAGCATGGTGTTTAGCAATTTATTTAAAGTGGGGGCATACATTGGCATTATTATTTTGCATCTCATGTTTCATTGTGTAGTCTTCTTACTTCATGTGATGCATCTTTTGCTTTGTGTTGAAATTGAGTGTGCTATCCCTCAAGATCATGATCTCTCTTGGCATGTTATATTCCTCTTAGTGGCTTGATGCAACACACTGCATCTGCTAAGTTGTGAATCTTCTATTCTTTTATTGGTGCTCTCGTGGAGATATTAGGCACAATGTTCCCTAAGCTAAGACCTTACATGAACTAGTCAAAACTCCTTTGAACGCACCTTACATTATTATTTTGTTTATATGGAAACCTTGCATAACAAACTGTTCTTGCCTGTGGTGCCTTCTTGTTTGTTTATGAGTATCAAGCATGTGAAGCTTTTCCTGCCTCATGAAGCTCGAAGTTCATTGTTGTGTGGTGCCTTATTGATGAGGGCGAAACCCGAGACACAAGAAATAACCCACAAATAGGAGACTAATTTTATTATTTATAGAATGGAGCTTCTTACATGTAGAGGATCTCAAATCCCCAAGTTCTACAACACATGCAAGCTACAGAAAGCTACATAATAACCCTTTCGCAATATGCGAGCTTGTCCCCAAAAAGTTACCCAAAAATTAGAAAAACCCGCCCATAAATAGAGCTCCTCATTAGTTTGGAGCCAAAACAATATTCAAATTGAGTTTAGGAGGTTTGGCACCGAAAATTACAACATGAAGTTCAAATTTCAAAAGAGCATTTGCAATGGTAACTTCTAGAAAGTTCGCCAACTTCGCGGGGCCATAACTTTTGATCCAGGACTCCGATTCACAAACCGTTCAAACCGTTGGAAAGGTCTCAAAGTCAAGAATGACCTCCAACTTTTCTACACCAATTTAGGCAAGTTTCAGGGCTGATCCAAAGGCTATAAGTGCCTCAAATCCCACTCGAAAGGTTTTTAGGTGCAAATCTGGGGAACTAAAACTGCAATAACTTTCCACCCAGGAACTAAAAATAAAAACCGTGAATTGGGAATTTCATTATGACAAAAAGGGTATCAAAAAATGTAAAAACATCTAAAAACAAGGAAACTTGAAATTTAACTATTTTTGGGTGATGCAAGATTGCCCTTACACCACTGGATGCTCCTGCATCACTTATCGAAGTTATCAGGAGGTATAACTTTGGTTTGGTTGAATAAGAAGCAAAAATTAGGTGTGACTTTCCCATATCCACTTTCTTGTGTGTGTGAGCACATACTATTCGTGCGTGTATGTGTCTCACCTCTTTAGATAATCACTAAGTAGACAAACTAAATTTTCATTGCCCCAAAGTGAGCATGCATTTTTTTAAAAACAACTTAAATATGATCCACAACATGTGAGACAAATGGTCAAAGCTTGATCCACCCCTTTTTTTTTTGTTTTTCTTTATGCCTTTCATGGTTCATTCTTGTACCTTGTTACTACTTATCAGTTTCATGTGTGTTCATTTGTTCCTATGTTGATTTTCCATAACATCTTGATTCTGGGGGCTTACACAACCCTCTTGGTCGTTGTTGTCCTATCTTAATGGAATTGGTACATTTCAACTCCTCTTGATGTGGTTTCATCTCCTTTAGTGTGAGTTTGAAGCAAGTTCCTCCTCTCACTAAAGTGGGGGCTAAATATAATGTAGAAAAATGTATCGCTCTACATTTTCACACTTTTTTAGGCCCTTGCGGGCTGCATGGACTTAATTATGCCTTATTTAGGGTGTTGTAAAGTGTTTTATTAAATTTTCACACTAATCAAGGGTTTTTATTAATTAATTGGGCTTCCTTATGCCTTAATTGGCCCTATTTTGCATCAATGATCCTTAATTAATGCATCTTTCCAAGGGTAAACTCGACACATATGTAATGACCAATCATAAATTAATGTTTTTGGATTGTATTTCCTATATTTATTGATCTTGGACTCATACACCACCTTAGGTTTATGAGTCCCACCTAAATTTTGGGGCCCTGATATGGATTTCACATTAATCTAAGCATTTCTTGAAAAATGTGTCCCATAGCCTAGCCTAATGGTACTCATATGCCACTTCTGCATATGAGTCCCATGAGGCTTAAACTTAAATTCAATTCAAATTCTTGGTAGGATTTTATTCTCCTAGATCTGATGTTGGCTTGTAGTGTTGTAATTTCAGGAAATTAGCCATAAAAAGGTATAAATACAATGTTATTTCATCAATTTTTCTCCTAACAAGCAATCAGGTGATCTAGCAAGTTGAATAAGAATCCTTATAGTGAATTTGAGTCTACAAGAGCATTAAAGAGTGATTATCAAGAATTTTAGAGCATTATTCAAGTATCATGTATCATGTCAAAGTCATCATACATCATGTTTGTTTTTGATCTAAAAATTGTGATGTAGGGTTTCATGATTCAACCAAGCATTCAAGTCAAGATCTAAAACATTCAATCAAGAGTCAAGATCCTCATCGATTGAGACATTTCATACATGTTTGTATCCTTTATTTCTAGGGTTCATGTGTGATTTGTAGATCTAGGTTGAAGATCCTCTAAGGATAAGATTGGAAAGAAGTTATCAAGTTTACAAAGTTGTCCTAATTGTCACCTTGTTTACAAGATCATTAAAAGACACCTACAAAGCAAGATTCAACATTTCAGATCCAAAAATCAAGTTGAAAAGATAGAGTAGAGATTGCAAATTAGATTCACATATTTATCCTTCAAAAAAACTAAGCAAGAATGGTATGCCACTTTTGGCATATGATTCCTAGTACAACCATATTTCTAAATTTTAGGAGTTCCAGACTTGCCACTGCCAAATTTTATTTCCTACCCAGAAACCCTAATCTGGGACTAAATCACCCATCCTGGCATATGAGTCCTAGTGTGCATTAAATTTAGTATTTCTTGCATTTCAAGTCTTCATTCAAGCTACTACAAGTTTCTAGGTGCACCTTTGTTTTCTATCAGTTCTCTATTCTATTTTGCATTCATTTATGGGTCATTTATTGTAGTCTTGCACATCATAATTAGGTTTTCCATGTCACTTGTCTTTCCAAGCCCTAGCTTGGTGGTGAACCCTTCTTTAGTCATTAATAATACCCTAAGAAAATTTTTAGCACATCTCTTTCCTTCATTTCATCTTGGGATTGAGATCTCTAGGGTTTCCTTGAGTGAAACTAAGTGAAATAGGTCTAGGTCCTAACCCTAGTGTTCCATATCCTAAAATACCTTGGAACCCTATTTTCTAGGTTTCATTATCAATAATTAGAAGAAATACAAGATATAGTGGGGTTAAAAATATGTACCTAGAATGTATGGAAACAATTTTTCTTAGATGTCATTCATAGGATGAAATGGGTTATGTGATGCTACCATGTCATGCAACCAACATTTATTTGGATGTGATCATTATTGAGATAGAGCCAAATTTACAACAAGCTACATCCAACCCATTGGAGATACAATATAATTAGACAAGTACCACATACCCAATTTTCATACCTTGTGCAAGAGACATGCTCCTTAATAATAATTATACTTAGGTACAAGTAGGGATTGCAGATGTAAATGTTAGAGTATGCATATTAGAAAAAAATATGTAATAACATAGGAGAATCACTTATGAAGTATAACGAAAAGAATGAATAATAATGTATAAATAAACAATATATTAGAGTTATATATGATGAATATAATATATCCCATCGTGATCTATTAAATATATGATCTAATTTGAGATATGACATTTTTGTGAATGCATGTATATTATCATTTTTCTAATAATTATTTTGTAGATATTGTAACCTTTTATAACACATCACATAATTTATGATGTTAAAATTATCACTCATAATAGGGTATAAACACAATATTCAAGTAACTTAAGATCAAATCCTTGATCTACACCTCACTCTTACTAACATTTTAGTTTTGTTGTTGGGACCCTTATTAAATGATAAAGGAAGAAAAAATCCATAGGTATATTATATATAAAAATAAAGGATTCAATAGGAAGGATTAAAGATAAATTGACAAAAAAAGGTTTATGGTATAATTCTCTAGGTTTTAGCCTCATGAGATGGGGTTAAGCACCTAGGGGGGTGACAATTGAAAATATGGGATCATGAAGGTGTTGAAAATAATGTGAAACTATTTTGCAATATTAAATTATGTATGTGTATTCAAATCTGAAAATAAGATTATCAAATCTGATTTAATGTATGTGATTGCACATTAATTACAATAGAAAATTATCAAACAAATATGACACTAGATTTATGTGGAGAAACCCTTTAGAAAAATACTCCACATGAGAAAAGAGGGGAAGTATATTAAATTTATCTTCAAAAGAGAGATACACCACAAAACACTTCCTTTTTATTCTCCTGTGACCCAAATGCTTTCATACACTTTCAAATAACACACGATGCAACTACCATCTCAAGGATCCAATTTATAGTACTTGTGGGAGGAAAAACCACAATGTTAAACTAAAAAAAGAGGTGTTGAAACCACTTGCACAAAAACCCATGCCCCTTCCTTGGAAAACCAGGTCATTAAATTAATTAAATATGCAAAAGGCTTTGAAATGGGAACCTAACCCATAGCCCCTTCAACTTATGGTATTCAAGATGCTTCGATGATTGTTCAACTTCTAGGTGGCACATGAATGGACATGCCTTTTTTTTCCTCAAAACCTAGCTCCCCAATTAAGACTCTTCATATTCCCAATGTGAAAACCTAGGAGAGAGTATTTCATCCTCTAGTAGTTTTTAACCTCAACCAACACTAATTTCACTCTTGAAATGCAATTATAATACCCAAATTAAATAAATTTCTCACATGTCCCCAACCACACTTTCCAAGAAACATGGAGATAAATAAATGGCATAGGTTTGCAAGGTAAATTCCACCTAAACTAACATTCTCCCACTTAAAATTATACATTGTAATTACATCCAAGAGATACAAATAATAAATTAAGTACTATGATCAAGGATCATGGCCTTCTTGCACCAAGAGAACTTATTCATTGTCATTGACTTTGTGTGAGAATCTAAAAAAATATCCAAAGTGTCAACCTTATCAATTAAGGCCTTAAGATTATCAAACATCTCTCACATAAAGTGATTTTGAAAATCAACATGCTTAGTATGATCATGATCAATAGGATTTTTGGCCAAACAAATAACACTTTGATTGTCACACCAATCCTCACTATCCTACAATCAAAACCAGTACCACTACCAAGTCTTTGTAATAATACTACCTCCTTAGATGCATGTGTAGAATCCATATACTCTACATTAGTGGTGGAAAAAGAAACTATGGGTGGCATCTTACTCATACAACTCACTATACCTCCAAACAAAGTAAATACATAGCCACTAGTGGACCTTTAATGATCCAAGTCACTTACCCAATCTATGTCAACAAACCCCTGTATGTCCAATGACTTGACCATATCATCAATACCATGATAAACATAACAATAATATGAAGTGTACCACATAAATATCTAAACACCCTCTTAACAAAATTCCAATTCTCTTTATCAAAGTTATATATATAAACTTACTTAGTACTCCCACTACTTGAGCTATAACTAGTCTAGTGAAAACCATTGCATGCATTAAATTACTAATGACACTAGCATAAGGAACCTTAGATATATCCTAAAAATTATCATTAGAATTATAACACATATCCATGCTCAACTTAGTAGCAACTAGAAATAGAATATTAATTGGCTTACAATCATGCATATTAAACCTTCACTAACTTATATAAAAATAATTTGTTTTACTTAACAAAAGCTCTTTGTTAGCCCAATATCTATTGATTTCCATCCCAAGGATATATTTTTCATCCCCAAAGTATTTCATATAAAATGTGTCAAATATTTGTTCCTTGAGCTCCCTAATCATCACTTTATCATTATCCATGAACAACATATCATCAACATATAAGATAATAATTAGAATCTGATCATCAATAAATATAATATAAACAAAATGATCCTCTTCACTCATAAGAAATCCTAACTTCAACACAAAAGTATGAAACTTTTGGTACCACATCTTGGGTGACTATTTCAAACCATGCAAATATCTCTTCAACTTGCAAACCAATATTTCTTTTCCTTTCACAATAAAACCATCAACTTGTTGCATATTGTAGTGTAGAAAAGAGTAACCCTTTTTCACACTTAATTTAGGAATAATTAATAAATTAAATGAGCCTAATTATGCCTTAATTTAGTGTTGTAATGTGTTTTACACATTCACATTAATTTTAAGACCCTTCTTAATAAAATGGACTTAATGGTGCCTCATTTAGGGTGTTGTAAAGTGTATCTTTACACTTTCACACTAATCTAGGGTTTTATTAATTAATTGAAGTTAAATTGAGGTTAATTTGTCCCTTTAATTCAAATCAAATCCTAATTAATTATAGAAGGGATAAAACCTGACACTCTTAAATAATATTATACAACACTTAATTTTACAGGGAATGTGTCCTAGGTTAGTGACCTTGGAACCATTCACCACCTAGAAAATGGGTCCTCACTAGCTGCTAGGACCCCCTTTTTGCATATCATTTAACATCCCCTGAAGTGTGCCCTAGTTAAGTATGCTAGGACCCATTCCCCACATGGTGAATGGGTCCTCACTTAACCCTAGGACCACCCCCCCTTGGAATATGTTTTTGGTGGTATTTTAATGATTTCAAATCCTATATCTAATGTTGGCTTGTGTTATTTGAATTTTGAGAATTTATGATAAGTTATGTATAAATATAAGGTTATTTCACGAAGTTTCATCTAAGTAATCTAGAATTATATGAGCAATCAAGAGTAGTTTCACAAGTGCATTATAGAGCATTCAAGAAGGAATTCAAAGGTAGATTATTGAAGTTTATTGCAGCAATCAAAGATCATATGATCATGTAAAAATAATGCATGTAATTGAGCCAATGTGATGATGTAGCATTGGTGATCAAGTTAAAATGTTTAAAGCCATTATCTTATATCAAGTTCATTATAAAGATCTGCACTAATTAAGGCCATTTCATGCTAAATTTCAGATTTACAATCTAAGGTTTCAACAAGATTTGGTGAGTTGTTACATATCATCATTCCTTTACCTTTTTATTCATTTCAATGTTTAATTACCCAAATGAGGTTTGACCAAGACAAGCCCTTATTCCCTAACAAACAACATTTTTCCTTCTCCTTTGATGTGTGATTGCAGGTTTTAGGTTGAAGATCAATTGGAGAGAAAAGTTGTCAAAGTTCTCACCTTTCTTGTAAGATCACAAAAAATGAGCTACAAAATTTATTTCTAGGTTTTTGATAGTCTTTGACTAGGATCTGGGAGTGAAAACATTGAAGAACAAAACCTAGAAATGGATTTTCAATAACCCTTGACCCATTCACCCTAGGCCGAATGAGTCCTAAGTGAGGCCCGAAAAGCAATTTTTGTCATAGGTACACAACATTTCACCCTTTTAAAACCTACCTTTTTATTTCTATATTGGTTAGGTTTAATTTCTAAAAATCATTTACACATTATAACCCTCATAATTGAATGAAATACAAGTGAAATTAGGTTCATCATTTTGATCTCATTATGGTGAACCTATCTTTCTTTGTCTCACATATATATTTCTTCCTCAAAATCCCCAAGCAAGAAACAAATTTTAATGGCCAAATAGGAACTTGGGCAAAAAGCTCTGATGTAGGATCATGAATCAAATTATTATACTCTTGAAATTTATGGCATTTGTTAACATGAGAAAAATAGTCTTGTTCCATATGTATCCAATAATATCCTATACAAATTAAATTTTTGACTAACAATCTTCCTCCAAAATGTCCCCCACAAGCACCTGCATGAGATTCTTCAAGGGATATAGGGATATCTAATTGTTTAGGACATATAGGTAAAATACAGTCAAATGATCATCTATATAGAACGTCTACAAGGATTATGTATCTAGATTTAAGTTTTTGAAGACAAGCTCTAGTGTTTTTATTTGTTGGCTCAGGAGAGGTGCCTTCTTATAAGTATTTGAATATTGATGTGTACCAGTCACTAGAATTTTCAATATGGGTTAATAACACTTCTTTGATCTTATAATCTATTGATAGTTTTGTAATTGTATAGACCACAAATATGAATTCGATAGAAGGATCTTCAGGAGATAGATGGGGACCAATGCTTATCATTGCATCTAAATTTTGATTATCCTTTCATAGGATGTTTGGTCTCAGGTGCAATAGGTTTTATTAGAGGTGCAACAAGTTTGGTCTTAGGTGTAGTTTCTTAGTCTCAAGTGTTTTGGCAAGAGATTTTACAAATAATAAAACACAATGGCCAAGTTTGAAGTTTTTATAGGGTATGTTGAATCCTCAACCCTTTTGGTTGATTTTCATGGATTTTTGGGGGGTTTTCACTTTAAACAATGACTTTTGGTTTTGTTTTAACTCCTTCAAGAGCTTTCAGGAGCTTTTAGGAGCTTTTAGGAGCTAAACTACAGAGACTAATTCCTAAGGATTAATTCTATCTTATTTCCTAATTTAAAGTTCTATCGACTTGGGGCATCGATCTTAGCTTAGTTGGTTAAGGTGTTCCCTGTAGCAAGGTGCCCACCATGGGTTCAACTCTTCGGTGCTCCCATGGTACCAGTTGGTGTGTCTCGCCAGCACTACCCGTCATGGTAAAAATTTTACTGGTAGTGGGGGGTTATATGGGGGGCCGTGCTGCACTTGATTCCCCTCATTAAAAAAAAAAATTAAAAAAATAAAAGAAAAAAGTTCTATCGACTTATTTCTGACTTCATTTGACCCAATTGAGACTGATTCATGGAAAAGACTAATATTTACTTTAATTCTTAATATAGAATACAAAATTCAAATTTAATTCTATTTTGCTTCAAAAGAAATCTATCTTAAGATATGATGGGAAATAAATCTTGTTTTAAAGAACAAAAATAAATTGTAAGGAAATAAGAATTAATCTAGAAAACATAAATACTAATTTTTATGAATAGAATCCAAACAAATTTCAGTTCCATCTTTCCATAAGTTCCCATCATTGCTTCTAATTAACTCAACATATAATTACCAAACTTAATTATGAAAAACATCTAAATCTAATTAACTCAATAAACCTTACAACAAATCTAACAAAACATTCTAACCATGATGAAATTAAACTTAAAAGCAGTTTAAACACAGTTGCTGAAAATGGTTCAAATAGAATTAACTATCTAGGTTTAACATCCAATGAACTGAAAATGATTCAAACAAACTTAACATTCCATATTTAATATTAATGAACAAAAATAGAATAAACTCAATAAAATACCAATCACAAGATTGATTCCTTTGGTTGAGCAGGCCCTGCTCTTCCTCTGGTAAGATCTTTTACATAGTGATCAAGTTAACTTCTTATCTTCATTCAAATTGATAAAAACAGGAAGCAAAACAAAGTATTGCAACCATTACAAGATTCTAGTTGAAAATTATCTAACTCCTTTCTAAAACCTAAACATGGATATTTATAACTATATCCTTATTAAATTCAAAACATGGTGTTAACTACCAAGATTCAAGGTGTCTAAACTAAAGACTAAATATGAACTAAACTAGGACTGAAAATAGATAGGGAGAGAAATTCCAGATCAATGCTAGGAGTGGAAGTTCCCAAACTGACTAAAATAAGTTTATTTAAAACTTCAATGATTCATCATCTAGATGGGCCGATCAGTGGCACAATTGTCTTTATTTGATAAAACATGGAGTTTAACTTTATCATCAGTCATCAGTCTTTTACATACCCTAAATATAATCATTAAGAATAGTGATACCAATTATGATAGTAAAAGATTAAAACAACATAATTAACTCATCAAAATCATCACAAAAGATTTGCATTTAATACAAAGCATTATCTCTAATATATCTACCAAATTAGACAGACATAAAATGAAGCAAATAAATATATTAGTCTATAGTATACCACCAATCACGCTAATTAATAAAATAAACAAGTCTTTTAAAACATAAAGTGACTATATGAAAGTATCTTTGAGCCTCTCATCAAGAGGCACCAACATTTGTAACATGGGCACAATACTCTAGAACATAGGCGGAACAATTCGTGATGGATGGATGAAAATTCATCTCAAAAGTGCAATTTAATAATATCTGAAACTTGCAAGCTTTGAAATCACAAAACTTTGAGTAAAAGGCTAGTAGGGATGTGGGTCCCATCAGGCATGCCAAATGTAGAGGGGTTAAATTTTATCACCAAAATCATAAAGACATAAGGAAATGAGTACAAATTAAAAAAAAAGGTGTTATACCTTTGATGACCCTCCTAGGTTGATCTCAATATGCACCCTAACCTTGCTTGATTTTCTCCAATGGATGAATGTGGATTGCTCACAATTGCATCAGCATAACAATGGCCAATTTCAAGATGGAGAAATGAGGAATGGAAGCTCCAATTTATGTAAATTGGAGGGGAGAAATGGAGGGTCAAGATTGAATGTTAATGAAGGGAAAGACTGATTAGGAATGTGAGGCATGGATCAAGGTGGTGGCTTATTAGTGTAGTAACGAAAAAAGTATCCCTTTTTCCTTAATTTGGGAATGAATTAATAAAATGGACTTAATGGTGCCTTATTTAGGGTGTTGTAAAGTGTACCTTTACACTTTCACACTAATCTATGGATTTACTAATTAATTGAGGTTAATTGAGCTTACTTGGCCCCTTAAATTCAAATCCAAGTCTAATTAATTGCATTTTTTGAGGGATAAATCATAACACTCTTAAATAATATTATGCACCACTTAATTTTCCAAGGAATGTTTCCTAGGATAGTGACCTAGGATCCATTCACCACCTCACAAATGGGTCCTCACTAGTGTAAGGAAATCTAGTGGAGCGCATCTAATGAAAACTCCAAACAGTAGTGCCTTTGGTAACTTTAATTCGATTAGGTTACCTCAAAGACATGAACAACTATGTCCTAATGCAAAAATAGGCACAATTTATTTCCCACATTGATCCATCTGAGAGAAACACATGTAAATTCAACAACAAGCATTAACAGATTCTAGTACACGAACCAATAGACTTGAAAGATGAAACAGAAAACTAGAACACAAAGATTTACATGGGGAAAATCCTTTCAGATAAAAAACTCCACACTCCAAAGATCGACCCATTGTATTATTTAGCAACAAAATGGTTACAATACAATTTTAGGCTCTTAGCCTTTTTAGAGATTACTTCTTGTTCATTCTGGATACAACTGGTAGCATAACAACCCCAGAGAAAACAACCATGGCATTTATGTTTAGGAGAGATTCCAACAGCATAACCTTGCCTCTCTCTTTTTCTACTTCAGCCTCATGGCCTCAGCCTTTTAGCTAGCTACTTGGCCTTCTCTTTGTTAGCTCTCTAATTCTTCTATATCTCATCAGCTCTTATTCTTCAGAATGTCCAATGCATACATATATACATTCATTCTTTGCAGGCTCTATTAAATCGTTCTTTTGCAACTGTTGGATTAGAACAGACGAATCATCCAGCCTAACATCCCTCGATGTTTCCACTTCCTCATGCCTTTGTTTTCCAACTTCCACACAAAGATGGTTCAACAAACGGTTCACTTTTTCTTTCTCCGATTGGTCCACATCACACCAAGTCAGACAGTCTTCACTCGGTCAACAACTATCAACTTGTGTCACATGTCAGTGAGACACTAGAAGTGTCTCCCTAATGCCACAAGACTAGATTACACATTGTCACCAAGAGTCATCTCCATCGGCAAGAGGTTACATCAAGTCCAGAGAGCTATTGCTAAAACTTTTCCATGTCGCCAAGACCTCACACCAAAGATCAAAAGGTATTCTGAAGATTTCATCAGTCAGCAAGACTATCACTCTTTGCCTAGACATTACATCAAAGTCTTCAAGACACATCAACCTCAACATTCTCATCAGTGAGACAATCACCATTTGATGAGACATTACACCGAGCTTATAAGTCATTCCAAAGTGTTCCTTAGTCGCCAAGACTTTAGTCATTCACTGAGATATCATACCGAGTCCTTTATGTTATACCAATGTCAGTGTTGGCCAAACATTCCACATTCACTAGGAGATCATACCGTGGTTCCAAATTCATACCGAAACTTTTGACATCCATCACATTCCTATCAGCAAGACAAATACCCTTCGCTAAGACATCACCCCGCAAGTTCCAAGTCACCCCGAGTCTATCTTGTTGGCCAGACTTACAACTTTTTCCAAGACTTCATACCGAATCCTTTAAGTCATATTGATGTGTTCCACTATCAGTGAGAGAATCATCCTTTGGCAAGACTTCTTACCGAGGCTTCCATGTTATCCCGAAACCACTGTTCACCAAGAGTTACACCGAACTGATGAATCCATGTGTTGTTAGTGAGACTTCCGATATTCGATGAGACATGATATCAAAACAAGCCTTTTGGCCAAGGGTCTACCCAATGTCTTTGAGTGTTACATTGTCACCAAGACAATCCTTCATTACTGAGACTTCACATTGAGATCCTTAAGTTACTCTAAGTTTCTGTCAGTGAGACATATCAATATCGGTAAGACTTCTTATAGATCACCCAAGGGTTTCCTCAAAAGCTCCAACACTATTGCTGAGACATGTTACTTTCGATAAGACTTCTCACCGAGCCGCCATAGGTTATCTTGATGACTTCAATGTGTATCCCTATCAGCAAGACCTTCCAATGTCACTGGGACTTCTTCTCAGGTGTTGAAAGTCACTCTGAAGCCCCTGGTCGCTATGAGTCTCCTTGATGCTCGATTGAATGGCCTATCAGCAAGAGATCTCCATGCGGTGAGAAGTTACAATGACTGCTTTATGTCATAGTGATAGACTCGAAAGTGAAAGCATTTGGCAAGACTTTTGTAGGGTCACAATGACTAGAATATTTCACAAGGTTCCCAAACTACTAGTTAGCCAGACCAAAGAAATGTCACACCGACTTTGCTCTTCTAGAGGTTCTAGCCTATGAGATTGAGGCAACAATTCCAACAACTAGGTCCTAGGACCACTTTTGACATGACATTTCACATCCCCCAAAATGTTTCCTATTTAAGTATGATAGGACCTATTCGCCCTATGGTGAATGGGTCCTAACTAACTTAAGACACCCACCTTGGGATATTTTATTGGTGGTATTTTGATAATTTCAAATCCAAGATCTGATGTTAGTGTAGGCATCCAAATTTAATCACTTCCATATGATTAAAATTACTGCCTTTCCATCTATCGTATTAATATTAATTTACTAAATTACTATTACACCTTTTGTCTCATACCGGTAAAGTATTTAATTTAATAATTAATACTTTGTCTTTTACCTTATTCCTCTCTAAATTAAATAAATACAGTAATTTATTTAATTTAGTCATTCTTCCTCTTTTTGATTTAAAAATCAATTTAAAATTCCTCACTTTCTCTCTCCTTGTCACATCCTCCATAACCTCACCATAATCTGAATTAATTTAATTAATTCAGGGTTATGATGTGCATCCTCTTAATCAAAGATTAATGTCACATCCTCCTACATTTGCCACTTGCCTCTAATCTTCTGTTAATTAGCCTAATCCAATATTTGCACAACCTTAACCAAAGTCATTAGCTAAATTTAACACCACTTTTTGGTCAATTCTTCCATTTTTCCTTTTTGGACATTAACCCCCTTTCCCATGTGAATTTTTAATTCACATTTATGTGCCCTAGATTCCTCTCCTTTAAATGTGAATTTTTAATTCACATTCCATTCTTCCAAGGCTTCTAGAACCTTGGACTTGTCACAATCTCCACATGTGACCAAGTCCCACCTTTTTGGAGCCCACCTTTTACCCTCTAAATCATCCTAAGAATGTTAATTTTTAATTCACATTTATTTCCCCAACCACCTTTCCTTTTCCCATGTAGATTTTTGAGGAATTCCAAAATTCCTCAAATGTCCCTTTCACTCCCACTTGGGGACAAGAAATCCCTTTTTGTGGAAATCTTCTCACTCCCCAAGGTGCATGTCCTTTTTCCACCTCTCATGTACCTTCTTGACAACTCATCTCCACCTCATATCCCCTTGTCCACTTCACCCTCCACATGTCAAGATGTGAGGGCTTGTGGGTTCTCAACCCACCATAGCCCTTCATCTTGGCCTTGTTGGATGCATCTCAACCGTTGAATTCTCTAGAGAATTCAAATTCTTCTATAAATACCCCCTCCTCAAGGGCATTTTCAACACTTTAGATTTGAGCAACTACATGCTATCCATTTGAATCCTCAATCCTTTGCCATCATTTAGCCATCTTTGTTAATCACTTGCACATCTAATCTTGTATCTAGACATTCAAGCAATCATCTAAGGAGCACACAACCAATCCAAGCAAGGGCCAATCAAAGAGGTATCAACAACAAGGGAGGTAAAATTATTTGTGTTTCATTTTATTTACATTCCTTTTCGTTGTGTCACTCTTTTGGCTAATCTTGAGGTGTCCTTGGTATTTTTTCATTCACATTTCTTAGTCATTTTGCACATTTAGAGTAGTATAAATATCAAGGTATCACATTTCTGGCACACTCGGTGGGACCCACACACAGGTCTTGCATTTAACATCTTTTTAAGTTAAGAATTTTGCAGGAAAAGCTCGCAGAAAGGCGGTAGCGCCCCCGCAGAAACACGGTAGCGCCCTCCGCAAAAATGTGGCAGTGCCCCATAGCAGCGCCCTCCGCAGAAACGCAGCAGTGCCCCCGCGGCAGTGCCCCACACAGAAACACGGTAGCGCCCTCCGCAAAAACGCGGCAGCGCCCCCGCGGCAGCACCCCACATAGAAACGTGACAGCGCCCTCCATAGAAACGTGGCAGCGCCCTTGCAGCAATGCCCCCCGCAGAAACGCGGTAGCACCCTCCATAGAAATGCGGCAGCGCCCCACACAGAAACGCGACAGCGCCCCCGCGATAGCGCCCTCCACAGAAACGCAGCAGCACCCTCCACAGAAACACGGCAGGGCCCCCGTAGCAACGCCCTCCGCAGAAACGCGATAGCGCCCCGTAGCAGCGCCCCACGCAGAAACGCGACAACGCCCCCGCAGAAATGTTGTAGTGCCCCAAAATAGCACAGTTTGGAAGGTAAAATAGGCGGTTTGGCTTCATTTTTGCTCTAGTTTTTTTGTAGTTTTCACGTGATAACTCTCTAACATTGTGGTGGCAAGGATATTGTTGTTTTTCGCTAACATTTTGTAGCATATTGTGGTGAAATTTGACCAAAGATGAAAAAGAGGACAGCTAACATTTGTTTGCAGGGTCATCTACATAATCAGACTTTCAAAAATTATCTTTGCTGTTTTCAAACATAGTCTAATTAGGGGGATTAAACCTCACTGTTTGCTGTGGTTGCTTATTTTTGTGTTACCCAAGGGGGCATTGATTTGTTTTCACTTTCCCCTTGCACTTCGTGTGAGCCTGGGGAGTAGTTGGAAACAGTTAGTGTCTTCTTTTTAGTAGGACCTGCTTGGGGATTTCATCACCCTAAGGGATGATTCCAACCACGTGTACCAGCGGGGTATATAAAGGGGGGAGAACAAAAGTTGTACCCCAATCCAGTTGCATCGTAATTGGCAGAGCGTCGAAGCTAGGGTGATACCTAGATAGACGTGAAGAGTTGGTCTGAGCCTTTCAGTATCTCGCTGGGGTTCCCAACTCACATTTGTGACGGACTGGTGTTCACAGTTGTGCCACACATACTGAGAGTATATCGAGGACTCCCTAGAAGCCTTGTGCATCCTAGACTAAGACTTTGCCTTGCCATACCTGTAATATTAATCATAGGATTGTGCTTGTTTGAGGTGTTTTTTTGTGGAAATTCTGTCAAATTTTGATACTTTGGACTTGTTTTATCATTTTGTGTCCTTGCCATAGCCTTTGCCATCAAAAACCAAGCTTTGTCCCCACAGAAACAAGGTGGCGCCTTGCGCAGAAATGCGGTAGCGCCCCACACAGAAACGTGGTGGCGCCTTGCACAGAAACGCTGTAGCGCCCTACGCAGAAAGGCGATAGCGCCCCTGATTTACTGCAGAAAGGTGGTAGCACCCCTGATTTACTGCAGAAAGGCGGTAGTGCCCCTGATTTACTGCAGAAAGCTGTCTACATCCCTGATTTTGCTGTCAACACCCTAATCTTTGCTGCAGAAAGGCGGATTTTCCCTCCTAAACACCCAAAATTCCTCCATTCAGACCCATTTAGTCTTTGAACCATCAGTTAACCATTCCCGACCATCACCTCATCATTCCAAACCTTTGTTTTGTCACTTTAAACCTTCAAAAACCCCTGTTTGACTATTTTAAACTTCCATCTCCTTATTACAACTTTTCATTCAACCATCCTAAATCCCCATACATTCTCCACAATTATCCTTAACCCCCCATTCATTCTATTTTCTTCCTAATCCACCAATCATTTCTTACCATTTGCATCTCCAAGCACCACCCATAACCGAACCGTCCTACCCTTGTATTACAAAGTGGTTACCTAAATTGACCATAGCGCTTGAAGTTGATTATTAGTCTTTAACTTCAAACCCAATCAATTCGCCTCCATCTTGAGGTGAATTCGGTGTTGCAAGTTATCATCCTCGGCCCAATCAATCCATTCCTAGCTTAAGGTGGATTCGGTGCCATAATCATCCTATTAATCAATCAAAGCTCTAGGGTTACTAAGGGTAATCTCACGTGATCAAGCTTAAGGTCTCTCTCTCACACCTTTCATAATCCAATCCAATCAAATCCAATCAAATCCAAATCAAATCCAAATCAAATCCAATCAAATCCAAATCCAATCTAATCCAATCCAATCAAATCCAAATCAAATCCAAATCAAATCCAAATCCAATCCAATCCAATCCAATCCAATCCAATCAAATCCAAATCCAATCCAATCAAATCCGATCAAATTCGAATCCAAATCCAATCCAATCCAATCCAATCAAATCCAAATCCAATCCAATCCAATCCAATCCAATCCAATACAATCAAATCCAAATCCAATCCAATCAAATCTGATCAAATCCAAATCTAATCCAATCAAATCCAATCAAACCCAATCCAATCCAATCTAAATCCAATCCGATTAATCAAAATCCAATTGGATCCAATCCAAACTCCATCACAATCAAATCATTTGACAAAGACATTAACCTACTCATCTAGCATTTGCATGCCCGTTCAGACCCGTTTAGAAGCAAAGAAAATGGCCGACCATCAAGCTCAGAATGCCCAACCAAACAACTCCCAAGATCCCAAAAACACAACCAATGCCTTATCAGATCCTAACAAGGGTACCAACATCTCACATGACCCTCACAATGGTACTTCATCGCACTCCAACACTGAGAATCAGAATAACTCGCCGCATGGGGAAAAGAGTATGGTTAACCAACCTGAACTCACACTTGAGGAACATTTTACTGCCAATGTACAAATGACTGACCATTTGCTTGAGAAACATGGGGAAGAAATCTTGGCCCACCTAATTGAGAAGGGTGTTAAACCCCCCTCCAATGTTGACTTCTCCAAATATAGGGGCACCCCATCTAACGTACTCCAAGAGAACCAAAGTGCACCCAAAGGTTCATACTTCTCCAATGTTCCTCCAGTCGAGGGTTCGCATCAACCCGAATTTGGCAATGTCATTCTCTATCAAGTTAATTATCCCCCACACGCTTCCACCTCAGCTATAGGAGGACCTCAAGTGCCTGATCCCAATAACCCTTTTGCTTATGGCATGCCACAAAGCGTTCCACAACCTCCGCCATTAACATTAACTGCACCCCCATTGTTGAACCAACCTATAATCAATGTTGGGGGCACCTCCTTTGCCACACCACTTCCACCTCCCGGGACTACAAATCTACCACCTCAACAGGTTCCCCAATCTACTACCCCACCTCAAATACCACCACAAAGCACACCCCAGCTGAACATTCTGAGTGGTACCCAACAACCCTCTCTACAAAACGTGTCTACGCTACCTCCACCGTCTCATCCGCAACAACCTATACCCAATACTTTGACCTCTTCACAACAACCATCCTACCAATCACAAGGCAATCCATCTCAACCGCCTACCCAAACCATATCTCCCTTTCTTGCATCCCTTTTGCGTCCAAAGGTTCAACCACAACATAATATCCCGCCTCAGTCCATACAACACTCGACGCCACAACAACAACCTCCACAACACTACTACTATCACAACCAACAACAATTTCCCCAACAACCGCTTTACATGACCTCCCAACCATCACAACAATGCCCTCCATACCAACAAACTAACCTACAACATCCTATCCAAGTTCCTCAACAACCTACCCCACACTCTTACCAAACAAATCCATATTATGCCCCACAACAACAACCCCCATATCAACAAAATCCCCCATCTTACCAGCAAGCCATGTCGTCAGCCAATCATCCAAACTCGTATTTCAACAATCTGATGCACTTTCAGCAAGATCCCTCATCTCTCCACTATCAGTATCCCCCCAATCCGCCACCAGCTAGCTTAGACTTGTTGGAAATCAAAGCCGCACTTAAGGATCTTCAAGCTGGGGCTACAAAACAATCATTCAAATTTGAAGATATATTCCCATATCCGTTTGATCCTTCCATCTCGTTGATCCCATTTCCTAAACATTTTGAGATTCCAAAGTTTGACAAATACAAGGGAGACAAAGACCCTAAGGCTCACTTGCAGGAGTTTTATGCACAGTGTTAAGAAGTCATGTATAGTGATAACTATCTCTTGCGCTTGTTCCCATGGAGTCTAGCAAGCCATGCCCTAGATTGGTTCATGACTCTCAAAAAGAGGTCTATAAAAACTTTTGCAGACTTATCAGAGCAGTTTGTATCCTATTTCTCTTTCAATTTGCGGAAGGATACGGACACCTTAGATCTCCTAAAAGAGAAGCAACGTGATGGAGAGACCTTTACCAGCTACCTCCAACGGTGGCGTGCATTGGCCAGTCGAATGAAAAATCCTTTAAAAGAAAAAGACATGGTCACCCTTTTTGTGGAAAATTCTCATCCTGACATGGCCCACAATTTTAGACTGCACTGTGTCACCACTTTTTCCGAGATAGCAGAAAAAGGACCTATCCTTGAATGAGCCCTTATTGCCAAAGGGCACATCAAAATACACAGTCATGATAAAGAATGATCATTCGGAGATAAATCATGATTTTGGAACAAAAACAAAAATGCAGTGAATGACGGAGTGACAGACACCAAACATGTCCAAGTGGCTAATGCATCCCAAAGTCAACAACAGTCTGTACCCAACACCATATCAGTACCCCAGGGGGCACCGCGTCCCCCCCAATAGTCAAACCAAAGAAATCATGGGAATACCAAACGTCAATACGCCCAATTGGGTGAACCCCTGAGTGTTGTTTTTAACAAATTGTTACAAATCAATTATCCCATCACATATCCTGTCACCAAACCATTCGATGAGTCCAAACCCAAGCCGACATGGTTCAAAGAGAATGAGTATTGTGATTTCCATAAAATCAAGGGACATTGCTTGAATAAGTGTCAGGGTTTGAAAAATTATGTCCAAGATCTCATCGATCGAGGAGATATCAAGGTTGACCCCAGTCAACCTTCATCATCCAATGCTCAGCTGCAAATCTATCAAAACGACTTCCCAAACCATAGTCAAGGCCCTAGCACCTCCAACAGTAATCCCCAAAACAACAACACAAATAATGTGAATTACAAGAATACGCCCTTCAATTATGAAGGTGTTATTCATTACATTGAGTAGGTGGAACCCCGAGTGTCCATGATACATGTTAAAGCCAAAGACCCTCAATGTGCTGTGACCACACGACGAGCCCGCATCACCGTCCCTACAGCCTCTACATCCATCCAACCCACTTCTGTAAACTCTCAATATAACATTCTTGACCACCTAAGGAAGACCCCCGCTCACATATCCATTTTGGATTTGCTTAAGTCCTCCCTGGTACATCAAGAGATCCTCAATAGAGCCTTGCAAGAGACCCATGTACCAAATGACATCGACCCCACAAAATTCCAAGCTTTGGTGGGACACTTGGATTTGTCTCATCACCTTCACTTCAGCCAAGATGATATGCCCAATATCGATGTTAATCACAACCGTCCCCTACATATCGAAGTCATAGTTGCCCGCCATAAAATAAAAAGGGTCTTGGTAGATAATGTCTCTGACCTCAATCTATGTACTTTGAAATTCATAAAATAGATAGGGTATTCTCAAGCGGACCTAAGCAACTAGATAATTACAATCAAAGCTTATGAAAATGCAGAGAGAAATTCAGAAGGAATCATTAGTCTTCCTATCCAAGTGGAACCTGTGCTCCAATATACTACCTGTCATGTCCTTGATCTGGACTTACCGTATAATCTCCTCCTTGGCCGCCCATGGCTCCATGCTATGCAAGCCATCCCATCCACGTACCATCAATGCCTCAAATTCCCAGTCAATGGACAGGAGGTCACCATCTATGCCGACCCCCAACCATTTGAGTATTGTCGAGCTTTAGAAGCATCTTTTCCACATTTACATTATTGTCTAGGGGTCAAAATGGGGGCATCCCATCCATCATCATCAAATCCGTCATCCTCCAATCCATCATCCACCGTAATCACCATTCCATCCTCCACCACTAATCCTTCAATCACTAGAGTCCAGATCATTGACAAAGGGTGCAGTGAGTATGAGATGCATACGACTCTCAATGTAGCCACTATGCCACCATCACCACATGAGTACGGTCAACCTTCACATGCTATACAAAAGGAAGACAAGATCATCACCTTCAACAGTAAAAACATTCCTACTACCACCTTCAGATCTCTGAGTGTCAGGGTCGATCCACCAGAGGAAGACATCAGCCAATGGGTCTACCGAGAAGAGCCCGAACCAGAAACTCCTCTAAAGAAATATTTTCAAGAAAAGTACCCTTGGCCAGCAAGTTTGTGGAAAAACATAACTACCAAGGTAGAGGCCTAGGAAAAGAGGAACAAAGGCGATTGCAACCCATTGATACACAACAGTTACCAAAGAAGGTAGGAATTGGGTATGACAGCAAACAGAAAAGCCCTGCAACATCATCTAATACTTCCAATAGTATCACCATGGACGATGGCTCATTGGAAGACATACCCGAGGAGGAATCCATCATACATGCATACGATGATGTCGATCACACTGATTTATCTTCCATGTTCGAATGCTTATCTGTTTGCACCATCAGCCTATCCCTTCGTCACCCTGAACTCATTGATTGGGACCTACACAACACCACACCTGTCAGTATGTCTATGGACACCTACGTCAACCTTATGGGATTGGGGGAGGATGAACACTCCAGTCGCAAAAATAAAAATCAGAGAAATAAAAAGAGGTCATCTAGTGAAAACCTCGCTGAGGCGCTTCCTGACCTAGTAAAAGTAAAAATAAAGGATGCATCTGAAGGCGAAAACCTTGAAGAGGCGCCAGAAGATGGAGATGTTCATCTTCCCCTTATGGGAACTCAGCTATCTTCCAGATCATCTGTCCTGATTGAAGAGACGCAAGAAGTTAATTTGGGAACAGCTGAAAATTCAAAGATCACCTATGTAGCCAAGTCACTCTCCGAACAAGAGTATCCAATTTTTGTGCAGCTACTACAAGAAGGAATCATCAACTTTTCCTGGTCATACTCAGACATGCCAGGCTTAGACCCTGCTTTAGTGGTCCACCACTTAGACATTCGCCCAGATGCCAAACCCATCAAGAAAAAACTTCGTAAGATGCATCCGCAAGTTGCATTATTAGTAAAGAAAGAGTTGGAGAAGTTACTGGACATGGGTTTTATCAGACCTATTGACTACTCCGAATGGATCTCCAATATAGTTCCAGTCGCCAAACCCAACGGCGACATTCAAGTCTATACAGATTTTAGGGATCTCAACAAAGCCTGCCCAAAAGATGATTTCCCTCTTCCTAATATTGACATGTTGGTTGACTTAACAGCAGGACATGAGATGTTGTCCCTCATGGATGGCTTCTCCGGTTACAACCAGATCTGAATTGCCCCTGAAGACCAACACAAAACCGCCTTCACAACTCCTTGGGGCACCTTCTGTTACAATGTTATGCCCTTCAGTCTCAAGAATGCAGGGGCAACGTATCAAAGAGCTATGATCGTTATCTTCCATGACCTCAACCATATCATCATGGAAGACTATGTTGATGACCTATTAGGGAAATCTAGAACATGAGTAGAACATCTGACCATCCTAAAGAAGATATTTGAGAGGTTAGAGCATTATAAGTTGCGGTTGAATCCAAAAAAGTGTGTCTTTGGGGTCACGTTAGGGAAATTGCTGGGTTTCATAGTCTCCCGTAGAGGTATTGAAGTTGATCCTTCCAAAGTAAAGGCTATTCTGGACATGCTACCTCCACACAATCTAAAGCAGTTAAGGAGCCTCCAGGGAAAGATGCAGTCTATCTGTCGATTCATAGCCCAGCTCGCAGATAAATGTCAGTCGTTTACCCATCTTCTGAAGAAAGATTCCACCTTCCGATAGACCCCATAGTGTCAAATGGGTTTTGACAAAATCAAGGAATATTTAGCTCATCCATCGTTTCTGATGCCGCCTATTCCAGGAAAACCCCTCCTGCTTTATATCTTTGCTACCTCAGTCGCACTGGGGACATTATTGGCGCAGCACGATGAGTCACTCAAAGAAAGGGCAATCTACTACATCAGTAGAACACTAGTCAACTATGAGTTAAATTACTCTCCTATGGAAAAAGCATGCCTTGCGCTAGTCTTCAGTACACATAAGCTCTGCCATTACATGCTCAGTCACCCAGTCAAATTAATTGCTAAAATTGATCCTTTGAAATATTTGTTATCTAGAACCACTTTGAATGGCCGCATGGCCAAATGGGTCATGCTACTAAGTGAATTTGACATTGAGTATGTAGAGCACAAAGCTATTAAAGGACAGGTTATTTCTGATCAATTGGTTGAAGCACCACTAGTAGATGCCTACCCAATAGACATTGAATTCCCGGATGAAGGAATCTACACAGTAACAAAAGCACCAACTTGGATGTTATACTTTGATGGCTCATACACTCACAGTGGATCTGGGGTAGGAATTATATTAGTCACCCCTCAAGGTGACTACATCCCAAAATCATTTAGGATAGCGTTTCCCTGCACCAATAATATGGCGGAATATGAAGCCCTCATCACTGGCCTTAGAATTGCAAAACAGTGGCATATTACACATTTGAAAGTCTTTGGGGATTCCTTGTTGGTTATCAGACAAGTTAATGATGAGTTCCTCACAAAGGATGACAAACTGCTACCCTACAAACGCATGGTAGATGATTTCAAGAAATATTTCACCTCCATATAGTTTGACCAAATCCATCGGGTGTAGAATAAAGTAGCAGACACCATGGCCACTATCGGTTCTCTGATTGACATGCCCAAGGATCGGACAAAGTGTGAGTTTCTGGTCAAACAACTGTTAATCCCTGCATATGATGTTCCTGACACTGACATGGTGTGTGATAACGTAGGTCCTGCCTCCCCATGGTACCAAGACATATATACTTACCTCCGTGACAATACCATACCCCCAGAACTTACACGTAACCAACGTAAAACCTTTATCCATCGTTCATCCTGATACATCATCATTGGTGATACACTTTATCATCGCGGGTATGATGGAATCCTCCTGAGATGCCTGAATGAGACCGAAGCCCAAACAGTCCTAACAGAAGTACATGGTGGTATTTGTGGGGCTCACTCAAATGGTATGGCTCTGGCCAAAAGAATCTTGCGAGTTGGATATTACTGGCCTACATTGGAACATGATTCTTGTGAATTCGTGAAGAAATGCCTTCCGTGTCAACAACATGCGGATTTGATCCATGCCCCGGCACAAGATCTTCAACCTCTATTAGCACTGTGGCCGTTTTCTCAATGGGGTTTCAACTTGATCGGCAAGATTCACCCACCATCATCCGACGGCCATACATTCATCATCACCGCAACTGAGTACTTCACCAAATGGGTGGAAGCAATGCCACTCTCCCAAATCACCAGTACTCAGATTTCTAAATTCATCCTCTACCATATTCTCTGCAGATATGGTATCCCATCCACCATCATTTCTGATAACGGAAAGCCATTTAAAAATCAAGCCATGAAGCACCTATGCGATACTTTCCACATCCAACATCGTTGGTCAATGCCTTACTACCCTCAGGGTAATAGTCAGGCAGAAGCAACCAACAAAACCCTCATCTGCATCCTCAAAAAGGTGGTCAATAACACTGGACGAGATTGACACCTTCACATACATCCTGCCCTCTAGGCGTACCACACATCTATCCATACCCCAATAGGCGCCACCCCATACTCTTTAGTATATGGAGCTGAAGCCGTCTTGACAATCAAAGTTGAGCTCCCCTCATTGAGAATTTCTTTGAAGAACCTCATCAGCGAAGAAGATGCTCGCGTTGCTCGGCTTGCACAGCTAGAGTTATTGGATGAACGTAGAATACGGGCCTATGATCACCTACAAGTATACCAGAATCGTCTCAAACGTTATTATAGTAAAAAGGTTCGCCCCAAGAAATTCCAGGTTGGTGAACTTGTGCTCAAGGAAAATCACCGCACTCAGCAAGACCGTGACAAGAAAGGAAAATTTGAGGCAAATTGGCTAGGGTCGTATATCATAACCGCCAAATATGGATATGGAGCCTATAGGTTGGCTACTCTGGACGGAGATCCCCTTGACGAACCTGTCAATATTCTCCATCTAAAAAGGTTCTACGTTTAAAGTCTGCTTGGTCTACCCTATCAAAAAAATAAAAAAAAAATCAAAAAAATTGAAAAAAATAAAAATAAAAATCAAAAAGTGGCCAAAAAATCTAAAAATAGTAAAGAGAAATAAATCTGTCCTATGGTGAAAACCACCTCTTGGTGGTGCCTTGGATAAGTATGGATGGTGAAAACCTGGTAATAGGCGTCATCCATAGAGGGCTTAATCATTATCTACTTGGCATCCTAGTTACTTTATGTTGTCATCCGCACTTTCATCCCCACCCACATCAGCCTAGCCCGCTTGGTATTTGTTGATTGAGAATTGGATGACTCACCTTACCTGTCCCTCATCCTGAGCTTCCTTATATCCCACTTTGAGCTTATGTATTTCGTCCGTTGGTCCATGTCATCATATAGGATCATCCATCGTGTCGGTCTCCATCTAGATCACATCCTCTTGTCCCACTTCCATCTTCTTATCGAACTACGTTGCCCCTGTGCTTTCACGTAGGCAAGGTTGGTCATTTGATCCTCCCCTGGGGCATTTGTCGATCGCGTCTTGTGTCCATCATCACCATTGTCCTCTTTTCGCTTTATCCATGGTCCTTTTCCATGAACTACAAGGGCTCTGCACTTTCACGTAGGCAAGGCTAATCTCTGATCTGCCCCCGAGCCCCTAGGTCTTTAGGTTGTGTCTTGTCTCCCCTGTGGTTGTGTCATCAAGATGTGCCTTTATCTCGCTAGGTCTTAACAAACAAAACCCATTCATACCAACAAATCTAAACAATTTCGAATATCCTATATCATACCAATCTTTTCACTTAGCATCCATCATAGGTCTTAACCAGATACATCTTTCCTAACAAACCTCGTCGATTCCACCCATCCCTTGGATCCTATGGCAATGGACATTTGAAATTGATTGTGATCTTTGATACTTTTACTTATATTCATCATTTTGGCTCCCTATCGTCACTTGTCAAGGTCACCATGATCCATCGTATTATGGTGTGTTTTGATTAGTCTACGTAGGGGCATATCTTGATCTTTTCTTTGATTGTGTCTTCTTGGTTGTCCCACATAGTACCCACAGAGATCCTTGAGGTCTTGCATTATGTTGGGGCATCCTTCTGTGTTTGCGGTTATCCCAATACTGGGCCCGACTCAAGTCTTTCTTTGAGACTTTGGGGTATTGGGATAGCCTTCTTGTCTGGCGTGTTTATCTCATGCACTAGACACTAATCCACCTCGGTCCTCCATACCTTGGTGTATCGTGCCTTCTGTTATAGCAAAAACCAGTGCTCAAAAGATGATAACTTGAATTAGGATTGCATTTCTCATAATCATTGCATTAAACACTCACCCTATGGTTTTGGTTGTGCAAATACTTGCCCTCATTCTCTTCCATTCTTCTTAGAATACTGATACCTTTTGACAGATGCTAGACTACATCCATCACGGCATACCCACCTCCACTTACCCTACCAGTTCTTATTAGCACTTATAGCCGAGTATTGTCCATGCCTCCATTGCCACCTACATCACCACATGTTAGGTCCATATCTACATCACTACCTGCATCACAAAATATTAGACACATAATACATCATATCTTGCATATATAAATTATTCATGCAAAATTCATCTCACACATAGACATACATGACAAATCTGCCCACTAGGCATCCATATATCTAAATCCTCATAAATCCCATAGGTACACATAACATATCACCATTACGATGCATCCATAAAATAAGCACATATCCCCAATCATCCATAAACATAGCATAAATAAACATAAGCATGATCATTCATCTAAAATCATTAACATCCCAACCATCTAAGTGAACATTTCATGAATATGCACACAAATAAACCAACACATGAGCATAAATAAATCACTGCATCCATCCACGAAAAACATATAATGACATATACATATGCATATAGTCCTCCATCATAAATAGAAACATACTACATGGTGCTAATAAGAACTGTTCCATATCAAAATAATATAACATGTGTCACACATCCATCATACATATATCTGTCACATGACAAAGTATAAAATCTAGAGATATAGAACATCCCTGATCTCTGTCAATCCATCCTACACAGTCCATCCTGCATCTGTCAAAAACTCAGTAGCCTGTCACCTCCCAAATGAACTCCCCACATCTGATCTCTGTGGAGACTCAGGTCCTACCCCTCTGCCTGGTGAAAAACCTGGTGAATCACTATAACCATGAGTTTGTGTCCCCAATGACTGGGATGGCGCTGGCATCTAAGGTGCCTACCTGGTATAACAGAATCTCTGCTGTGCTGGATCAGGAACCGCATCATAATACGCTGCCATCCAGAAACCTACCTCTCTCGTGCTATCCTCTCTCTCTGCTGCCTAGACCCTAGCGGCATTCCGCTCATGTCGATACCTGTCTCAGTCTCTGGTGATAGCCCTCCTCTCCTGCTCCCATGCCTCCTGAGCTAACCGGCTCTGTGCCAGCTCTGCCTGTAGACGATCCCTCTCTCTCACCACAACCTGCACATCCGCTCCTGGCATCCCACCCACACCATGACCTGTCAGAACATGAGTCATCACTACATCCATCTCAGCTTGTAGGGCCTGCACCCACATCTCTGCTGCATCCCTATCTCTCTCAGCCCCCTCTGCCTAAGCCACTGCTGCATCTCTATCTCTCTGGAGAGCCTGTGCCCGCAACTCTACTAAATCCCTCTCTCTACGGAGAGTCGCTACCTCTGCCAATGCCTCATCTCTCCCCCTCTATAATGCCTGTATCTCCACCTCTGCTACCGCCCTCTCACTCTAAATGAGCGTCTGTGCCGCATCCCTCTCGGTCTCCATCACTTGTATCTGAGCCTGCACTGCATCCCTCTCAACCCGCATAATCCGTGCCTGATCTACTGCCACAACCTCCCTCTCCTGCATCAACCCCATATCTCTGAGCGCTTGCTCAAGGAAATGTACCCTATCCTGTAGCTCATTCCAGTCTCGCTAGGAATCTCCTGATGGCTGACTGGTACACCCTGCCCCCTGATCTGCTCCCTGCTCTGTTCTCTCCTTAGGCTCTCCCATAATCTGTAGAACCATGACCTTTACCTGCAATCTGTCACGATCCCATGTCATCCTAGTCAGCTCCCCCTGTATCCTCTGCACCTCTACCTGTGCCCTATCTCTCTCCCTCACTACCCCTCCTAGCTAGAAAGTAATAGCATCATAATCTATCAGGGCCTCCCGCTCTACTCTGGCTAGCTCAGCCTCAAGAGTCTTCACTCTCTGCTCTACCATCTATACTCTCGCCTCTGCCCCTCTCGCCTAAACAATGGGGTCCTCTGGAACATAACGAACTAACGCTAATACATCTGTTGCCGCAACATCCTCTATCCCCGCATCTCTGTCCACATACATCACATCCTCCTCCCCAACCACCAGCTCTATCCCATCATCCCCCTCCTCCCCACCTACTGACTCCTCCCTCTCCTCCTATCGCTCCTCCTGTCCCTCTACAATCCGGCGAACCCGAAATTGTCTCACCTCTCCCTGTCTCTCGACCATGAATCGATGTCGTGGTGACCTCCTCTCCTCTCCTGGTGCTGCCCCCACCTCCTCCTCCTCTCTGCTCTCCGGCCCCTGATGCCCCTCCTGACTCTTTATCGACGGCTGAACCCACAATTACCGTGGCTATCCATGCCGACTGACCACATACTGTCTCCTCCCCTCCTCTGTAGCACCCCTCACACCGACCACCTCTACCTCCTCCATATCATCCATCTCCAACACCTCCACCCTCTGCTCCCTCTGACCTCTCTGTGGCTGCCCCCTCTTCCGCTGCCGACTCTCTCTGCCCACTCTCTGCCCCTGGGCTCTCTGTGGCTGCCCCTATCCTGCTGCTGACCCTTTCTGCCTGCCCTCTGCCCCTAGGCTCTCTGTGGCTGCCCCTTCTCCTGCTGCTGACCCTCTCTGTCTGCCCTCTGCTCCTGGGCTCTCTGTGGCTGCCCCCTCTCTCGCTGTCGACCCTCTCTCTGGTCTCGCATCTGATGCCTCCTCCTCCTCCCAGCTCTGCCTGCTGGCTCTCGCTCATCCCTCTCGGGCTCCTCCTGTCCCCCCTCGCCTCCCAATTCCACACCCGCTACCCTCAGCATAGGATGAACAGGCATGATCCTCTCCCATAACTTGTTCTGAAACCACCTCTGATACTGCTCTATCACCACTGGTACCTGCTCTCCTCTTGTCCTCCCTAGATAAGCCTCCTGTCCTACTGCCATCCATGATTCCCTGGCCGTCGCTGGTGATATGTGACCTCCCCATGGCACCTCTCTGCTATACCGCCGATACAAGATAGGTGCCGCCGGGATATCCTGTATCCTTCCAAACTGTCTCAACACTTTGTCCGGTCGATGACACTCTACTATGCGTGGTAGAGTCACAATAATGAAACATCAGCTCAGAAAATATCCCTCATGCCTCCCCGTATCTAACCATCCCCTGAACTGACGTAACCTATATGGCTGCCACTCTATCTCTCCTGAACGCAGATCATCAAACGTCCTCCTCCATCCCTCCATATCACCCAGCGTCTCATAGCAGAAAGTCCACCCTCTCTCCTCCCCATACTCCCAAGCCATAGGCTCATGGTCATCCACTGTCCCCTCCCTCACCACTACCGGTCTAGTCATGGCAATATGCTCTCACGCCCAAATCTGCAATAATGTTCCATGCGTCCCACTTAAGATCTCCCGATAATAGATCTCGTGCATATCCCTGTACAACTACGCCAATACATAGGAACCCCATGAAAATGGCCCCCCCGCCACTCAATAATGTGGCGGATCACCTTCATATACCGCAGGCTACATGTCCGTCCACTCCGGTCCGGTAGCAGTATTCCACTAATCAATCCACACAAGAACAATGGTAAAGCTGGCACCCCTATAGTCAAACACTCATCCAAATCCAACTGCCCCTTCACCAAGGGCAACCTCACATCCCCAAATAAAACTCTCAACGTCTTGTCTAATGCTGCCCCTGTGGACACCACCTCACTCACTAACCAGCCAGCAATTGGTAGTCTCAAAATACGCCACACGTCCTCCAAGGTCATGGTCATCTCTCCTGTAGGAAGATGGAAAGTCGATGTCTCTGAGCTCCATCTCTCTACCAATGCTGTCAGCATCGCCGGATGGGCTCTCACCACTGGAAACTACACACAATGCCCAAACCCTGTGTGATCCAATGCCACCTGGTCCTCTCCATTCATCGCGACTCTTGTCACCGCCAACACCTCTGACCACCGCTCGTGCACTCGTAATCGCTCAAAACTCTGCATACATGTGCATTTTACCATTAGCTCCTGTTTCTTCGTTCATTCCCTTTATTTCTTATTATTTTTTATCTTTTCTTTCTTCCCCTAGTCTGCCCCCGCCCCGCTTGGCAGTTGTGTCTAGCTGCCAAAGGCAGCGCCGCCCCGGGCAAGATGGTGGCACCGCCCGGCGCGGGCGGCGGCATCGCATTTGGGCGGGCGGCACTTGCAAATGCTAGTGGCTCACCTCTTACCCCGCATGTGGTGGCGACTCCCGCCCCACACAAGCTTCGCTCGCCGAGGGCGGCGCACATCGCGGTGGTGGCGGCACTGGCCCGGCGCAGGGCGGCGCCCACCCACGCGCAAGGTTTCCGGCCACGCCAGAAAGGCGCTCCACCCCGAGCAGGGCGCGCCGCCACACTGCCCAGAGCGGCGGCTCTGCCCCGGCAGCGATGCCCCACCTTGACCACCCCCCCATGCATAAATTAACCAAGCGTTAATTTTTTAACATAACTCAACGTAACCCATTTTGATTATTTCTGTCCCTGACCAAACCCACCTCTTTAAATTTGATTTTTTTTACGTAAAAACTGCGTAAATCACATAGGGAGATTTTTATTTCTACTCACCTACTGTCCACTTGTGCCCTCACGGTACATTGCCCGTACTCCGTCTGCCCGATGCACGATCACAGTGTCATTGTCTGTCGGCATCGTGTCTCCTCTATGATTTTCTCTCCTGTCCTCTCTTTCTCTCAATTGCTACAGTGACAATGACCCAAGTAATTTTTCAAATTACCTTTTTAACCCCCCCTTCTCCAACAAGGTATTTTTTACCTTTTATTTAACTTTTTATTCCTCTAATTAATCCCAAACTTCCCGAGGATGCCATTCACAAACCGTACGTCCAATCCACTCTGTTCAAAAGACAAAATTGCTTAATTTTTCACCCTCTATCCAATGGTCTCCTCCATTTCTTTCTATTGAGACATCGTCTGGGGCCCCTCCTTTCTTCCCCAACCGCCCTCTCGAGGGGGCATACCCTACCACTTCCTTCCATCCATTTCAAACCAGGCGCTGGGGCATCCTTCTTCTTCTTCATCAGGCCGGGGCATCAATCCTCATTCCTTTCTTCATCCCTAACATTCACTTTTCTTCGAAACATTGTTATTTCAACAATATTTCGAAGAGGGGCAAAATGTATGCATCCAAATTTAATCACTTCCATATGATTAAAATTACTGTATTTCCATCTATCGTATTAATATTAATTTACTAAATTAATATTACACCTTTTGTCTCATACCGGTAAAGTATTTAATTTAATAATTAATACTTTGTCTTTTACCTTATTCCTCTCTAAATTAAATAAATACACTAATTTATTTAATTTAGTCATTCTTCCTCTTTTTGATTTAAAAATCAATTTAAAATTCCTCACTTTCTCTCTCCTTGTCACATCCTCCATAACCTCACCCTAATCTGAATTAATTTAATTAATTCAGAGTTATGATGTGCATCCTCTTAATCAAAGATTAATGTCACATCCTCCTACATTTGCCACTTCCCTCTAATCTTCTGTTAATTAGCCTAATCCAATATTTGCATAACCTTAACCAAAGTCATTAGATAAATTTAACACCACTTTTTGGTCAATTCTTCCATTTTTCCTTTTTGGACATTGACCCCCTTTTCCCATGTGAATTTTTAATTCACATTTATGTGCCTTAGATTCCTCTCCTTTAAATGTGAATTTTTAATTCACATTCTATTCTTCCAAGGCTTCTAGAACCTTGGACTTGTCACAATCTCCACATGTGACCAAGTCCCACCTTGTTGGAGCCCACCTTTTACCCTCTAAATCATCCTAAGAATGTGAATTTTTAATTTACATTTATTTCCCCAACCACCTTTGCTTTTCCCATGTAGATTTTTGAGGAATTCCAAAATTCCTCAAATGTCCCTTTCACTCCCACTTGGGGACAAAAAATCCTTTTTTGTGGAAATCTTCTCACTCCCCAAGGTGCATGTCCTTTTTCCACCTCATGTACCTTCTTGACAACTCATCTCCACCTCATATCCCCTTGTCCACTTCACCCTCCACATGTCAAGATGTGAGGGCTTGTGGGTTCTCAACCCACCATAGCCCTTCATCTTGGCCTTGTTGGATGCATCTCAACCGTTGAATTCTCTAGAGAATTCAAATTCTTCTATAAATACCCTCTCCTCAAGGGCATTTTCAACACTTTAGATTTGAGCAACTACATGCTATTCATTTGAATCCTCAATCCTTTGCCATCATTTAGCCATCTTTGTTAATCACTTGCACATCTAATCTTGCATCTAGACATTTAAGCAATCATCTAAGGAGCACACAACCAATCCAAGCAAGGGCCAATCAAAGAGGTATCAACAACAAGGGAGGTAAAATTATTTGTGTTTCATTTTATTTACATTCCTTTTCGTTGTGTCACTCTTTTGGCTAATCTTGAGGTGTCCTTGGTATTTTGTCATTCACATTTCTTAGTCATTTTGCACATTTAGAGTAGTATAAATATGAAGCTATCACAATTAGCTTGTGTTATTTGAATTTTGAACTTTAATCTTAATCATAAATATAAGGTTATTTCACATAGTTTCATCCAAGCGACCTAGAAAATTCAAGTTATCTTAAGAGAATTAAAGTGAGCATTTACAAGATCATTCAAGAGCA
Organism: Sequoia sempervirens; assembly: GCA_007258455.2. NCBI lineage: Eukaryota > Viridiplantae > Streptophyta > Pinopsida > Cupressales > Cupressaceae > Sequoia > Sequoia sempervirens. Next base: position 183,262,676 of record VDFB02086081.1, read on the forward strand.
TTTCTAAGGCATTCAAGGGTAGATTATTGAATTTTATTGCAGCAATCAAAGGTCATATCATCATGTCAAAGGAATAGTGCATCATGCATGTTGTTGGTACCTAATGTGTTGATGTAGCATTGGAGATCCTATTCAATAATTTTTTCATATCAAAGTTCATGATCCAAATATACATACATTGAGGCCACTTCACATTAGACTGTTGATTGTCATCCAAGATTTCACCCAAGGTATCATTATTTTATGTTTCATGTTTCATCCTTTATATTTCAATATTTCATCATAAGGTTTAATTACCAAAATGGGGTTTGACCAAGGCAAACCCCTATTCCCTAACAAAAAAATTGTTTGTTCTCCTTTGATGTGTGATTGCAGGTTTTAGGTTGAAGATATATCAAGTGGAGAAAAAAATCATTGTAAAGTTTTCAAAGTTGTCATTTTTCTTACAAGATAATGAAAAATAGGCTACAAAATTCATTTGTGAATTTTGGGAGCTGAACGCCTAGGATATAGGAGTGTAGACAATGAAAAATAGAACCCAAAAATTGATTTTCCAGAACCCTAGTAGGGACCCATTTGCCACTAGGCGAATGAGTCCTCAATGAGGCTTGAAAAAAAGCACTTTTTGCAATAGGTACACATCATTTTACCATATTAAAACCTACCTTTTTAATTTTGTATCAGTTAGGTTTATTTTTTCATGTTCTTCTATGCATAATTGAATGAAATAACAAGTGAAGAATGTGGTTCGTCATCTTGTTGATTCATTTTGGTAAACTCACTTTTGCTTCACTTATTATGGTAAACGTGACTTCTTGAGCATTGTAGTTTTTTTAAATTTTGGAGTCTATTTTCATATTAGATTAGATCTTTCATTCATTTGCATTGAATTAGATCTCATTTAGGGTGTCTTATTTTTCATTCAAATTTGCATCTCATCTAGGATTTTAGGATGGAATTGTTTGAATTATTTGAACCTGAAAAATACAAAAAAATTAGTCATCTTTTGTATTATTTAGATCATATAAACTTGCATTTTAAAATCAAAATAAAAATTGCATATCAAACTACATCTTGTAGTTCATCATTTTGTGACATTTTTAACTTGCATTTCACATTGCATTTACAGAAAATTAAACCTGAAACTTACTGTAGGAGACTTGAATATGAAAATCATTAGAAAAGTCTTGAAAATCTATAAAAATTAGTTTCAAAACCCTAATCTAGGAACCATTCACCCTAGGACAAATGAGTCCCTGATCAGGCATTAACGTGCATTTTTAGAACTGAAAAACTTATGTTTTGTGCTTTTGTTTATTGTTATCAGATCTTTATTACACTTTTCTGATTTTCTATTTCATTCATTTCATTAGATCTATCTTAATTTAGTTCATTTAGTGCATTTTCTAAATTCAAAATTGCATTTACAACATTTCATTTTCAGATTTTTGCATAGTGTAATCAGAAAATTGCTTTGTTTAGAATCTAAAAATTGCATTTACACATTTCATTCTAGGTCATTACATTGCATTTTAGGCCTCTTTCCATTTTGGGGTTTGTACACTAAGTTTGTAAAACTTTTATGAGCTTTACAACTTGGTGTCCTATTAGTAATACTATATGTTCAAGACTCATGTCATCTCGTGATATACCATTCACCATGGATCTTGGGTTTTCTAACTCTCTTCCTAATAGTGTTGATAATCAACCCCCTATGGATCATAGTATGAATACTTCATTTCCCATGAATTCACTTCCTACAAAAAATGTTTATAATGTCAACAACACCATCACTAGTTGTAATGAAGATTTGGGGTGTACATAAAGCCAAGGTGGAAATTCAATTCCTCCTTCTACAATGCCCATTACCATTCCTACATACACTAGTACTCAAGTTACTACAACAATCCAACCTACTAGTAGTGTGAACACTTCCTCAAGGGTATTTCCATAGGGAATCCTTGTAGATTTTTTAGTTCAAATATAATTTCTCCTCAACCATTCTCCCTCACAAACATACAATTCACTTCTCCTCTACATGAACACACCACACCTTATTCCCCTCCACCTTACACTAATAACAACAATATCATCTTTAACATAATTTTTCAAAGCATGGAATCCCTCCAACAACAAGTTGCAACCCTAAATCAAAACAACAATGGTCAAAGTTTACAATACATGAAAACCAATCCATTCTCCCTAGAGATATTGAGAGAACAAATTCCACAAGGTATAAAAGTTCCTAGATTTGAGAAATATGGTGGGAAAGGAGATCTTGTTAGCCATGTTTCTGCTTTTACAACCCTATGTAGTGATTTCATCTTTGAAGATAAGCTATTGGCTAGGCTATTCCCTAGGTCATTGAAGGATACCGCTTTATAGTGGTTATCTTCCTTACCGATTAATTCAATTGGTTCATTCAATGATATTTTTGATGCTTTTGACAACTACTTCCATATTCACATGGGTCTTAAAATGACTCTGGCTGATTTAATGACATGCAAACAAAAGGACGATGAGAAATTCATTGATTTCATAACAAGATACCATATGCTTTATTCATAAATAGACATTAAGATTCCTAATGTGGACCTTCAATGAATGTTTATTTCCTACTTACAAAGAAAATTCCAAACCAAACTTGAGATGTTGAGATTCCCATTTGTTACATAGTTATGTATAGCCCTTCATGATTATCAGAATACGACTTACGGTTGTGATGTGAAAAATCTACCTAGGCATCTTGAAAAGTATGAATGCACAACTCAAAATAGTTACCAACCTTTAAGGAGATAGAATAGGGGATTTTTACAACTTAATTCCCCTCAACCAACTCAACCAACTAATAACCAAGTGGCTGCTACAAAGATGATAAATTCATATGCCTGTGTGGATAGGAATAGAAAATTTACCCCTTTACCTGATACCCTTATAATATCATGTTGCAGCTCTTGTTGGAAAGAATAAGCTTTCCTTACCTCATGTTAGACCTCATGATCCTAATCAACCATTTCTCATAGGCTTTAGACTAAATTCTTATTGCCATTATCACCAACAAAATGGACATGATACAAAATATTGTAAGCATCTTAAACATCTTGTGCAAGACCTTATTGATTCTAATCATCTAAAAATTGGGGTGTGAATGATCAAGGTAATAAGTCTGTAGCTCCTCCTATAAAAATTTACAAATATTTTCAAATCCTATGCTAAAACACACTACTTCACTTGTCAAATCTAGTGAAACAAAGAATGATGCGATGAATGTTGACACAGATGATGAAAACATAAAAGATGGTTTAATGTAGATGAACCATATGAAATAATAGCATTTATCAAAGCTAAACCTCATAAGGGATCAACCAAAATTCCTCTTGATATTGATTTCTCACAAAAAGAAATACTTAAACATCCTCTTGATGGTCCTCTCTATATAGCTAGAAGAATCAATGACAAGACTAGTAATGGATATTTATTGATCCCATCTGTGGAGAGAATGTGATCGTTTAAGAATTCTTATTTGTACATGAACTATATCAAGATACATATGACAAACTGAAAGAATGGATCAAGATGCGTAATGTTTTTTCTTATCCTAGGATGGGCTCAATAGATCACCCTTTAAAAGTTGGACCGAAAATATTAAATGTCTCATTCACCATCATCCCATCATCGGGCCAATTTCGTGTGAAGTTATGATATCCATGTCTTCGCTCCATGAATGTTGTCCCGTTGATTGTGCATAAATTTTTAAAGTTTCCCTTTCGTAATAAAATATTTATTATGCATCATAGTGTCTTTAATCATGTGTCTTCCTGAGGAAACTTTTCATTGGATTTCTTTTGGCTTGACCCTATCGAACCTATTAAACCTCATGAGGATTACTTTTTCAAATCATATCAAAAGTTTAAGGAAAAGTGCATAACAAAATTATCCACTAGAAACATTCCTCAACCCATGATTGAGCCACCTATCCTTGATGAACTAATGATTGAATCAAAATACCTTCCAAATATCCAAGAACAACCAATAACAAAACCTCCTATAATTTCCTATAAGAAACCACAAGACAACCAAAACAATCCCATTTTTCCTCCTAAAATCAAACAAGTTTACAAATCCAAAGAGAAAGTGATTGAAGAAACCTCCTATGGTTCCTTCTATTTCTCCCCTAAGGGAAGAAAAGAAACCTATGGTTGAAAAAACCACTCCTATACAAGGGTATGTGCAAGATCATCATGGAAAAAATAGGCCCTTAAGTGGAAATTTTTTTAGAAAAATCAGAGTCAGGCAACTTGACATAAAAATTTGATTAAGTTATCTATATTATTTCAAAAATATGTAAGAATAGAATCTGTAGCAAATTGAATGTAGTTTCTAAACTACTAGGTTTTTTTTTTTTTTAAATCTATTTGGTGAAAATTTGAAATTTAGTAGTACTTAAATTTTAGGGAAAAAATAAGAAGTAGGTGTCTGTTTGACTGCCCTAACCACAAGGTATGTGCAGGATTATAATGGAAAAAGCAGGCCTTTAAGTGGTAAAAAAATTAGAAAAATCAAAGATAGGAAACTTGATGTAAAGAATTGAATAAGTTATCTATATTATTTTAATAATATGTAAAAAGAGAATCTATAGAAAATTGAATGTAGTTTCTAAACTACTAGGTTTGTTTAAAAAAAAAGAAATCTATTTGGTGAAAATTTTAAATTTCAATGCTGTAGTACTTAAATTTTAGGGAAAAAATAAGTAGGTGTCTATCTGACCGCACTAACCACAATAAAATGATAATATTTTTCTATAAGATTTTAGATATAAGTAGATGACTCATGTCCTAATGTGATGCATATTTTTTTGTAATTTTTTTCCAAGTAAATAATTAATTATGAATTTTTTATTACAACTTTTAAAAAATATAAAAAACTCGTATGTCTGACCACCTTAACTTGGTCAACTTCATGAAATTCAATTTTTATTTTTCTAATCCTATAGTATGTGAAGCATAGAATGTGACACATGTTTTGGATTCAAAAAATGTGATACCATTTGAATGCTATAGATGTTTTTCAATCAGTTTATCAATTAGGAATTTAGTCATAATTTGAATAGAAAATGAATAATAATTACTTATTAAATTCAAAGTAAAGCATAATTTATATTGGTGGAAAGGTGAGAATCTTCTTTAAAACCCCTTTTCATTTCATCAATTTTGGGTAAAAAAAAAGTCATCAGCCACATAGCCATCATATCGCCAGTTTTTCGCCCATCATGATCCTGCACATACCCCACAATAAAATGATAATATTTTTTTTATAATATTTTAGACATAAGTAAAGGAATCATGTCTAAATGTTATGAATATTTTTTTGTAATTTTTTCCAAGTAAATAACTAATTATGAGTCTTTTATTACAACTTTTAAAAAATATAAAAACTCATATGTCTAACCACCTTAACTTGGTAAAAACTTCATGAAATTAAGTTTTTCTTTTTTAATCCTATAGTATTTGAAGCATAGAATGTAATGCATGTTTTAGATTCCAAAAATGTGATACCGTTTGAATGTTATAGATGTTTTTCAATCAACCTATCAATCAAGACTTTAGTCATAATTCAAATAGAAAATGAATAATAATTATTTATTAAATTCAAAGTAAAGCATAATTTATATTGGTGGAAATTTGAGAATCTCCTTTTAAAAAAAATCATTTCATCAATTTTGGGTAAAAAAAAGTCATCAGCTACATACCCTACAAATAACCATCATATCACCACTTTTTGGCCCATCATGATCTTGCACATACCCACAAACGCAAATTGATAATAGACTGAAATGCACTAAAAATGCTAGTGTAGGTGTAGACGTCATGCTATTACTTGTATGTTACAAGATAAAGAAAAAAAGAACATAAAAAATCAAAATCCGAACTTTCTTGAAGTAATGCATGATGATTCTACACCTTCACGGCAACATAAGAAAGAACCTTCCATGGACATTATCATTTGACCTCTTGTTGTGATTACTCTAGGTGATCACATTGATATTATTAAGATTCATGAACAAGTGCATAATGAGCTGAATTCATTGTTGTCCTCTTCTATGATGTTAAATGAAAAATATCCTAATAAGAGTGTTGAACTTGGTATGTGTTCTAGTTTGACACTTGATGTTGTCCCTTTGGCTAGCTGTCCACATTCCATATATACCAACCAAGATTGGGATGTGTATGACCTACTTTAGGTTGACTCACATGTGCCTTTCTAGTCTTTTGCATTATTTTTCCTTTTTGTGTTTCTTTATGTGATTATGTGTGTGTAATGTGATCCCCTGTGCTATCTTGTTTGGTGTATCTCTCTCTTTTTGTGCATTCCTATATATGTACCTACATTCTTCTCTATTTCATAAACATTTTATCCTTTTTGCACCTGTCTTGTGTTTTCCTTTTGGGGATGACACAAGGCGTTGAGACATTTAGATTTGTTCCATGTTGACCTAATGGATTTTTCTTTGTTTTCACCCTCTTTATTTTTCATTCTTTTAGTTCTATGAGTATTTGGGGAATGATGACTTTTTTGAGCTATATGACAACATTGTAGCAAAGACATACTGACCCCAGATCTATAGATCCCTTATGTTGTCATATCCCAAATTTTTATTGCATTTAAATTATAATCTATTAAATTGAACAATTAAGGAAATTCAATATGTTGAATGAGAAATTTGATATTTTGAAAATGTTTGAAAGAAGTTGATTGTCTTTTGATTATGTGATCTTTTGAACTATCTTATTCTTTATCATGATTGAACGTTATTGATGAAATCTACAAGTGCAAGTGTGTGCAAATGCAAGAAACAAGTTGAAGGATGAGAACACAGTTGAGGTAGGATCGTTTAGTTGGATTGAATAGTAAGCTTGATTGAATCTAGTTGCACACACCACTACACAACATGATATCTACATTTAAATTTTCATTTAGAAGATTATATTGATCTGATTTAAAATGATTCAATGATTGAAAAAAATAGACTTGTGGAATGTTATACATGTGATTTCTTATTCAATTTGTCTATTTTGATCTCATGTGTTTGAAATTTAAAAGGAAACAATAGCATGGTTTAACATATATGCATGTATTTAAAAAGGGCATGCCTAAAGGATAAGGAAAACAACTTCATTTAGAAATCTATCATTTGAGTAAACTAAAAGTTTATTGTTTATTTAAAAGTGATTAAACACTATATTGTTTTAAAATAAAATAGTGATATATATACATATATAAATATGCACCCATATATATATATAAACATATATATTGCTTATAAAATGAATATGGGATTGAACTTATCAAATACCATTGTTGAATTTAAATAAAATATGTAAAGAAAATAAAACTTTTTATAATATCATAAAGATGATATTGTGGTAGAGTGGTCTACATTCAAATTGAAGGCTAATACTTTCAAATGTAGTAGTGGGTGGCTAGTTAATGGTAATAATGAAGTGAAACACCCCCTTTATGGAGCGAACAAGTAAGGGAGAAAATGTTACAATTTTTGGTGGTATGAAATTATTGCAAGAAAATCAAGGAGAAGACTGACTGTGGAAATGAGGATTGAGGGAAAAGAAGGCAAGAGAATTGACCTAGCTATGAAGGAGGAAAAAGCCAAGGAAAAAGCCCATGAATCAGAGGTAAATTGATAGCTTTTGTACATGCTTGATTTTCTAGTATAGTCTATTCACACACTTGCATTTCCTTTCATATTGTCAATTCCATTCAAAATGGTGTTAAATCATTAGATGTATATTAATAGAAAGCATATTTTCCTTTGATTCCAAGACGTCATTGTATGAAAGTGATAATAATCGTTGTTTTGTTGCAAGGTCCTTATCAGCAATCCTTTGCATGCACAAGATATGTGCATCTTTTCCCTATCGGTATGATAGCTGATCATGCTTATGTAATGTATGTTATATCTAATTTCCCCTCTATTTGTTTTATTTCTTGCATGTGTGTTTCAATTTTCATGGCTATTCAATTGAAACCAATAGCTAGAATAATCTTTTCTTTGTAATGATTTTAAAATCGTTCATCATTCCCTCTATGGGAAGCGGTAGTTTTCTTCATTGTTATCCTCCACATTTTTGTTGTTCTATGTGTTGACAAGATGAAATAGGTATACCACACCGCATGGGTGTGTGGGTTTTAGTAATCATTCATAGAATGATGGGCATTCATCATTGTTCTTTAACCATGCCACATCATTCACAATGAATGATAGCTAAATGATTGAACCATTCCACTTTTATTTATGTTGTCGTGATCTCTAAGACCATGTAATAGTATTCCATTTGAAAAAATATTTAATTGTTCTTTAGAATGATTACCATCATCGTTGATCCCAAGTGATGCTTGTATTGTTAGTATTCACCGGTCTTATTGCATGCACATTATCGTTCCCTAGAACAATACCATGAACCATCATTGTCATTTGAGCAATCAAGGGTGATAATAGGAATTCATAAAGGTTTCAACTATAGTTACTATTAAGAATAAAAAAGAAACAGGCATTTGAATGTTAGTCATTCCTTAGGATAATAGTGGCATGAATATGTTTAATAAATACCAAAAAAATGAAACTAGGTTTCTCCATAACCCGAACAATAATAAAATTGTTCCAAATTTCTATGTGTATTATTTTTTTAAATTACAAGCATTTCATTTGATTCCTTTACCTTGCACAAATGATACCAACATTGTTTAGCTTCTTTACTTATATTTATATATTCCTAGAATGATAGTACCCTCGCTGAATACATGTAACACTGGTTAATTTGAAATTGTTTATGAGAGACATTGAAATAGGAACATGCAAAATTTTCTAAAGAACATGGTTATGATATAGACAGTGTACCAATATGAAGTAACTCTTTTAAATAGAACTATTCTACTTTACTTGAAAAGGGGAAATTTATACTTTGTATATCTATTGATTGATATGACAACTAAAGCAACAATTTGAATGAAAGAAAATCTATTTTCATGGAATTTATTTCAGAATGTATGCACAAATATATTATCTAAAGTTGGCACATATATATGTATGTACATACATATACTTGTGACATACCTTCTTTTGTTACTTATTTTATTCATTTTCTTCTATAATGTATATTGATTTACATTAAATATGAAGTGGTAGAAGACATTGAATGTAATCATGTGACAATTTAATGTATGAACTAAATAGTTAATGAAATTAATAGAACCACTTGATTTCTCAAGTTATTGAATGAAGTAGACTGAATTTCTTTTCTATTGATATGTGTTAGATAATATACTCTTTATTAGTAGAATAGAAACACCTAAGTAGACTAGAGAACCTTAGGGTAGATGTATTTAGAGGGTAAATAGTTGCTAAGTAATATACTCATGTTGTTAAAAGTTACCTTCTAGGATGGGTACTGAAATGGAGTTCAAAGGGTATAGGTTTTGCTTTATTCAAAACCTAACTTTTGTTGTTGCAACTTTTTTTAATGCTTGGTCAAATAGTTAGCCCATTATGTATGTATGGACTTATATGTGATGACACTCTCTATCATTCTTAGCATAGATCTTGCATTTTTCTAACCATATATAGAGATGCTTGTTGATGTTAGGCACACACCATATTTAACCTTGCAGATTGTTCTCTTGCTAAAATTTCCATGCAAGGTTGGGTATTCTTTGAGTAGGAAGAATTTTGGGTAAGTGTAAGCCTTGTGGTTGGGTGATAAAGTGCCTGATCCATGTTCCCGTTCACCAGTGCAAGCAAGTGTCGAAAGAAAATCTTCAGAGTTTTCATGAAATAAAAGGATTAGGATGTAACCTAGATGTAATGACTTTGTAGCCAAGTGAGCCAAGTAAACTTTGTTATTGTAATTGGTATTTGGAAATGAATATATATATTCTAACTCATTTTAATTAGACATGTGTTGCTTATGATAGAAAATAGCTACTTCTACCATAGAAAAAAGGAAACTTTCTTGATTTAGGGAATAATTGATGATAAATTTGACTTAATGAGGCCTTGATTTGGTGTTGTGAGGTGTTTTTCACATCCACACTAGGTCTTGGATGCTTTCAAATGCATTTAACAATGTCTTGTAAAGGTGTTGTAAAATAATTTCATGCTTCTCTAGACTTAATGAAACCATTTCTCCCTAGTTCAACATTATAAAATGTATTTAAATACATTAACACATCAATCTATAAGGATTGTTAACTAAATTTAACTTTAACCTAGTGTTGTAATGTGTTTTATACATTCACATTGGTTCTTGTGCCTTTTCTAGGATAAGTGGACCTCGTTTAGTGTTGTAAAGTGTATTTAAATCACACTTTCACATTGAATTATGTGTCCCAAGCCCTAATTGACCTTTACATCATCATTAATAGGCCCCTATTACCCCATATTGTGCATCCTGAGGCAATATTTGATGAAATACTTGACAAAGTCACCATATAAACCTTATTTCTTATCTTCCTAGCATATTAGCCATCAAATGGGCCCCACTGGGACTAATTCACCACCTTTGGTGAATGAGTCCCTGCCAAGTGGGACTGATTCACCCAAGGTGGTGAATGAGTCCCATTTGGACCAATTTTGACCTTTGAGTGAGAAAAAATTGAAATTTAAGTTTATTATTTTTACATGTCAGCCTTGAGGATCCAATTGATGGGAAAATTAGGAATATTTCCTATAAAATAAAGTCTATAAACCCTAAATCATAAACATTCTTAATTATTCATCCATCATTCTTCCATCCCAAGTCAACCAAGTTAGGGTTTCATCATTTCAAGTCATTAAGATAGCAATTTTTAGACATTGAGGCACAGATTCTTCATTTTTTGTTGTAGAAATTCAATATCAATCATTATGGAAAGGTAATAACTCCATTATTGTATCATCATTGCATTCTTTGTCCATTTTGTTTAATTACCTAAAAGGGGTTTGACCAAGGCAAACCCCCATGCCATAACATCTAACATTTCTCTTTCTCTTCTTGTTTGTTTGCAGATTCAAGCATCTTAAAGGCTTGGAGGTTATTAATAATCAAGTTTCAATTTTTTTTTAAGTCTTCTCTTCATTTTCTAAGGAAAAATATCCATCAAAAGTAACTTTTAGACCTGAAAACCAGAGTTTTGGAAGCAAACACCTGTAGAAAGTCAAAGTGCTGACTAAGAGCTCTTGTTCCTCTTTTGGATCTTTAGAAATTCAAAATTTGACTCATTCACCGTCAATGGTGAATGATTCCCATTTCCAGGCCTAAATAGGGTTTTCTGCATTTCTGGATACCCTTTTTTTTGAAATGGGTTCTAGGTCAATTTCACAAAACTAGGAATAATTCGCCCAGAATGGCGAATGAGTCCTAGTAGGCTGAATTTCCATCATAAAAAACATTTCAAATGTCATTTCTACCCTCCTTCAATATCTCAAGTGCACACTTTCAATTTCATCCATTTTTGTTTTAGTTTTGCATTCATTTCTAGGTGTTTTTGCATTACACAATGTGTTTTCAAACAACATGCATTTCAGTAGTTTTTAATTAATAATCAATCCATTTTATCAATTAACAACATTTAGGTCATTTTTTTTTAGTCATAATTTATTCATGCATACACTAGTTTGAGTGAACCACCTAGATTTTGTGGTGTGGGATCTATCTCTTTTCATTAGGTGAAAGACCCTGATTGAGCAAAAGAGATTCATAGCATTCCTAACCCTTAAAATATATGGTTCACTAATTCAGTTATGTCTTTTTAAAAATACAACATTTATAATGTCATTTGTAATTAATATTTAAGTAATAATTAGAATTGCTTATTACATATGTATTTTTGGGGGCAACCCCTCCCTTTTTATGGTGTCACTCTATTTTGGGAACATATTCATGACTTGGCATAGGGATTTCCATGTAATCTCTCATGTCTTGGGATGGAACATTGGATACTTTAACTTAATTTCTCACATAAATTGTGTTAGAAACTTCTTTAATGTGTGGGCATACATCGATGACTTCCTTTAACATTTTCACATATTTCATGGTGTGATTTTCTTTTTCTTGTGATGAGTCCTTTTCTTGGTGATTTCTTTGGGTTTTATGTACTCAAAGAGTGTGATATTTATATGCATACAACTTTCCCTTAGTGGCTTGATGTGATGTGAGGCATCCTATAAGTGGCAATCTATTACTCTTGATTTCCCCTCTCTTGGAGACATTAGGCACAATGATCCCTAAGAAGAATACCTTACATGAATGAAGCAAGATCCCCTTGAACAAAAACCTATAGATATAATATTCATAAGTATTTAGCATTGTGGTGCCTTATTGAAGTTTTAATAGGATAAATTTAATATGGTATGGGAGCCTAATATGATTCTTTAATTTTCCACCCTTTTGGGATACTCACCTAGTGCACGACCTAAGGTTCCACTACACTAGAGTGAGTGCATATGTCATTTTCATAGTGGAGCTCAAGTTCTTCTTGTGAAATTTCTTAGACAAATAGTTAATAAATGTTCCACATCGTGTTAGACAGTCAAGGCTTGATCCTCATCTTCCCTAGACAAATCATCGTGTTCCACATCACATTGGGACAGTCGAAGCTTGATCCTTTATTTTCTTGGTCTTTCATAGTGTATGATTATGTATCTTTGTCATTGATACTTACATAATTTTCTTGAATGTCTACTTTAGTGTGAGTTTGATACAAGGTCATAAGCTTACTAAAGAAGGGGCAAAATATAGTAAGGGAAAAAGTATCCTTTTTTCCTTAATTTGGGAATGAATTAACAAAATGGACATAATGGTGCATTATTAGGGTGTTGTAAAGTGTACCTTTACACTTTCACACTAATATAGAGCTTTATTAATTAATTGAGTTTAATTGAGCTTAATTGGCCCCTTAAATTCAAATCCAAGCCTAATTAATTGCATTTTTTTAGGGATAAAATCTAACACTCTTAAATAATATTACACAACACTTAATTTTACAAGGAATATGTCCTAGGTTAGTAACCTAGGACCTATTCATCACTTGGAAATTGGGTCCTCACTAGGTCCTAGGAACCCCTTTTGACATGACATTTCACATGCCTTGAAATGTGTCCTAGTTTCAAGTATGCTAGGACCCATTTTCCCTATGGTGAATGGGTCCTCATTAACTTAGGACACCCCCCTTGGGATATGTTTTTTGGCTATATTTTGATAATTTCAAATCCTAGATCTGATGTTGGCTTGTGTTATTTGAATTTTGAGATTTAATCTTAAGTTTAACTATATTAATATAAGGTTATTTAACATAGTTTCATCTAAGAAACCAAGAAAATTCAAGTTATATTAAGAGCATTCAAGATAATTTCTAAGGCATTCAAGGGAAGATTATCAAAGTTTATTACAAAAATTAAAGGTCATATCTATTGGATGTTTTGGTTATGGGCGTTGATATGTGGTTGTCATTGATGTCAACACTATTAGAATTTGGTGTATTAAAGACTGTATATGTCAATGATATTGAGAAAATTGTAAAAGAAAGTATTCTTGGTTCCTAGTGGAACTATGCAAGTCAAGAAGGTGTTGTGTTCTCTACATTGAAGATTAGTTGATGTGGATTTAAGTGTTTATTATTGAATGTTTCTAGATCATCTACCAAAAGTTTCAGAGCTCCGAGTGAAATTTTGAGTATGTTGTGGTCTAACAGTGTGTTGCTAGTCTCTATTAGTGTTCCTTAATGAAGTTTGTGTAATTTTTTTTTCTCAGTTGTTATAGATGCTTATCTATTATTTCTTGGTATTCTATGGTGTCTCTAGATCATTCTCTATCTTTGTGGTGTGTCCACATTATTCAGAGAGTTCATGGCTGAAGATCTTTGTGCACATGTTCGGTTTCTCTTGTTCCTGGCTGACATGTTGGTGGTAGTGTGTTGTGGATCTTCAAGGTGCAATTAATTAAATTATTTTTGTGTTGGAGATATTAATTTGGGTCTCCACTATCTTGTAGCAAACCTTGGTGAATACACATTAAAAGTTTATTTGTTGATTTGGGACGACATTACAAATATATTTTAGTTTTCTTTGGCCTACGAAGTGGTGATGGAATTTTGTGTAGCGGATATATAAGGGTATTTAGTGCATTATTGGTGATGATGCTTCATGTGCTCCTATGTGTGTATGTGTGAATATCATTCGATTTCTAAGAAAAGTGTGAAGAAGAATGTGTGAAGTGTAAAGAAGAATGTGTGAAGTGTGAAGAAGTGTTGAGCTTAATTGGAACTATAAGCAAGCTTGTGAAGAAGCTATTTTCTTAGTTCAAAAATATTGGATGGTTTTAATCCAAACCCTATTGTTGGACAGTGAGTCCTCTTTTGTAATTGAGCAGTGAGCTCTAAGCAGTGTGTCTGAATGCATGTGCATTCCCTTTATTATTTCTTTTATACTTCTAGCAGAGTATAATCTTATGGACTAACATCCACTATATTTTTTCTCCAATAGGGTTGCCACGCAAAATGTATTTGTGTTATTTGTCTCTCTAATGTGTTGATTTTTTATGGTTAATTGATTGTTCATCAGATCTAAGATTGAGTTAAGATTAAGAAGCAAATTTTTAGTTTCTGTTTCAACTAATTCACCCCCCTCTTAGTTACGTGTCCTTGTTTTTCCAACAATTCATATCAAAGTAGGTTCCTCTAAAGAAAGTCTAATAGCTTGAGGTGATCCGAGATGGAAACTGTATTCAAGAAGGACAGTCCTAGATTTGATGGCTCTAACTATTAAGTGTGGAAAGTTAGGATGCAATGTCAGTTAATGTGTATTGGTGATGCTATCTGAAAGATTACTAAAAATCAATATATGTTATTCCTCAAAATGGTCCCTCTACTGCTAATGAGATCAAAGATGCTGAAAGCAATATCAGGGCTATTGAAGCATTGGTGAGTTCCTTGGGATATTCAAAGATGGCTAATGTGGTAGATCTGCATACAACTCATGAAATGTGGACGAAACTGGAAAGTTTGTATGAAGGAGATGCACAGGTGAAGATGGCCAAGCTGCAAATCTTAAAAGGAAAGTATGAGAATCTGAAGATGGGCGAAGATGAAAATATCACTTCTTTTATGTAGAGAGTAAATGAGATAGTGATGGGTATTACATGCGCTAGTGGTTCTATGGATGAAGATGAAATTGTGGCTAAATTACTCAGATCCTTGCCTACCTCCTAAAAAATGAAGGTTCATTCTATTGAAGAGTTAAGATCTATAAACATGTTGACCAGAGATACGCTGATTGGGAAGCTTGCTGATTTTGAGATAAGTGAGCTTGGTGAATCCACATGAAAGACTGAATTTGCATTTAAAGCTACTGTGTCCAGAAGCAATAGACAAAGATATAGTCTGGGAGAGAGTTCCAAGAAGGTATCCATGTATAAGGAAGAACTAAAACATATTGAATATAAAGAAAGAGAAGTAGAACTAGAAGCACTGATTGCTAAGCAAGAAGGGAGAGGGAAAGGTAAGTATGAAGATGTATTACCTATTAAATGTTTTTCATGCAGCAAAATAGGTCATTTTGCATCAAGATGTCCTGAAAGAGTTCCTAGATCTAAACCTAAGAAGTCCATATTCTTGAAGATATGCTACTTTTCTAAAGAAGCAGTGACTGATGAAGAATACGATAAAGATAATGGAAAAGAAGATGATTGGGCTTTCATTGCTACCATTGAAAATAATCATGTGGCTACTGAATCTACTAAAGATGAAAAATATCTTGCAACTCAAGTTGAAGAAAAAGATGAGTGAGTCATTGATAGTGGATGATCACATTATATGACTGGTGAAAAAAGCAAGTTTGTGAGTCTAGAATAGTATGATGGAGTTGTAGGATTTGGAGATAACAATGTTGGTGTGATTCGTGGTAGAGGACCCATTTTCCTTGGTGGTAAGGACAACACTGATGATGTCCTGTATGTTGAAGGTCCAAAGCACAATCTATTGAGTGTTGAACAAATGGTTCACAAGGGATATGATCTACAGTTCAAAGACAAAAGATGTAAGATACGGGGATGTTCTGGAAACCTAATTGCAACTAGCAAACAAACACAAGGTAACATTTTTCATTTGAATACTTCTAGTGGAAGTTTTTTGATTGCTCAGGTAGATGAAAGCTAGTTGTGGCATAGGAGATTGTGTCAAGTAAATTTTGGCAACATTATAAAGATAATTTATGCTCAAGCAATAAGAGATCTTCCTAGAATAGTGAAGCTTGCTAATGCAATCTATAAGGAATGTCATATGGGTAAATAGACTATAGTCTCTTTCTGGAGCAAACATTTTCAATCAAATAATTTTTTGGAGCTGCTACATACTAACCTTTGTGGTCCTTCAAGAGTCAAAAGTATTCATGGAGAAAGGTATTTTATGCTTGTTATTGATGATTACTC
Organism: Sequoia sempervirens; assembly: GCA_007258455.2. Lineage (NCBI taxonomy): Eukaryota > Viridiplantae > Streptophyta > Pinopsida > Cupressales > Cupressaceae > Sequoia > Sequoia sempervirens. The sequence continues at coordinate 183,279,151 of VDFB02086081.1, forward strand.
TATAATGATTTGGGTTTCCTTTTTGAGAGAAAAGTGTGCAGCTCTAGAGAAATTCAAATGCTTCAAGGCTATGGAACAAAATGAGAAAGGTTTGAAAATCAAGTGTCTGAGATCTGGAAAAGGTGGTGAGTTCATTTCTAAAGAATTCAACTCTTATTGTGAAGAACATGGAATTAAAAGACACTTATCCACTCCCTGAACCCCTCAACAAAATGGAGTTACAGAAAGAAAGAAAAGAACAATTCTGGATGTTGCTAGAACCATGATGATGGAAGGAAATGTGTCTCAAATGTATTGGAGTGAAGCGGTAAGTACTTTTGTGTATACCTTGGACCGAGTAAATGTGAATGGAAATTCTGGTAAGACCCCTTATGAGTTATGGTTTGGTCACAAACCTATTGTTAAGTATTTCAAGATATTCTGAAGGAGGTGTTATATCAAGAGAGATGATGATATAGGAAAATTTGATGCTAGAAGCGATGAAGGGATCTTCCTAGGTTACTCTACTAAGAGAAAGGCATACCAATGCGATACTAAAAGACTAAGAAAGATGATTGAAAGTGAAAATTTCATAGTTGATGAGGACTCTATCAAGTCATCTAGACAGTGTAGATATGATTCAAATGAAGACAACTCAAGTCAAGTGAAAATCACTCAGACACTGAATCTACTTTAGATTATTCCATATGTTCTGGTGAAGAAACCTCAATTTATTCTGGTAAATCAAGTCATTCAAGAAGCTTAGACAAGTGCAGAGGAATAGACAAGTGGAAATGTAGAAGAAAGATCTAAAGAATTAGAAGTTCAAGTAAGTTCCAAAAATCCAAGGTATGTAAAGCTAAATCATTCTAAAAGTCAAATCATAGGAGACAAGAGTAAAGGAGTGCAAACTAGAAGAAAATTTGTAGAAGAATTTATTGTCTGATATCCAAGATTGAACCTAAGAGTGTCACTGAAGCCTGTCAAGATAAAAATTGGCTAGAAGCTATGAAGGAAGAGTTGACACATATTGAAAAGAATGACACATGGGTACTAGTTCCTAGGCCTAAAGACAAAAATGTGATTGGTACCAAACGGGTATTCATAAACAAGATGAATGAAGAAGGCGAAGTGGTCTGAAATAAAGAAAAAATGGTATGTAAAGGCTATTCTCAAATGGAAGGTATTGATTTTGAAGAAACCTTTTCCCTTGTAGCTAGAATTAAAGTTGTGACATTGTTTCTTGCTTATGCTGCATACAAAGATTATAAAGTCTATTAGATGGATGTAAAGTATGCTTTTCTAAATGTAGAACTAGAAGAAGAAGTGTACATTGAACAACTGGAAGGATTCCAATTAACAGATACAGGAGATATGGTTTGCAGATTAAAGAAATCTTTGTATGGACTTAAGCAAGCCCCCAGAGCATGGTACGCTAGATTGGAAAAATATCTATTGAAGCTTGGATTCACAAAAGGTACCACTAATAGAAAATTATACTTGAAGTTAGATCATGATAAGGAATTGATTATATAAGTTTTTGTTGATGATATCATTTTTGGAGGAGATGATAATCTATGTATGAAGTTTGTTGATGAAATGAAGAGTGAATTTGAGATGAGCATGATTGGTGAAAAGAAGTTCTTTCTGGTATTACAAGTTACACAATTGGACCAGGGGATTTTCATATCTCAGTCCACATATGTGAAAGAGCTACTAAAGAATTTTGGAATGGAAGACTCCAAACTTGTTGGTACTCCCATGGTGACTGGATGTAAGCTATCATAGAATGATGATTCTTTAAAGGAAAATTGAACTTGGTACAAATCAATGATTGGTGGATTTCTCTACTTGACACAGACTAGACCAGACATTATGAATGTTGTATGTATGGTTGCTAGATTTCAAGCTAATCCAAAGGAATCACATGTGACTACTGTAAAGAGAATTTTCAAATATCTTAAAGGAACAACTAACTTTGGACTCTGGTATCGAAAGGATGATGATCTCACTTTGTGTGCATACATTGATGTGGATTGGGTTGGTGATGTAGATGATAGGAAAAATACTAGTGGTGGTGCTTTCTTCCTAGGTATGAAGTTGATATCTTGGTTGAGTAAAAAGCAGAATTCAATCTCTCTATCCACTATTGAAGTAGAATACATTGCTGCTGCAAATAATTGTACTCAAATGATATGGATGAGATAGATGCTAAGAGATATCAGAGTGATATAAGAAGAGCCTATCACCATATATTGTGACAATTCAAGTGCAATAAACATCTCAAGGAATCTAGTACTACACTCTAAGACTAAACATATTTCAATTAAGTTTCATTTCTTGAGAGAGAAAGTGAATGAGAAAGAAGTTAGACTAGAATATGTGCCTACCAAAGAACAAATTGTAGATATATTTACTAAGTCATTGTCGAAGGATACTTTTGATTATCTTAGAGGAATGCTAGGGGTAATCACCCCTCCTGATAAGAACTAAAGATGATTTTTTTTGCATCAATCCAAGAGCTTCATTGCTATATTCTGATTTGGATTGATGATTTTGTGGCTGCTACTCAGGGGGAGTAGTCAGATGTGTGGATATGTGGTTAAAGTTTGTGTTTGGAAAGGTCATGGCTACCTTTTCCATTGATGTCAAAGGGGGAGAAGTGCATTGTGAAAAATTATTGTGGAAGAAAATTTCAAGTTGAGAGAAGTACAAAATAAGTCAGTGTGTTGGGTTGATGGTATTTTTCACATCATGTGTTTCCATCAATTCCAAAGGAGGAGATTGTTGGATGTTGTGGTTATGGTCATTGATATGTGGTTGTCATTGATACCAAGACTATTAGCATTTGGTGTATTGAAGATTGTATATGTCGAGGATATTGAGAAAATTGTAAAAGAAAGTATTCCTAGTTCACAATGGAACTATGTAGGTCAACAAGGTGTTGTGTTCTCTACATTGAAGATTAGTTGATGTGGATTTAAGGGTTTATTTTTTAATGTTTCTAGATCATCTACCAGAAGTGTTAGAGGTCCACGTGAAGTTTTGTGTATGTTGTGGTCTGACAGTGTGTTGTTGGTCTCTATCAATGTTCCTGAATAAATTTTTTGTAATTCTTGTTTTCTTAGTTGTTGTGGATGCTTCTCTATTGTTTCTTGGAATCCTATGGTGTCTCTAGATCATTCTCTATCTTTGTGGTGTGTCCACATTATTCAAAAGTTCATGGTTGAAGATCTTTGTGGGCATGTTTGTTTTGTCTTGTTCCTGGCTGACATGTTGGTGGTAGCATGTTGTGGATCTTTGAGGTGAAATTAATTAAATTATTTTTGTGGTGGAGATATTAATTTGGGTATCCACTATGTTGTAGCTAACCTTGGTGAATACACATTAAAAGTTTATTTTCTGATTTGGGCTGACATTACAAATATATTTTATTTTTCTTTCGTTAATGAAGTGGTGATGAATTTTGTGTAGCGGATATATAAGGGAATTTAGTTCATTATTGGTGATGATGCTTCATGTGCTCCTATGTGTGTATGTTTGAATATCATTCGATTGTTGAGAAAAGTGTGAAGAAGAATGTGTGAAGTGTGAAGAAGTGTTGAGCTTAATTGGAACTGTAATCAGGCTTGTGAAGAAGCTATTTTCTCAATTCAAAAATCTTGGATGGTTTTAATCCAAACCCTATTGCTGGATAGTGAGTCCTCTTTTGTAGTTAAGCAGTGAGCTCTAAGTAGTGTTCCTGAATGAATGTGAATTCCATTTATTATTTCTTTTATACTTATAACAAAGTATAATCTTGTGGACTAACATCCACCATGGCTTTTCCCCAACAAGGTTTCCATAAAAAACTCTTTGTGTTATTTGTCTCTCTGATGTGTTGATTGTTTATGGTTAATTATTTGTTCATTAGATTTGATATTGAGTTAAGATTAAGGAAAGTTTTTGTTTCTGTTTAAACTAATTCACCTCCCCTCTTAGTTGTGTGTCCTTTTTTTTCCAACAATATCATCATGTCCAAAGAGTAGTACATCATGCATATTGTTGAGCCAATGTGTTGATGTGACATTGGAAGTCCTATTCAAGCATTGTTTTATATCAAAATTCAAGATCAATATCTACATATGTAATGAGACCAATTCATGCTATATTGTTGATTTGTCATCCAAGATTTCACCCAAGGTATCATTGTTTCACGTTTCATGTTTCATCCTTCATATTTCATTATTTCATCAGAAGGTTTAATTACCGAAATGGGATTTGACCAAGGAAAACCCCTATTCCATAGAAACAACATTTTTCTTCTCCTTTGATGTGTGATTGCAGGTTTTAGGTTGAAGATCAAGTGGAGAACAAAAGTTGCAAAAGTTTTTAAAGTTGTAAAAATTTCAAAGTTGTCATCTTCCTTGCAAGATTACAAAAACTAAGCTATATAATTTGCTTTTGAATTTTGAGAGTGCAGACATTGAAGAAAAGAACCCAAAAATTGATTTTCCAGAACCCTAGCACGAACCCATTCATCAATGGGCGAATGAGTCCTCAATGAGGCCCAAAAAAGCACTTTATGCAATAGGTAAACATCATTTTAGCATCTTAAAACCTACCCTTTTATTGTTATATCAATTAGGTTTGTTTTTTGATGCTCTTCTATGCATAATTGAATGAAATAAGGAGTGGAAAGTTGTTGAAAGAATGAAGGTGTTGTCATTGATGTCAACTAGTCAATTGGTTATCAACTAGTTTTTTTTGTCATTGATGTCATGGATGCAGGTTATTGGCTATATATGTCAAGGTTATTGAGAAAATTGTAATGTAGAAAGGTTGCAAGTGTTTAGTGGTTACTCTAAGCTGTGCTCTAGTATTTTCTCCTATGTTTGTGTGGTTCATATATGTTGATCATGGTTGTTGGAAGCTGCTATATACAAATTTTTGGCTTTTGATTCATTGTATAGTGTGAGTTATGTTTACCAGTTGTGAACTGTGTTTTTCTATGTATCTGGCTAAGGTTCTGGAGAAATTTTGTTGGTCTAGATTTCTTTTTGGTTAATTCTTATGACTTTCAATTCTAAATTTAAGTTGCCATGATCCTGTTGAAGATAATTTTGGTGTCTAGAAGGATTGGATCATACTAAGGGTTGTGTGTGCTTAATTGTTCTATATTTTTTACACTGGTTTGGCCAACCTTGTGTTGAAAACTAATTTCAAAGTTGATAAAGCCTATTGGGACATATTTGGGTCCTCATCAAGCATGTGTTTGGGTTGACCTCATTCTAATAACACCTTAGATTTTTTTGGCACTGAACTAATTTGAATTTAATTTCAGATAGCTAACTTCGGATATGTTTCAAAGTTGAAGATGGTATAAATATAGGATGAGTTAGTGGTGAAAGATGTGAAAAGAGATAAGTGAAAATAAATAGAGTATATAGATGGGAAATAGATGTGAATCAGTGTCTATATGTGATGCGAGTGTGGTAGATCAGTTTGAATTCTAAACGATGAGTTTTTGGATGTAGTGAGTTGAAGGTGTACTCTATCATTTATGCATGTCTGCAAGTGGTTGAGTTAATTGTGGTGGAAATATCTATTGCATTGATATTTTATTCTCTCTATAACATATCTCTTCTATCTTCTTTGTATCTTTATGGCAGTGGGCCCTCTTGATGGCTAACCCTTGTTGTGTTGGACAGTGAGTCTTGATCTAGACAGTTAGTCTTGTTTTGGCAATGAGCCTTTCTCTGGCAGTGAGCTTTTGTAATCAATTTTGATATTCTTTATATGGTGAGCTAATCCTCACTATTTTTTCTCCCTTATTGGTTTTTCCACATAAATCTAGAGTTACTGTGTTTATGTGATGGTTTTTAGTTTCTGCACTTACACTTAATGTTTAATCATTTTAGTAGAGTTAAGGATTTATGATTGATCTAGGTTCTAATGAATGTTTTAAAGGTTAATTTTTTTACAAATGATTCACCCCACTCTTAGTTGTATTGTTCAACAATTGGTATTAAAGCTTGGTTCCTTGGAGAAGAGCTTAACCACTTAAGGAAGGTCTAGGATGGCTGGCAAAGTTGCTTATGAGTATCCAAAGTTCAATGGAACTAATTATGCTATCTAGAAAATATTGATGGAAGAATATATGGAATATTGTGGATATGATGTGGAGAAAGATTACAATACTATTTACACTCCTCCTGTTAATGGTTTGAGTATGGCTGTGAGATCAAGGCACATGAAGCGGACAATAAGGAAAAGTTCATTTTGAAGAATAGTCTTGTACATTTTGAGTTGATTAAAGTTCAAAATCTGACGACTGCTAAAAAAAATCTTGGATGCTTTAGAAAAGGTGCATGAAGGAAATGAAAGGGTCAAAGAGGAAAAGTTGTAGAATTTGGAGACAAAGTTTGAGCTCTTGGATATGTCTGAAGATGAGAATGTCAAAAGCTAACTTTGTGAGAAGATGTTAGAGTTAATCTAAAAAAGTAGAAGCTAACTTTGTCAAAAGAATAAAGAAATTCTCAAAAAAGTATGAAGGTAAGTTACCATTTAAATGCTTTAGTTGTAGAGGAATAGGTCATTATGCTCTGAGATGTTTGGAAAGAGCTAAGAGGAATAAACAAAGAGAAAAAATGCAAGAAGATCAACAAAGCGTATTATGTGAATGAGGATACTGGTATTTCTGATGAGGAATCTAATTATGAAGATCTTGATGACAATGAATGCATGTTCTTCTCTATAAAATATGAGCCTACTTAGATGTTAATTCTAAAAAATAGGTGAAGGAATGCTCTCTAAAGAAGGAGAAAAATGAAGGTACTATAATCTCTACCCTACATGATAAACAAGAAAAGAACTATTAGGTTGTTAATAGTGGTTGTTCACACCACATGACCAATGACAAGATTAAGTTTTTTAAACTTGAAAAATATGATCATTGCTTATTTATGTTTGGAGATGATACTAGTGCTAAGATTTGTGGGATGGTTTAGTAAGTTTTGACAGCAAGCATAATATTGATGATGTCTATTATGTTAAGGGCTTAAGGCATAATATTTTGAGTGTTTTAAAGATGTATAGTAAAGGATATAATCTTGTATTTAAGGATGAAAGATGTGAAATCAATAAAGACTCCAAAATAGTGATTGCTACAAGAAAGAAATATGAAGGAAATATCTATCAACTTAAGGGTGTTGATGGATGGTGATTTATGACTTAGCTTAATGACAGTTAGTTGTGGCACTAGAGAATGTGTCATATGAATTTTGATAATATGACAAGGATTGGTGTAGTATAGGGCATGATAGATTTACCAAGGATTACAAAGCCTATTAATGCTATTTGCAAGAATTGTCAGTTTGGAAAGCAAGCAAGAAGAAATTTCAGATCAAAGGAACAATCTACTACTGGACTATTGGATTTAATTCATGTAGATCTCTATGGTCCTATAAGAGTGACAAGTCTACAAGATAAGAGGTTCTTTATGCTTTTGATTGATGATTACTCTAGGTATAAATGGGTTACATTTCTTAGAGAAAAGTTTGATGCATTATATAGACTCAAGGCATTCAAAGCTATGATTGAGAGTGAAGTAAATTTGAGGATAAAATTCTTAAGGTCTAATAGAGATGGTGAATTCACCTCCCATGAGTTTAATATTTTTTGTGAGGTTCATGGAATAAATAGACAATTATCTTCTTTGAGAACTCCTTGGCAAAATGAAGTTGTTGAAAGAAAGAATAGAACAATTCAAGAAGCTACTAGATCAATGATTATTGAGGCTGGTCTACCAAAAGTTTACTAGAGAGAATCTATTCACACTGTTGTTTATGTATTTAATCAATTTCAAGCAAGAGAAAACAATAAAAAGACCCCCTATGAGCTATGGTGTGGAAGAATTCCTACTGTTAAGTACTTCAAGGTATTTAGAAGAAAATGTTATATCAGACACGATGAAGAAAATTTAGGGAAGTTTGAAGATAGAAGTGATGAAGGTATTTTTCTTAGATATTATACTAAAAGAAAATATTAAAAATGTTTCAATAAAAGGCTGAGAAAGATTGTAGAAAACACAAATGTCAAGGTTGGTGAAGCAATGAAGAATTCAATTAATTTTGATGGATATTTATCTAATGAATCTGACTGTGTAAGGATTGAAGAAGTTGTGGAAGAACAATAGAAGGATGAGAAAGAGAAGTAGAATGAAGAAGAAGAATAAGCTCTAGTGGTTTCTGCTAAGACACCTAGGTATGTACAGAAAATTCATTCAAAAAGTTAGATCATTGGAGACAAGACAAAATGACTATTAACAAGAAGCAAAGTTTTTGCTGGTGAGGTAAATCTATGTTTACTTTATCATATTAAATCGAAGACTATAAGTGAATCATGTAAAGATGAACATTGGATGGAAGCTAAGAAATAAGAACTTATGTAAATTGAGAAGAATCAAACTTGGGAATTGGTTCCCAAATTGGTAGATAAAAAAATTATTGGATCAAAGTGGGTATTCACAAATAATTTGAATGAGAATGGAGAAGTGGTCAAAAACAAAGCAAGGCTTGTGTGTAAGGGATACTCACAAGTAGATGGAATATATTTTCAAGAAACTTTTTCTCTGGTGGCAAGAATGGAAGTGATAAGTATGTTCTTAGTGTTTGCTATTCATAAATATTTCAAGGTATATTAGATGGATGTTAAGACTGCATTTTTGAATGGTGAGCTGGAAGAAGAGGTCTACATGGAACAATCAAAAGGATTTTGTTTGTCAGATCAACTGGATATGGTTTCTAGATTGAGGAAATCCTTATATGGATTGAAGCAAGATCCTAGAGCTTGGTATGCAAGGTTAGACAGGTAATTTATTCAACAAGGTTTCAACAAAGGTATGACACATATTAATCTATATTTTAAAATTGAAAATGAAAATGTCTTGATTTTGGTTGTATATGTTGATAACATTATTTTTGGAGGAAATGAAATTATGTCTAAGATGTTTGTAGAATAAATGAAAAAAGAATTTGAGATGTGTATGTTTGGAGATATTAATTTCTTTGTTGGGCTATAAATTAATCAAACAAAGAAAGGGATTTTTATTTTGTAGTCTAAGTATGTGAAAGAGATATTGAAGAAGTTTGGGATGGTTGGTTCCAAAATGGTATGCACTCCTATGGTGATTGGTTTCAAATTAGGTAAAGATGATGATTCACCTAGAAGGATGATCAAAGTGAATGTAGATGTATGATTGGTGGACTATTGTATTTGACTACTACTAGACCAAATATTATGCATGTTGTCTATCTTGTGGCTAGATTTCAAGAAGATCCTAAAGAAACACATATTGCTGCTATTAAAAGAATATTCAAATATTTGAATGACACTATGGATTATGGCTTATGGTATCCTAGGGATACTGACTTCACACTAAGTGCTTATACATATGTATATTGAGTTGGATGTGTAGATGGCAGAAAAAGTACAAGTGGTGGTGCATTCTTTCTTTGTTGCAGATTGGTGGCATGGTTGAGTAAAAAGCAATATTCAGCTTCCTTATCTACTACTAAAGATGAGTATATTTTTGTTGCATCCTATTGTACACAATTTTTTATGGATGAAACAGACATTGAAAGACATCAAAGTAGTGTAAGTTGATCCTATTTCTATCTTCTATGATAATACATGTGCAATTAACATTTCAAAGAATCCAGCGATGCACTTGAGGACAAAGCATATATCTATCAGGTATCACTTCTTGAGAGAGAAGGTTGTGAAGAATGAAGTAAAGCTTGAATATATACCTATGAAGAATCATATTGCTGATATATTTACAGAGGATCTTCCTAAAGATACTTTTGAGTATCCCTAGGAGAAATTAGGGGTCATTTCCCCTACTTTCTTGAACTAAATGCATATCATGGAGATGCATTAGTCTGGTGGGTCTATGGATCTATCTTTCTTCTAGACTAATGTTTTGGTGGCTACCACTTTGGCAGGGCAGGTAGTGTCATGCATTGCCATTGTACGAGTATTTTTTTTCTAATGACAAAGGGGAAATAAATGTAAAATATCCTTTTCATTTTCCATTGATGTCAAAGGGGGAGAACATTATCATGTGAAAAAGTGTATCTATTGAGGGGGAGAAAGTAAATCATGTGAAAAAGTGTATCTACCGAGGGGGAGAAAGTAAATTCATGAAAAGTGTGTTTAGAGCTAGTGTGTTCTCTTTCATGGTTTTTCACATCATGTGTTGCCATCAATGAAAAAGGGGGAAACTGCTACAAGAATGAAAGTGTTGTCATTGATGTCAACTTTTCAATTGGTTATGAACTATTTTTTGTTTTCATTGATGTCATGGATGTAGGTTATTGGTTGTATATGTCAAGGATATTGAAAAAATTGTAATGTAGAAAGGTTGCAGGTGTGCAGTGGTTGCTCTAGGTTTTGTTCCAGGATTTGCTCCTATGTTTGTGTGGTTCAAATATGTTGATCATGGTTGTTGGAAGATGTTATATCCAGAATTTTGGCTTCTAATTCATTGTATAGTGTGAGTTATATTCATTAGTTGTGAACTATTATTTTCTATGTATCTGACTAAGATCCGAGAGAAATGTTGTTAGTCCAAATTTATTTTTGATTAAGTCTTATGACTTGCAATTCTAAATTTATTTTTTCATGATCATGTTGAAGATAATTTTAGTGCTAGAAGGATTAGATCGTGGTAAGGGTTTTGTGTGCTTAATTGTTCTATCTGGTTTACACTAGTTTGGCCGACCTTGTGTTGAATACTACTTTCAAAGTTGATAAAGCATGAACATTGGGACCTATTTGGGTCCTCATCAAGTGTGTTTTTAGGTCACCCTAATTCTAATTCCACCCTAGAATGTTTTGGTGCTAACCTAATTTGAATTTAATTTTGGATGGCTGACTTTGGATATGTTTCAAAGTTGAAGATGGTATAAATATAGGATGAGTTAGTGGTGAAAGATGTGCAGAGACATAAGCGAAAAGTCGAGAAAATAGACATGAAATAGATATGAATCATTGTATATATGTGATGTGAATGTGGAAAATTAGTGCAAATTCTAAATGTTGATTTTCTAGATGTAGTGAGCTAAAGGTGTACTCTATCATTCATGCATGTATGCAAGTGGTTAAGTAAATTATGGTGGAAATCTCCATTGCATTGAGATTGTCTTCTCTCTATAATATATCTCTTATGTATTATTTTTATCTTTGTTGTAGTGAGCCCTCTAGGTGGTTAACCCTTGATGGATAGTGAGTCTTAATCCAAATAGTTAGTCATGTTTTTGTAGTGAGCCTTTGTAATCAATTTTGATATTTTTTATATTTTGAGCTAATCCTCGCCATGGTTTTTCCCTTATTGGGTTTTCCATGTAAATCTGGTGTTACTATGTTTAGGTGATGGTTTTTAGTTTCTGCACTTACACTTAATGTTTAATAATTTTAACAAAGTTAAAGATTTCTGATTGATCTAAGTTTTGATGAATGTTTTAAAGGTTAAATTTTGCACAACTGATTCACCACCCTCTTAGTTGTCTTGTTCAACAAAAATGTGGTTCATCATCTTGTTGTTTCATTTTGATAAACCCACTTTTCCTTCACTTCTATTAGCAAGTGCTACATTTGAGTGTGAGAGAAGAGATGATGTGTGCTCACACATTTGTGAGCACACCTTTGGATGACAAGTCATTTGATTTTGGAGGCTAGGTGTAAAATAGTGGAGGTAGGTGGGATTTGTCACATTAATGAGACAAGATTAGGGGTTGAGGATGAATTTTAAATTAAGAAATAATGGTAATGATGGGGGTTAGGATAATTAATCAAGGATTAATTCACTTAATGAGGTAGGCAGAGTCAATAAACCATGGGTTTATTAACTTAGGTGGAGTTAAAAGTTGGAGAAAGGGATAATGAGTGTTACTAGGTTAATTAATAAAAGATTAATTAACACAATGGGGTTTAGAAGAATGGGTGATTTTAATCAGATCAATTATTTAATTGATTGGAAGAACTATAGTTTAGGGCCCGATGATATAATTAAATAAATAAAATATTTAGTTAATTATAAGAAGAAAATGGATTAATTAATTAAATAATATATTTAATTAATTATTTAAGGGGATGAATGGATGAATTAATTAAATAAATCTATTTAATTAATTAAGAGGAATAATGTTAGATTTAGGGTCACTACAATATTCAATCATTTCTTCCAAAGTTGTTTGAACATCTTTTCTAAAAAGTTCCTAACAATGGTTTTGAAACAAAACTTTGATCTTTTCTAGATTGGTATAAACAAACCCAATGTCATCTTAAATAGATCTAATAAATTCCTTCTTGTGTTTATAGTAAATATATTTGAAGAATTCTTGCAACCTCTATTTCCCTCCTTAATCCAATGTAATTTGACCCTGATTTTAGCTCCTTGAACCTTATAATTATCTATTGTATGAGTTTTTTATTCGAAAGAAACCACAAAAACTTATAAAATGATATTCTTTGGATTGGCATTTAGTAATTTTCTAGTATGTTCAAGCTTCCCTTGAGGGGATTTATGATTATTTTTTCGTTGCCATGTCATTCTCTTACCAAAGGCTTGTAGGAGATCAACACATTGAAAAATAGAGTAATACCACCATTTTTTATATGTGTCTCCTTCATTTGGCTTGGGAAAGGAATTCCAAAGGCCAACCAAAGCCCCCACATAATAAGGGTTTTCTAAATGTGAAATATTAAGCTTGTAGGATTAAAAAAGAATCCTCTCTATTGTTTTCAACCCTTAAAATAAACAAATGATAGGGAAATTATCTAAAAGAGTAGAATAATCAACTCTAACATAAAGAACAAAGGGATATTGAACAAAAAATAGATCCTACATAGAATCTATCAAGTCTATTAAGCTTTCTTTCATCTCAAAATCTATGATTAGGCTAGGTGTGCCAATTGTTATCATGAGTAACCCTTTTATTATAAATTAGATCAATAACACCAATTGTATTAAAAAAATAGTCATTTCTCAAATTCTTTCATTATTCAATTTGATATGGTTGATCTAGCTATGATCATTAAGATGAGGTTTTCTTGTGATGAAATTTGATACAAGTTGTGCATGGTCTTATATTTCCTTTTTGCAATTTAAAAAATGAAAATCAATATTGGTTGCATCATATATTTTGGATTCAATCAATCACATTTGTAGAAGAAGGAAAGCTATTGTCAATGATAGATGAAACTACATACACAATTTTCAATAAATTTCATGGAGTTCCTAACGTGCATACATATTTAGTAGAGCTAATAAGAGGGAGTGTTCAAGCATGATTATTATTTTTAAGCTCAATTAAACTAGCAATCAAACCTTGGTGTGCAAACTCAATTATAGAAAAATGTGGTTTATTTTTTGCATACATTTGTGTACCAATAGTCACCAGGGCTAATTTCACACATCCATAGAGAGTGGAAAATAGGTTTTATTTTTTTGATATTTTTTGGGCTTGTTCTTAAGTGAGTCATTAGCTTGAAAATAAAAAAATGGCTTGTGGGTAGTTAAAATGAATCTTCTTGAACCTATAAAGTGAAAGGTGGTCAAAAAATGTGTTTTTAAACCTTTTTCCCCTACATCTTTACCACTTCGCCACTACTCGTTCATTGGACAGCCAATAAAAACTTCAAGATTCTATTAAGTTTTTTTCAATGTGTTTTCATTGAAAATAGATATGCACCAATAGTTGTTTAATTTTTTTGGTCAACTACACATTCAGTAGTGAACATATATTAGTGTAATTTGTAAATTTTTATTGGAATTTAATTAAAACAATGTAATGACTAAAATTTAAATGGTTATTAGGGGCTCGGGTAAGCATGGAGTAAACAAAAGTTGGATCATGCACAACAACTGGCACATTTCCCCTATCAACAAAGAGTTGACTTCATGTTATTCACAAAAGAATTAAGAAAATAATAAGACCAGAAGAAAAACATGATGAATAAGCAAATAAAAGGCTCTCTCCAATACAATCATCATATCATCGTCCTTCAAAATTGGTTATGAAGTGAGTGTCCTTCAGTGCTAGCCTTATTGTCAAAATTACTGTCATGAGTAAATGTCCACTTGAGAGGAGGTTTGTTTATTTTGGGTTTTGGCTAGCTCCAATTATATATCTACTCTCTTAAAAAAGATCAAAGGCATATTTTGGATTAAAGCAAAAGTGAAGGAGATAAAAGAAATGAGCACTCTTTTATTAAAAAGAGGTATATTTCATCGTTAATTCTATTTTATATTAAAGTGAAACATAGCTTTCTGGGACCCAAATGCTTCTCTAGCACTTCTAGGGTTTTCACCAAAAAGGAGAGAGATTGGGTCCAAAAATGCTAATGTTTCACTCAAATTAGGATGTTTGCAATGTGATATTATGTAAATAAAGTCAATTAAATTCAATAGATTAATCTAAGTGACTGAAAATGAATGAAAAACTAAGATTTATGCTTTGTTTGAAAACACAGTGTGATATGTAGAAAGATAGAAATAGTGAACAAAATGCAACATTTAACTAAACAAAAGGTTGTTTCTAAGAATGTGGACACCTGGAAATTTCTAGAGGATTCAATGACAGACTGGATACTGATGAAATCTATATGGAATCTAACTGGGATTCATTCACCACCTTGGGCGAATTAGTCCCCAGCCAAGACTTTTCTGCACAAAACCTATTTTCTGATAGTCGAGGATCTGAAACAACATCTAACTCAAATATGCATCTTTAGGTGGTACTCATTCACCAAGCATGGTGAATCAATCCACTTTCTATTTTTTGCAAATTCAAAACTCAGATTTACACTTTAACACTTGCACAACAAATTATGACAGAAACCTGATTCCATATCTCATAAAATCTCTGCAAAATAGCTTAAAAGAGTTGATGTAATGGGAGGTTTTCCTAAATCAAACCCATAGGTAGGCATTTAAACCTTGAATAGAGAAAAATGTGTGTAAACCCTAGCCTTAGATGTGTTAAAGACTAGGAAAGATTGAAACATGAAAGGGGTCCTATCCTATTGTTCTAGAATAAGACATGCAAGATTGATTGAAATAATGCAAGATATCAACCCTAGAAACCTTATAACACATAAAACGTGAATATGAAATGACATGAAAATATTAAATGAATACAATGCAAACCTCAATTTGAAGATAGAGTGAAAATGGAATATGGAATCAATAGGAAACCAAGTCCTTAGGAATGATTTGGTGGCTAGTTGCACCTCTTCATCCTAGATTTATTCTTGATTCACCATAGGCATCCATCATCAACCCTTTGCAATTTTGGATCTTGACAAGATTAGTGAACTTCAAGACCTACAAAAACCCTAGTTTTTTGTCCTAAAACTTCAAGTTTCGATGATGCAACTTGTTGTTGAATGCTTTTCTTTGGAGTTAATATTGAAGAATGATAATGTGTTGATGAAAAATGATCAAAGATTGAGTAAAATGACTTGAAATGTGTATTTATAGGGAAAAACACCTTATTTTCCCATTAATTATACCTAAGAAGCCAACATTCACTGGAAATAAGAGTTAAGTTGATTGAATTCCAACTTGATTTTGAATTTTCCCTCAAAAGGGACTCATTTGCCACCCTTGGTGAATGGGTCTTGCCAAAGGGGACTCATTCACCTAAGGTGGAAAAATGGGTCCCACTAATTTTGTTTGAAGGTGGGTTGTCATTGTATGATGTTTGTTGAGTTTTATGTGGTTTCACATGTGAAACAAGCCTCTAGATCAAAATTAATAGGTCTAAGGGGCCTATTAATGTTGTTTTAAAGGGGAAATTATGTAAAGGGACTTAAAAGTGGGTCCAATTATGCATGAAATTGTCTCTTTTCTCAAGAGGGTCTAATTTTCTATGGCACATTTAGCCCCCATTTTAGTGTCCATATGACTCAATGTGCATATGTAAGCTAAAGGACTCTAAATGATGCTCATTTAGAAGATTAGAGAACAAAGCCCCCAATGTAGTTATCTACACAACCACAGCATTAGGAACCACATCCTACAACACACATTTTTTAATTGTCCAAAAATCCTTTTATCTAACTCTTGGGAATCCAATTCAAGGGTAGATGTATGCCCCCTTGATTCCGCTTGCTTTACGAAGGTGGAATTGAGGTAGCAACCTAGCCACATCGAAGAAGAAACACCATACTGTAGGGAATTTCCAAGTACCATGCCACATAATGATAGGAAAATGAGGGTGTTAGGTGCAAAATCATTATTCCAATGCATCAAATGACATAAAAAATTGAATACCCTAGCTCCTATTATGTTAATGTGAAGAATGACTATATTATAAGCTATTGAAAAGAGAACATTAGGTTAATATGAAAAAGTAAATATAGATAAAAAGTGATTAAAAGTAGTGGATGAAAGTAATTTGTCACTTACTATTCATTTCACCTTTGTTGTAGCTTGACAGTGACAAGTAGAAGGAGAAGATGTTGAGCAAACGGGATTACACACCTTCACAGCTGGACGATCTTCATGAGCAGGTGCCACATGACGAGTGATATCATTAGGTGAGTCAATTCTGCAACTTTTCCATGTGTTTTGATGATATGGTAATGATGATTAGGCATGGATAGGTTAATTCAGGGGTCTTGGAACAAATTTTGCAAAGTTTCACCTTCTTTCGTAAAGTGTCCCATTTGTTCGCAAAGTGTCTCATTTCTTCATAACGCGTCTCATTTCTTCGTAAAGTGTCCCTATTACTTTGTGAAATGTTTAAAAAGGTCTCTAAAGTGTTTAGGCCCATTAGAAAAGCATGCTAGAATAACTCTAGCACACTTTTCATGATGAATAATATGAAAATTGAGGATTTTAGATGAATTTTAGAGTATTTTGTGATGATTTTGATAGGTTCCCACCTAATCACAGTAGCGGCTAGGGGGAAGATAGTTATTATTTTTGAGAGATCTATCACCAACACTATCAACAACAGAGACAAAGTATCCACAGTCAGTGGGTAACTATTGGGCATACATGATGCCACCTATGAAATACCATGATGCCATGTTGATGGCTTTGTGTGAGCGGTGGGACGCAAATACCTGTACCTTTTATCTTCCCGCTGGGGAGATGACGATCACACTCAAAGACACACCTAGCATTCTTTGAGTGCCTATTCAGGGAGCATGAGTGTATTTTTGAGGGGATGGATCATTCTGTGAAAAGAAGAGAGATATGCAGTACTAGCTAGGAGGATTGATACATGATGAGAGGGTTAGAGCATGGATAGAGTTGCCTATGCTATTGTACTCATGAGCTCCTATGGTGAGATAGATTATGATGAACATAGTGGAACTAGTACTCAATCCAAATGGGAAAGTGACACAATTGGATGGGGGACTGGTACACTTGGTACGAGGGACGTATGATTAGCAGATAGTTTATGCATGGGGTTGCGACATTCTGGCACATTTTTAATATGATCTAGGGAGGTTTTTATATCAAGAAATCAATAGTATGATCCATTGTATGCTTATATAGGTGTGGTGCCTTCATAATATCACATTTACTAGGCCTGTTAGATATCCATGTACTATAACGACAGAGTACCCACAAGCATTTGACTATACTTTGAGATGGCTATGGCGGTATGGGGATTTAGACTTTTGGAGAGTGAGATTTGACTAGCTAGAGGAGTATGAGATCTTATGGAGACCTTATCTACTGATTGTTTAGTGGCCATATCACACAAGGAAGTTACAAAGGATGCAAATGGATAGATATCTAGTAGGGAGGCATGACTATGTTGTATGACTATTCTACTATGGGTGAGTCATGCGGTAGTTTGCATGGGTTCAAAAACCACTGAGGGCATGCCCCTTCATTAGACAATTAGTGTGGAGTGCGTGAAGGCCAGGGGATACTATTCGGCTGACTATAGATCATGTTTGTGAGAGTGATTTTGATGATTCAGATCATGACCAACCACCAGCATCTGATTTTGATGATGTCAGTAACACAAATGAGTATGAGGAGTGGTGGGTGTATGCATGACCAACTCCTGTGTTCCCTATGGATTTCCCTCTAGGTGATGTAGAGGCAACAACAATAGATGATGAACTAGAGGAGAGAATAGAGGAGGTACGATACAAACTAGTAGATATTTTACAGATGTGATTGATGAGGATGAGAAGAAAGGAGAGGAGGAGGAGGAGGAGCCACCCCTAAGTGAGGGTGATGAGGTAGCTATTGAGGATCGGTATGAGTATGGAGAGTCCTCACATACTTACAGGACCAGATCACGAGCAGTAGCTACAACAGACATCAAGACACGTGGTTAGAGAGAGGCTAGCACATCTTACATGCCCCTGAATGATAGTTGATTTTATGCATGTCAGTTAGTGAATGATGTAGTACTTATTTGTATATATATATAATGATGATGTGCTTGACTGATTGTGTATATGATTAATCTTGCAGGAATGACGAGAGCCTGGCGAGAGTTCTATCGTCAGGAAGCCACAAAGATAGTGTCAACATACCTCAAGGAGGAAGAGATAGATCTTGACTATGTGCCCCCACCAATCATGGAGGAAGAGCTAGAGTCACTCAAACCATTCACGAGTTTTTAGCAAAGGTAGATAGACTTCATGTGAAGCTAGCTCAGACAGAGACAAAGAGGGATCAGATGGCAGAGGATCAACTTGTTGCGATTGGTCGAGCACAGGGTCTGGATTATGTACTGAGACTCAATAGGTCATGATCATAGTCACACATGACCATATCATTATGTCTAGGGACTAGATCATGACTACTAGATCTTGAGGAATCTAGCTCTCATAGACCATTATGAGATTGTATATGATTATCAGATGTCCATAAAACTTTTGATATATATAGATACTTGCACCTTTATTATTATGATGATGTATCATTTGTTGTATATGAATATTAAATGCTATGTGATTAATTAAATAACCTATGGTAAAAATTATTTAATTAATAGCTTCATGATTTAATAGAATAGATGTGATCTAATGTAAAACATATTGCAGTTTTATCATAGATACAATATAGGTGATGAGAAAAAGAATATGTTTAATTAAATACACTAATAAGGATTGAACTCAACACAACAAGAAAATGAATAGTATGATTCCTAAAACAACTATAAAATGAACATAATTACCTTAGTTTTCCAAGACAAACACAAAACTAGTTGTCAAGAACAAAGCAATGTGAAAGTTATGTGGAAAAATATCTAACAACTTTAATCAACACTATTTTATCAATCATACTATTCAAACGGGGTCAAAGATAATACGGTTGACGCAAATTTGTGGCATTAATGGGATCCATAAGGGGTGTTCTATTAACCTGCCTTAAGAGATAAGCACCAAACCCATAATTGGTATCAACTATATAAGGTCCCAACCAACTGGGGGGTATGTGCAGGATCATCATGGAAAAAATAGGCCCTTAAGTGGCAAAAAATTTAGAAAAATCAGTGTTAAGCAACTTGACATAAAAATTTGAATAAGTTATCTATATTATTTCAAAAATATGTAAGAATAGAATCTATAGAAAATTGAATCTAGTTTCTAAACTACTAGGTTTATTTAAAAATAAATAAAATCTATTTGGTGAAAATTTGAAATTTCAATGTAGTAGTACTTAAATTTTAGGGAAAAAAAGGTGTCTTTGACCACCTAACCATAATAAAATTATAATATTTTCTTATAAGATTTTATATATAAGTAGAGGACTCATGTTTGGATGTGATGCATATTTTTGTAATTTTTCCAAGTAAATAATTAATTATGAATTTTTTATTACAAATTTTAAGAAATATAAAAACTCGTATGTCTGACCACCTTAATTTGGTTAAAACTTCATGAAATTTAATTTTTCTTTTCTTAATCCTATAGTATGTGAAGCATAGAATGTGACACATGTTTTGGATTCAAAAAATGTATACCGTTTGAAAGTTATAGATGTTTTTCAATTAGCCTATCAATCAGGACTTTAGTCATAATTCTAATAGAAAATGAATAATAATTATTTATTAATTTCAAATTAAAGCATAATTTATATTGGTGGAAAGCTGAGAATATCCTCTAAAAACCCTTTTTGTTTCATTAATTTTGGGTTAAAAAAAAGTCATTAGCCACATACCCTACAAATACCCATAATATTGCCACTTTTTGGCCCCTAATGATCCTTCACATACCCTAGGGCTAAACTTATCTTTATCTTCATTATCAACACTAACATTGCATTGATTTTCAATAAGAACAAAATCTCCCTTAGAGAATGATCTAGGAATAACATGATTGTTTTGTTTGCATTGTAATTGTTTGATGTAAGCTTGCAAATGTTCAAGAGCGTTAATACACTGTTCATCGAGCATCTCAAGTTGGTGTAATTGTTGAGCTTAATAAATGTCATCATCAAAAAGATCTAAGAGAGAAACTCACAAAGTATGAATTCCTTACTCCAAGGGCATAATTGCATCTGTACCACAAACAAGGTTATAAGGGGTATTTCCCGTAGATGATCAAACATTAGTTTGATAAGCCCAAAGCACATAAGAAATTTGTGTATGCCAATCTTTATGATTATTACTAATGGTTGTCTTAAGGATTTCTTCAAGAATTTTATTAGTGTTTTCAGCTTGTCCATTGGATTGTGGATAGTACGGTGTGAAAAAATGATGTTGAATGTTGAAGAGTTGGATAAATTGTTGAACTTCGTTATTCTTAAAGGGTGTTCCATTATCTGAAACAAGTGTAGAAGGAAGTCTAAAGCAAGCAATTATGTGTCCCAAGATGAAACAAAAAATTACTTCAGTAGTTGTTGAATGAAGAAGAATAGCTTCAACCCTATTTGTGAAATAATCAGCTACAGTTATGATAAATGTATGTCCAGTAGAAGGAGGTGAAATTTTTCCATTAAGATTTAACCCCCATACTGAAAACGGCCAAAAAGGAACATTGGCGTGGAGCTCAGTGGCGGGAGAATGAATCAAATTTCTATGCTCTTAACATTTGTGACATCATTTAACATAGTCAAAGCAATCCTTTTCCATATGTTTACAATAATAACCCATAAAAATAAGTTTTTGCACTAACAAACGAGCTCCAAAATGACCTCCACAGGCACCAACATGAGCCTATTCAAGTGCAATAGGGATTTTAGAATCTTTAAGACAATGTAATAGAAGACCATTGAAAGATCTTCTATACAACACATCTACAAGAATCACATATTTAGTTGCAAGTTTTTGTAAGTGCTTTCAAGTATTTGTTGTTGTGGGTTCCAGAAGGGCATCATTTTTTAAGTAATTATATATTGTATCATACCATTCTCATGAAAGTGCTTGAGTTATCTCCAAAATATAATCCATCAGATTATCGATCGAAGGTTTCATGATGGAATGAATAAAAAATGTGAAATTGGTAGAAGGATCATGTGGGGATATGAGAGAAGCGACACTTGTCATTGCATCTGTATTTTGATTGTCTTTGCATAGGATGTTATCAATGGTGAACAAATCAAATTTTTCTAATAGGTTCATTATAAGATCCTTATATCTTAATAATTTGTCATGTTTAGTTTGATATGTACCATTGATTTGTTTGATGACTAATTGTGAATCTCCAAAGATCTTAACATGTTTAGCATGAAGAGATAAAGAAACTTGCAATCCTATGATCAATGCCTCATACTCAGCTGTATTATTTGTACATAGGAAATTTAAATGATAGGATAAGGGAATATGTTTACTGTCAGGTGGAATTAGGACCACTCCAACACCGGAATATGTTGTACACTTAGATCCATCGAAGAATAACTCTGATGGTTTATTATCCACGATGAAGACATAATTGTCAGGAAAGGAATCAATAATAGTTAAAGCAAAGGGAGAAGGAAAGTCAAATAAATGATCGGTTAAGGCTTGAACTTTGATTGATTTTTGTGAAAGAAATTTAAGATCAAACTTTGTTAACAACATCACCCACTTAGCTAAACATCCAAAGAGATCAGTTTTGTTGAAAAGATATTTAAGAGGATCAAATTTTGTGACAACTTGTATTTTAGCATTCAGTAAATAATGACACAACTTACTAGTAGAAAATACAAGAGCCAAACATTTTTTTCAATTGGTTAATAACATGTCTCATAATAAATTAGGGTGTGGCTAATGTAATCAACAAGGTGTTATTTACCATGATCATTGTGTTGAGCCAACAATGTTGCAAGAGCATGGGCAGATGCAGCGATGTACAAGATAAATGTTCTATGTGGCTAAATATTCCTTTAGACTCTCAAAAGCCTATCTACAATCCTCATCCCCATCAAAAGAGACACCCTTTTAAGGAGATACATGAATGGTAATGTTTGATCAGCTAAAGATGTGATGAAACAATGAATAGCTTGAATTTGACCTTGTAACATGCATAACTAAGAAATATTTTTCGGAGGTGGCATGTTGACGATTGCATCAATTTTATTTGTATCCATCATAATGACCCTATGAGAAATGACAAACCCTAAGAGCTTACCACTATCTATGCCAAAGACACACTTTTTAGGATTCAATCGCATGTTATACTATTTGATTCTTTCAAAAAAATTACAAAGGATGTTTAGATTGTCTTGTGGAGTTAATTATTTAGCAAGGATATCATCAACATAGTCTTCTAAGATTTTGTGAATATAATCATGAAATATTAAGGTCATTGCACGTTGATAGGTTGCGCCAACATTCTTTAAACCAAAGGGCATTAGAATCAAGCAAAATGTTCCCCAAACAGTTGTAAATGCAGTTTTGTATTGATATTGAGGGTTAATAAGGATCTAATTATAACCAAAGAATCCATCCATGAATGACAACAAAGCATGTCCAGCAGTTAAATCCACGATCCTATCGATATTAGGAAGAAAAAAATCATCTTTTAAAGAGGCTGTATTCAAGTCTCGAAAATTGGTGCATATCCTAATATGATTATCAGGTTTTGCAACTATGAAAATGTTTGAGATCCAAGGAGAATAATCAATAGGATGAATAAAGATGACATTAAAAAGTTTCTCAATTTCCTCCTTAACACACAAGGCCACACTAGGATGCATTTTGTGAATCTTTTGACGAACGGGTTTAACATTGGTATCAAGGACAATATTATAGATCACAATTTTTGGGTCAATTCCTAGCATATCAGAATATTTCCAAGCAAAAATTTCAAGAAAATCATGAAGTAAAGTAGTTGTATCTTCTTGTTCTTCATCATCAAGGAACTTCCCAATTTTAATAACTTTATCTTTGTCATTGATGTCCATGAGCACATCAAGTGTGTCTCCAAAAGGGAGTGCACTAGATTTAGGACTATCAGATTCAGAAAAGTCTTAAGTGATATCACTTGATTCTTGCTTGGTAACATTCATAGCACAAGTAATGTATTTGATGGAAGTAGATGAGGATGGGGTATCGTAAACACCTAATATGTGTTTCAAAGCCTCATCACTATTGGCATACAACCATGAAGGTGGTAGGGTGGGATCAAGCAAATCAAGATGTTTGATTGTGAGTTTGTGTTGTGGGTGACATGTGATAATATTAATGTTTAAGGATGGTCAGTGAGTGGCTTTGGTTGTATTACAAAACAAATATCCCAATCTTGTTTTCACATCTTGCATATTAGGTTCAATAGGGACACAAACACCTTGTTCATGTTTTCCACAACCTTTTCCTATGTATCCCAATTGTTTTACAAATTTATAACCTTTCCTGTAGAGTCTTTCCATTTCATGTAGAGTAGGTCCCCACTCTTGCACCTTAGAATAGTAGGGCCCCCCCACTACTATAATTGGGCATGTTACATATAGTTTTTTGATTAATTATAGTAGTGGGGCCCCTACTATTCTAAGGTCAATCTTAGCCTCAAATTAGGCCCTTTCCCCCCTACAATTATATGGGCTCCCACCCGCCCCAAAGAGAATTATAGCCCGGGCTTCATGGGGGGTGCCTAATTTCCAGGTGGGAGGGAGATATAGGGTGGGGGCCCTTATTGCCAGTCCTCCTTCCCTCGGCTTAGTAACGGAATTAGTTCGAGCAAGTTTCATCCCTCTAGATCCACCTTGCCCTAAAATTCTATTGCTAACCCAACTTCGTCTCCTCTATCTAATGATCTCATTCCTCAGCCCAAGAACCTTCTAGTCCCACCCAACCCTAGCAACCCCCCCACTCACCCTACTATTCTAAGTCCCATCGACCTGAATCAAGATCATGCTTAGAATAGTAGGGTGGGTGACCGAGTTCTACTTCATTAGCTGTCACCCTCAACAGGCCACCCCTATCTAGCCCTAAAATTCTATGGCGACCGATAAAGCCTTCGACCGAGCAACCATAAGAAAGCCCGATCTATATGGCTTTTCCAAGCTGAGTGATTAACTTCTGACCAAACCCTCATTTTCTCCATCAAGAGTGATTGATCAATAGCAAGCTGGATCAAGTTAGGAATTTCTAGGTCATTCCCCCTGGTTCATCTGCCAGAAGGGAGTCAGAGTCTGCCAATCAAGTGGGATTCCTCAACTTGCCTAAAGGTGTGTGGAATCAGAGCTATTTATTCATATGAGTGGACATTAGAAGCAGGTGGAGCTAGCTATCTATTGGGTGGAGTCCTTTCTCGCAACTGACAAGGGCCCGGGGATCTGGAATGAGGAAGTGTTAGCGGGTCCCTCCCACCCAGATAAATGGATTGACGAACTAACTATACATGCTTCCTCACTCGAATCGTAGGCCGTAGGGGGAGAAATAATAATAATGATTCGATACGATTAGAGACAGAAGATTCCAAATGTTCCATATAGCCTTTTTTCCATTCATTGAGATGATTTCACTAGGGTGGAGCTAGGGTTTACTAGCCATTTCAGTGCTTGGAATTCCCAATCAGATAGGTACAAGTGGACATGAGAGGTGGAAGGGAGATGACAAGAACAATGATTGATAGAGACATGGATGAGAACAGTTCAGGTAGGCTTAGTTGTTAATACGTAGACAATAATCGATTCAGGGTGGGCAGGTCAACGATGTTGGGGGTAGTTAAGTCCTCTATTCCTGCCTACCTCTATAGACCCGGTTGGTTTTATTCTCTCTCAGGCTCTCATGCTCTTTAAGGCAAGTTTCCACCTCTTGGGATATCTCAATCCAATAAATCAAACCGGTTGAGTGACTGAATAAAGAGCATTTCCAAGAAACCTAGTCCAAACAAGTTCCTTAGCATTTGGAGACATCCTGAATAGGGCCAGGTGCTAGCTGCTGGGTCCACTACTCTATATATGTATCGAGCCACATGAAAGCTCTTTCCCTTTTTCACTATAGAGTACTAGCCACCCCTACATGGGAACTATAATCCCCACCACAAACCCCACCATAAGGCCAATATGGTCGGTGCCAAAGGCACACCTGCTAGGATAAGCCTACCATAGAAAACTTTTAGGGGCCCAGGCCCCGCCCCCTGGCAAATAGTAGGGTGGCTGGTAGTCGGGCCCTTCGTGCATCCAGGACCGACCCCCCATATATTCTAAGGGGCCTAGTAGATTATATTCGTGGGAGGATAACCAAGATAGGCCTTGGGTGGGAGGCTAT
The DNA here is from genome assembly GCA_007258455.2 of Sequoia sempervirens. NCBI lineage: Eukaryota > Viridiplantae > Streptophyta > Pinopsida > Cupressales > Cupressaceae > Sequoia > Sequoia sempervirens. Next base: position 183,304,794 of record VDFB02086081.1, read on the forward strand.
AGTTGGAGATAGAGCGGGTCTGATTCTCATATACATAATTATGGATAACTCATGGCATCTTGATACATGGTGGAAAGATGTGCTTCCCAAACAAAATATATAGGGGTGGGTAAGGAATTTGATTTGTAATGGGATGGGTGGGAACTGGAAAGCTTTCAATCAACACCTGAGAAAGGCCCTAGGGATTATGCGGCAGGCATGATTATACCACGGCACTGGGAGATGGGCCCTTTATCTATCTACAGAGGGATGAGATAGATGCGTTGAGCTCACAATGGACCCATCCCTTTCTCAGTCCCATGCTGTCTCTAGTGGCTATCTCCATCTACATCCGGATATACATCGGTGTGACAAATATGTATACATCTGAATCTACACCAACCAATGGAGTTAGAACTCCCTGCTAATGGTAGCCCCTAGAGACAGCAGCCATGAATACCTTCTTTCCCTAAGAAGGTTGGTGGACTCGATTCATGATTAATTCCCCTTGTTTCCTATCTTCCTTCGGCTCTTCTTGGAGAGGGATTTTGGTTGGCATCATATCACATACACCCTTAGAATAGTAGGGGCCCTAAAATTCTATGGGCGCACTAAAATTCTATGGCTCAATAAATGAATAGAAGGGCTCAGTGGAGACTTAACCCCCCTGGGGCTGTAGGGTGGGAGGTCAGGGCCCTATTGCTACCCACCCACCCTTGGTGTGGAGGGAATTATAGTTTGGCCCTACTATTCTAAGGATCAATGCTTTAGAAGCAGTGCTTGGTCAAGTGGACAACTATCACTCACTTGATAGATCAATTCCTTAATCTGTATGGGAGATACCCATCACTGGTGGACCTTGTTCCTTTTCCCTTCGCCCCCCTCCTAAATGAGCACTCGCTTTTGAATCCCGACCCGGCATAGAATGAATCAACTAAAACATCGACTACTATCCACACCCTCAGAACGTGGATGGAGCTGTTACAAATAGTGGTGCTCCCTTAAGAACCGGGGCACCCTGTAGTGGCAAGAGCTTGTTGGTTCTCACATTTATGCCAGTTCTGGATTAAGCGGCAATGATAGATCACAGAAGAGGGAGGAGTTTCATTAGTAGTGGAGGCTCAGTACCAGGGTTCATCGGGGGGAGTAGAGCCTATTTTTTGTGGGAACTGTTATCGCAGCAGCTAGGGTATGCCATCGAGCAGCATCGGCGTGAATGGTTCGGAATCATCTGATGTATCAGCACTGGAACCGGCATCCCCATCACCACTCCAGGCAACCTTCAACACCCTATGCTGGGCACTATCCCCTAGCATCATAGGCATCTGATCAAATGCATTTGACCAATTGTTCATCCCCAACAATGGAAACACTTGTTCCTAGTTGTTCAACCTCTCCCTCCCATCTGCCTCCCACTTGGATGAAGGTTGGGCAAACCCTCAGGGGGCATTAGTTCCTTGGGCCCCCCTTATATTGGTTCCTTCTGTTGTTGTTGTGGAATAGCCTTAACCACCCACCTAGCGGGGAGGGCCCCTAAAATTCTATGGGTTCATGTTGGGTGGGACCAATAATATGAAAGAAGGGGGCCTTCATGGTTGGTGGAAAGTGACGGGGGAACAGCAAGCCCCTACCTGGTGTTGGGTGGAAGTGGTGGAAGTGCACCAAATGTACCTGGTGCTCTTTATGGCTTAACCACCCCACCTATCACGCTTCTCAAATGGGGCCCTACAAAGATGCAAAAGATTGCCCACTTCCCACTCCTGTGCCTTAGAATAGTAGGGGCCCCTAACTACTATAATTAGGCATGTTACATATGGATTTCTGATTAATTATAGTAGTGGGTCCCCTACTATTCTAAGGTCAATCTTAGCCTCAAATTAGGCCCTTTCCCCCTACCATTCTATGGGCTCCCACTCGCCCTTAAGAGAATTATAGCCCAGGGTTCATGGGGCACGCTTACTTTCTAGGTGGGGGGAGATATAGGGTGGGGGCCCTTACTGCTAGTCCTCCTTCCCTCGGCTCAGTAATGGAATTGGGTCAAGCGGGTTTCATCCCTCTAGATCCACCTTACCCTAAAATTCTATGGCTAACCTGACTCTGTCTCCTCTATCTAATGATCTCGTTCCTCAGCCCAGGAACCTTCTAGTCCCACCCAACCTTGGCAACCCCCCCACCCGTCCTACTATTCTAAGGCTCATTGATCTGAATCAGGATCATGCTTAGAATAGTAGGGTGGGTGACCGAGTTCCACTCCATTGGCTATCACCCTCAATAGGCCACCCCTATCTAGCCTTGAAATTCTATGGTGACCGATAAAGACTTTGACCGAGCAACCCTGAGAAAGCCTGATCTATATGGCTTTGCCAAGCTAAGTGATTAACTTCTGACCGAACCCTCATTTTCTCCATCAAGAGTGATTGATCGACAGCAATTCAGATCAAGTTAGGCATTTCTAGGTCATTCCACCCTTGGTTCATCTGCCAGAAGGGAGTCAGAGTCTGTCGATCAAGTGGGATTCCTCAACACGCCCGAAGGTGTGGGGAATTGGAGCTATTTATTCACATGAGTGGACATCAGAAGTAGGTGGAGCTAGCTATCTATCGAGTGGAGCCCTTCCTCACAACCGACAAGGGCTTGGGGATCCAGAATGAGGAAGTGTTAGTGGGTCCCTCCTACCCAGATAAATGGATCGACGAACTAACTATACATTCTCCCTCACTCGAATCGTAGGTCGTAGGGGGAGAAATAATAATAATGATTCGATACGATTTGAGATAGAAGATTCTAGATGTTCCCTATAGCCTTTTTTCCATTCATTGAGATGATTTCACTAGGGTGGAGCTAGGGTTTACTAGCCATTTTAGTGCTTGGAATTCCCAATCAGATAGGTACAAGTGGACATGAGAAGTGGAAGGGAGATGACAAGAACAATGATTGGTAGAGACATGGATGAGAATAGTTCGAGTAGGATTAGTTGTTAATACGTACACAATAATTGATTGGGGTGGGCAGGTCAATGATGTTGGGGGTAGTTAGGTCCTCTATTCCTGCCTACCTCTCCTGACCTGGTTGGTTTTATTCTCTCTCAGGCTCTTGTGCTCTTTAAGGCGAGTTGCGACCTCCTAGGCTATCTCAATCTAAACAATCAAATTGGTTGAGTGACTAAATAAAGAGCATTTCCAAGAAACCTGGTCCAAACAAGTTCCTTAGCATTTGGAGACATCCCGAATAGGGCCAGGTGCTGGCCGCTGGGTCCACTACTCTATATATGTATCAAGCCACATGAAAGCTCTTTCCCTTTTTCACTATGAAGTACCAGCCGCCCCTGCATGGGAACTATAATCCTCACCATAAACCCCACCGTAAGGCCAATATGGTCAGCACCGAAGGCACGCCTGCTAGGATAAGCCTACCATAGAAAACTTTTAGGGGCCCAGGCCCTACCCCCTGGCGAATAGTAGGGCGGCTAGTAGTCGGGCCCCTCGTGCATGCAGGACTAACCCCCTGTATATTCTAAGGGGACCAGTATATTATATTCATGGGAGGATAGCCGGGATAGGCCTTGGGTGGGAGGCTATAGTTGGAGATAGAGCGGGTTTGATTCTCATATACATAATTATGGATAACTCATGGCATCTTGATACACGGTGGAAAGATGTGCTTCCCAAGCAAGATACATAGGGGCAGGTAAGGAATCTGATTCGTAATGGGATGGGTGGGAACTGGCATGCTTTTGATCAACACTTGAGAAAGGCCCTAGGGATTATGTGGCAAGCACAATTATACCATGGTACTGGGAGATGGGCCCTTTATCTATCTACAGAGGGATGAGATAGATGCGTTGAGCTCATAGCAGACCCATCCCTTTCTCTATCCCATGCTATCTTTGGTGGCTATCCCCATCTACATCCAGATATACATGGGTGTTACAAATATGTATACATCTGAATCTACACCAACCAATGGAGTTAGAACTCCCTTGTTGATCGCAGCCCCTAGAGACAGCAGCCATAAAGGCCTTCTTTCCCCGAGAAGGTTGGTGGTCTCAGTTCATGATTAATTCCCCTTATTTCCTATCTTCCTTTGGCTGTTCTCGAAGAGGGCTTTTGGTTGGCATCATATCACATACGCCCTTAGAATAGTAGGGGCCCTAAAATTCTATAGGCGCCCTATAATTCTATGGCTCAATAAATGAATAGAAGGGCTCAGTAGAGACTTAACCCCCCTGGGGCTGCAGGGTGGGAAGTCGGGGCCCTATTGCCACCCACCCACCCCTGGTGTGGAGGGAATTATAGTTCAGTGGGCCCTACTATTCTAAGGATCAATGCTTTAGAAGCTGTGCTTGGTCAAGTGGACAACTATCACTCGCTTGATAGATCAATTCCTTAATCTATATGGCAGATACCCATCACTGGTGGACCTTGCTCCTTTTCCCTTCCCCCATCCCTTTCAGACTTAATAAAGAAAGGTGGCCCATGCTTCCTAGCAGGGTGGGAAAAGTTATAGCTTATAGAATCTCGATAGGGCCCCCCTCTCCTAAATGAACACTCGCTTTTGAATCTTGACCTGGCATGGAATGAATCAACTACAACATCGACTACTATCCGGAAATAAAGCAGGAAAAAGCACGAACCCATCAACTAACACCCACTCAACCATGCATACACAAGGCAGATACTAGCTGCTACACTCGACACTATCCCGATAGTGGTCATAAAAGGTTGATCGGCGCGACTACTAGATACGTAACATGATGGTAACATCCATCATGCTATGGAGAATTTAATGCTAAGTGTCCACCCTGAGGACCCAACCCCACCAACCATGCTCTCCTTAGGTCGGTGCCTGAAGGGCAGGTTGGCACTCTTTCTTATCTTTCCTAACAACCCGAAACTATTCTTCTCAAAGCATACCACCTGCGGTCCATCTTATCTGCTTATCGTCTGGTGTTGGAGGCCCTATAATTCCCCCCCACCCACCCACCCCCATCCATGGCATTGCCCACTTCCTGAGAAACACCGCCCTAGTGCTTACATGACCTGCGTCCCTGGCCCCCCATTATATTTTGAATGGGATGGTGGGGTTGGACTGACCTAAGGCGAGTATGGTCGGTCCCAAAGGGGCATGGTCGACAGCGAAGCTGTCCCAACCTAAGGAGAGCATGGGTGGTGGGCCCTACTATTCTAAGGGACCTCAGGTTAGGAATGGCGAAGTTGTCCTGACCTAAGGTGTATCCCCATGAATATAATCTACCACAACTATATCTCTTGGAACTATAGTTTCCCACCCCCCCACCCCCGCTTATAGTTTTTTGGTCCCAACCCCACCAACCTATATTCCTTTGCAAGGTTGGGAACTCCTCCATAATGCAACTATCCCTGTTGCGGGTTCAAACTCCATAATTCTAATGCAAGCTCTCTGGGGGGCTAACCACAAAGATATAGTTGTAGCAGTAGGGCCATCTTCTATACGTAACATGCCTACTTGGTTCTGCTGCGGGATGGCCCAACACCTACTATTATAAAGGGTTCATTAGCCATCTTCTATATGCCTATAAAATGGTAGGGGGGTGGGCCCCTACTATTGTAAAGGGAGTTGATTCCATCAGATTCTATATGCAACTAGAGTTTCCCAACCTGCTTCCCAAAACTATTGCTAGGGAACTATTACCTCCCACCCTGCAGGGCGGGGGGGAATTCTACAGTTCCCCGGGGGGCATAGTCACCCACCCCCCTCTTTCTATTCTCCCACCCCCCTACAATTCTATGGGATATTCTATTGGTAGGGGTAGGGGCCCTCTTCCTCTCGGGCCCCACTCAAATTCCCTCCCCCGACTCAAATTCCCTCCCCCCGACCCCTACTATTCAACCACCCACCCTGCCAAAGTTGGCATGTTACATATAGAACTCAAGGTTCGTCTATCCATCTCTTTATCTGAATAATATATTTTAGGGGCTATTTCTGTATCCATCTCTCGATTCGACAATCCGTCTCTCCCTACTATTCTATGGGCCACCGATCGATGAGAAATATCAGCCGATCAATCAATAAAGATCCGCCTACTAATCAATGAGAAATATCAGCCGATCGATCAAATAATTTAGGACCGCTTTCGTATCGTTATGTTCAATTTCAAGAGGATCAATGTTAGAGGTTGGAATCAATGTTTTCAAAGGACTGGTAACCCCTTTTTCAAGATGTAAGCAACTTTTAGGCTCAGGGTCAATTTAAATTTGATATATATGATTGTTATAAACATACTTCATGACACAGTGAAGGGTTGAAGGCACTACATTCATCTCATGAATCCATGGCTGACCTAAAAGGAGATTATATCAAAGTTCATAAGGCATGAAATGGATAGGAGTTTGCAAAGTAACCACTCCAACCATGATAGGTAAAGTGATTATCCCCATGGGTTGCTTTGTTGTGTTATAAAATCCTCGAATAGAAACATAATCGGGTATTATTTGTGAATGATCAAATTTTAAATGAAAAAGGAGACTCACACTACACACATTATGTGAGGAACCATTATCTAAAAGAATGTGTTTGATACCTTTGCAATGGAATTGAGCAATTATAATAAAGGTGTCATGTTGTTTGTGTGATTCCAAAGGAGGGAGCTCATGTTGATGAAAAGTAATATCAAGACTATTATTTTGAACAAGAGCTACCACATCATTCAGATTGGTTCCAGGAGGGATTGTAATATGTTTTAAAGTGGTTTGAAGAATGGTGTTGTAAATTGGTGAAGTTTGAAGCAAATCCCTAAGGGAGATCTTTGAAGGAGTATTCTTTAATTGTTCAATAAGATCATACTCCTTTGAGAGGGGTTATAACAAGGAGCACTAGGTGGAATTGGTTGTGGCGGTTGTGGGTTATTGCGTGTGTTATATGTATGAGCAACAATATCATCGCTAGATTGTTGCAATACAATATAGGGATGAAGGGGATGCGAAGGAGGGTAAAGGGAAAGTTTAGGTTTATTAGAAGGATGAAGCGGATATGAAGGAGGGTAAAGGGTAAGTTTAGGTATATTGGAAGGCTGAAACAAATGTGAAGGAGGGTAAAGGGTAAGTTTAGGTTGAATTACATTAATGTCCTTGAAGTTAGAGGTGTCACAAAAAACCATAGCAGATGAATTAGATGAGATGAAATCATCAAGAGACTCATCTAGCAAACACAAATCATCACTACTAACAGGTTTGAGGGGTACACGATTGTCAATTGAGCTAGGATGTTCAGGTAAAGCATTAGGGGTATGAAAATTTATTATCGCAGGGTGGTTACTACAAACCTTAGTGGATGGTGTATGCGAGATGAAGTCTTGGAGGGCTTCATCTAACAAAGCAAATTCATCACAATCAAAAGGTTTAAGAGAGGGTTCATCATTAAGGCTTTTAGGTTTCTCCTTACAAGTGTTAGAGGATGAAGTGAGTGAGAGGACACCCTTGAGGGTTTCATCTAACTTATCAGCATCATCACTACTAAGTGGTGTGGATGAGATATTGTTGTGAATTTGGATCATGTGTTTAATAGGATCATTTGATGTGTTGTTTGATTGGTTTTGAAGATTTTCTATAGTTTCCTCAATGTAATTTGATCTAAATAGACTACAAAAGATAACGGAAAATGGAACTTGTAAGAGTCTAACACTATCCATAAATGCTATGAAAAGAAATGAATGTCATACTAAGAAAAAAAAAAGAGTTGAATTGAAACAAAACTGAAACAATAATAAATAGAAAGAGACAGATTCAAGAAATTAAAATTTGGAAATTCTGATAAAAAATTGTAAATGGACTGATTTTCCCTAGGTGGAAAATAAGTCCCAAGAAATGACATTTTCTAATTTTTTTCTTTTTTTTTTGCATTTTTCTATAGAATTTTAACCTTGGACAATGCAAATAAAGATAAGTGGAATAATGGAATGAAATGAGATGATGTAAAGTGAAGAATGCTTTCACTAATGCAATGTTTCTAAGAACCCTAAAATAATGCAATAGCATGAAATAATGAATACCTAAGATGAAAATGTAAATCAGAATGTTATGATCTTCAAAATTTTGGTTCACCAAAATGAAACATAGATTTTTGGGACCTGAATGCTTCTTTAGCACTTCTAGGCTTTTCACCTAAAAGAGGAGAGATTAGGTCCAAAAATGCTAATGATTCACCCAAATTAGGATGTGTGTGATGTGATATAATGTAAATCAAGTCAATTGAATGGAATATATTAATCTAAGTGACTAAAAATGAATGCAAAACTAAGATTTATTCTTTGTTTGAAAACATAGTGTGATATGTAGAAAGAAATAGTGAACAAAATACAATATTTAACTAAAAAGAAGCTTGTTTCTCAGAATGTGTGCACCTGGAAAGTTGTAGAGGACTGAATGATAGACTGGAATCCTGATGAAATATATATGGTAGCTGACTAGGACTCATTCACCACATTGGTCAAATCAGTCTCAGGCCAAGACTTTTCTGCACAAAACCTGTTTTCTGGCAGCCGAGGATCTGAAATAGCATCTAACTCAATTCTACATCTTTAGGTGGGACTCATTCACCAAGCATGGTGAATCAGTCCACTTTCTATTTTCTACAAATTTAAAACTTAGATTTGCACTTTGACACCTGCACAACAAATTCTGACAGAAACCTGATTCTAGCTCTCAGAAAATCTCTACAAAATAGCTTAAAAGAGTTGATGTAATTGTGGTTTTTCCTCATTCAAACCACTAGGTAGGTAATTAAACCTTGAATAGAGAAAAATATGTGTAAACCCTAGCCTTAGATGTGTTAAAGACGAGGAAAGATTGAAACATGAAAGGGGTCCTATCCTATTTTTCTAGAATAAGACATGCAAGATCTCAACCCTAGAGACCTTACAACACATAAAACGTGAATATGAAATGACATGTATATGTTAAATGAATACAATGCAAACCTTAATATGAAGATAGAGTGAAAATGGAAGATGGAGTCAATAGGAAACCAAGTCCTTAGGCATGATTTGGTGGCTAGTTGCACCTCTTCACCCTATATTTCTTCATGATTCACCATAGGAATCCATCATCAACCCTTTGCAATGTTGGATATTAACAAGATTAGTGAGCTTCAAAACCTGCAAAAACCCTAGTTTTTTGTCCTAAAACTTCAACTTTTGATGATGCAACTTGTTGTTGAATGCTTTGCTTTGAAATTGCTCTTGAAGAATGATAATGTGTTGATGAGAAATGATCAAAGATTGTGTAAAATGAATTGAAATGTGTATTTATAGGAAACAACACATTATTTTTCTGTTAATTAGACATAAGAGGCTGACTTTCACCAAAAATAAGAGTTAAATTGATTGAATTCCCAATTGATTTTGAATTTTCCCTCAAAGGGGACTCATTCGCCACCCTTGGTGAATGGGTCCCACCAGAGGGGACTCATTCGCCCAAGGTGGTGAATGGGTCCCAATACTATTGTTTGAAGGTGGGTTGTCAGTGTATGATGTTATTAAATGATGATTGTCTGGTTTTATGTGATTTCACATGTGAAACGAGCCTCTAGATCAAAATTAATAGGTCTAAGGCAATAAATGTTGTTTTAAAGGGGAAATGATGTAAAGGGACTTAAAATTGGGTCCAATTTTCTACGACACATAAATATATGAAGTTTTCATAATCTATTTATTGCTTGAATATAATTTTTAAATTTGATTGATAGTTTCCACACTTCTAATTTGTAGTGCTAAATGGATCACACACATACAATGATTAAATGGTGATATTTTTTAGTTATGCTTGAATAAAATATCAAATTGGGGACCTCATCCTCAATTTAAACATTGAAAAATTATACCTCCATGGAGTTTGAACCTTAATAGAAAGAACAACACCACAATAACTTAACCATCATAGCATGCCACTATTAACAATCTTATATAATAATTTTGTCATTTATTCAAAAAAAAATTATATTATACAATCCTTAAAAAAATTGATTATATTTAATAATCAACATTACTAAATATCACCTTAAGGCCATGAAATTTAGTATCTATAAATCGCCATTTTCATTAATTTTTTTGTGACAACTCAATTATTTTATTATCAATGTCATCATTTGAAGAATATGAATGGTCACTTTATGGTAACCATTGTAGATGCTTCCATTTTAAATTTATAAACTTAAAATATGTTTAAAAAATAATTTGGGTTTTCTATTACTAAAACTTCATCAATAAGTGCAATCCCATGAGAATAGGCCTTGCCATTTATATAATAAATTATTTGTAAAAATATTCCTAAGATTCTAACCCCCTTTTACATAAGAATGAATAGTTACCATGTTGATAGTTGAGGACTTTTTTTCTTTTTCCTTTCCACATTGTTCTAAATATCTACAATCTTTGGAGGATTTTTCTAGGAAAAAGTAGGAAAGTATTTTTATTAAAGGAAAAATGGTGAAAACAAAGTGGATCTTTGAATAAGGTAAAAAGGTGAAAAATAACTAGCCACAATTAGTGTTACAACCCTAATTTAAGGTTGTGATTTACTCGTAATTAAAGTCATAAATATTGTCAAGTTAGATTATTTTTATATATTTTTTGTTGAATTAAAACCCTATGAAAGTTTATTGACTTAAGATACACTCAAAATTTTCTTTAATGGTCAAAGAAGCATTCAAGAATATGCCAAAATAATTTTTTAATTACCAATCATTTACTCACTTCAAACATCTTTCATGTTGCATGTAAAAAAATTGATATTCATGAACACACTTGTACACCTAAAATTAAGTGTTGGGTAATATCATTTATGAATGTCAAGGTTTATCCCTTGGAATGTACAATTAATTAGGATTGTATTTGAATTAAAGGGGACAATTAAGGAAAATCAAGCTCAATTAATTAATAAAAACCTATATTAGTGTGAAAGTGTAAGGATACACTTCACAACACCCTAAATAAGGCACAATTAAGTCCATTTAGTTAAAAGGGACCCTAAAATTAATGTGAATGTGTAAAACACATTAGAACACTAAATCAAGGCAACATTAAGCTAAAATTATTATTAATTATTCCCAAACTAAGGAAAAAGGGATACTTTTTTCATTACTACAATGGCATAGAAGAATGGGTCACATTAACTTTAATAGTGCAATGAAGATTAGTTCTACTGACGTTGTGAGAAATCTACCAAGGATTACAAAACCTATCAATGCAATCTACAAAGAGTGCCAGTTTGGAAAGAAAACAAAGAAAAGGTTCAGAACTAAAGAATATTCTACTACAAGACCTTTGGAGTTGGTGCATACAAACCTATGTGGACCCACCAAAATAAGTAGCTCTTAAGGTGATAGATATTTCATCACTATTAGATGATTATTCTAGAATGACTTGGGTGACATTTCTCAAAGAAAAATAAAAATTTGTAGATAAGTGTAAATCCTTTAGACCTATGGTTGAGAATGAAATGGATTTGAAAATCAAGTGCTTGAGGTATGACAGAGATGGTGAGTTCACCTCCAATGAGTTTAATAGATTTTGTGAAGATCATGGAATAAAGAGACAACTATCAACTCTTAGGACTCCTCAGCAGAATGGAGTTATGGAGAGGAAGAACATGATAGTTCAAGAAGTAGCAAGAACCATGATGAAGGAAAAAAATCTACTAGATGTCTATTGGAGAGAATAAATTCATACTTCAATATACATACATAATGAAGGACAAGAAAAAGTGAACAATTCAAAGACTCCTTATGAGTTATGGCATGGAAAACATCCTATTGTGAAATATTTCAAAATGTTTAGAAGAAAATGCTATATCAGGAGAGATGAAGAAAACTTGGAAAATTTTGATGCAAGATTTTAGAAAAGAATCTTCCTTGGATACCCTACAAAAAGAAAGGTATATAGATGCTATAAAAAAAGGTTGAGGAAGGTTTTTGAAAGTGCAAGTGTTAAAGTAGATGAAGAACCACAATAAATTTTTGCATTGATAGAAGGATATGAATCTGATGAACCCCCTTGCAATGAAGAAGAAAAAGAAGAAGATAAAAAAAGAGATGATAGTGGAAGAGGAAGAATCTCTAGAAAAGATCCCTAAAACTCTTAATTATGTGCATAAGAATCATTTTGAAGATCAAATCATTGGAGATAAGAGAAAGTGTGTGTTGACAAGGAGAGAAGCTATTATGATAGAGGAATAGGTAAACATGTATTTAATTTTAGAAGTAGAACCTGAAACATTAACTAAAGGATGCAAGGATGAGAACTAGATCAAAGCTATGGAAGAAGAGTTAAGAAAAATTGAGAAGAATCAAATTTGGGAATTGGTCTCAAGACTAGCAAACAATAATGTGATAGGAACTAAATGAGGTTGGAAAGGTTGTTAGAAATAAGGCTAGACTTGTGTGTAATAACTAATCACAAGTGGAGGGAATAGATTTTGAAGAAAATTTTGCTCTGGTGGAAAGAATGGAATCCATTAAAAAAAAATTGGATTTTGCAGCACATAAAGACTTCAAGTTTTATTAGATGGATGCCAAGTCTTCCTTCTTGAATGGTATGTTAGAAGAAGAGATTTTCATTGAACAATCAAAAGTTTTTTTTATTGTCAAAATATTCTAATATGGTCTACAGATTAAAAAAGGCATTGTATGGACTCAAACAAGATATTAGAGGTTGGTATGAAAGATTGGATAGACACTTTTTGCAACATGGACTCAAAAATTGTGCTGCAGATTGAAATATTTACCTCAAGGTTGAGGGAGATTAGATCCTAATTGTAGTTGTGTATGTTGATGGCATAATTTTTGGAGTAAATTAAGGTATGTGTAAGATATTTTTAGAGTATATACAAAAATAATTTGATAGGCCAGTGTTTGGGGAGATGAATTTCTTCCTTGGGTTACAAGTCTATCAACCAAAAAAAGGTTTTATCATTTCATATTCAAAGTATGTCAAGGAAATGTTGAAGAAGTTTAGAATGCAGGATTCTAAACCAGTGTGTACTTCCATTGTTACTGGTTGAAAGTTGAGAAAAAATTATGAGTCTCCTAAGATATATCAAAGAAAGTATAGGTCAATGAATTATGGATTGCTATATCTTACTGCTACTAGACCAGATATCATGCATGTAATTTTTCTTGTGGATAGATTTCAAGAAGATCCTATAGAGTCACATGTGGATATAGTCAAAAGGATATTCAAATACTTGAAGAGCAATCTAGATTTTGGTCTATGGTATCCTAGGAATACTAATTTCTCTTTGAGTTCTTATACCTTTATAGATTAGGCAGGTTCTACAGATGAAGAAAGAAGTACAACTGAAGGTTCTTTCTTTCTTGGAAGCAAGTTAGTTTCTTGGTTGAGTAAGAAGTAGGACTCAATGTCATTATCTACTACAAAGGAAAAATATATTATAGCAGCATCATCTTGTACACAAGTGTTATGGATGAAGCAGATATTGAAGGATATCATAGTGTCATATGATGAATATATTTCTATCTTGTGTTATAATACAAGTGCTAACAATATTTTAAAAATCTCGGTAATGCATTCAAGGAAAAAGAATATTTTTATCTAGTATCACTTTCTAAGAGAGAAAGTCACAGATAATGAGGTGAAGCTGGAGTATGGGCCTGCAAAGGATCAAGTTGCAAATATTTTCACAATCTCTTCCAAAAGATACATTTGAGTATCTCTGGTAGAAGTGAGGAGTTATTACCCCTCCTTTCAATTAGATGCATAAGGGTGCATGTCTTTCCAGGAGATCATTTCAAGATACATTCTTGGTCTTGAACTAATAATGGATACCTCTCAGGGGAGTAGGTATTGTTGTGTTTTAATTGGTTTAGTTAGTGGGAGCATATCTTGTACCCCTAAGGAGGAGTAAGTGGAGAGAGAGAAGTAGAGAGAAAGTAGTGTGTTGGTGTTTCCTAAAGTAAATATTTCAAGTGATGTCAAAGGGAGAGATTGTTTCCCTTTGCCATTGATGGCAAAGGGGGAGAGAGATTGAAGTATGAAAAATCCTCAAGGGGGAGAAAAATGAAGGAAAGGGAAAGAGAGAGTGAAGTTTAATAAAGTGGTAGAAGTGTAAGGAATTTCCCATTTAGGGGGAGCTATTGAAGTAAGGGGGGGATTTGTCTCAGTGTTGGAGTTACAAAGTTGCTTTTGTTGATTGATGGGTTTTTAGAGCTCGTGTTGTCACAATGACAAAGGTGGATATTGTTGGATATTTTTTGGTGTTGTCATTAGTATTATCATTGATGTCAACCTCCAGTATGGTCAAGATTGTTGGAGATTGTTGCACTATGTTGGCATTAGTGTTGTGATTTGATGTCAACCTCTAGTGTGGTCATGGTGATAAGTGTTCGTGGTATTGAGAAGATGTTAGGTATGTGCAGGATGATGATGGGCCAAAAAGTGGTGATATGATGGGTATTATAGGGTATGTGGCTGACGACTTTTTTTTACCCAAAATTGATGAAACAGAAAGGGTTTTTAAAGGATATTCTCATATTTCCAGCAATATTAATTATTCTTTACTTTGTATTTAATAAATAACTATTATTCATTTTCTATTTGAATTTGACTACAGTTCTGATTGATAAGCTGATTGAAAAAGATTTATAGCTTTCAAACGATGTCAAAAATTTTGAGTCCAAAACATGTGTCATATTCTATGCTTTGCATACTATAGGATTAAAAGAAAAAACTTTGAATTTCATGAAGTTTTGACCAAGTTAAGGTCATTAGACATACAAGTTTTTATATTTTTTAAAAATTGTAATAAAAAATTCATCATTAATTATTTACTTGGAAAAAAATTACAAAAAAATATGCATCATATCGGGACATGAGTCTTCTACTTATATCTAAAATATTATAAAAACAATATTATCATTTCATTGTGGTTAGGGTGGTCAGATAGACACCTACTTATTTTTTCCCTAAAATTTAAGTACTACTGCATTGAAATTTCAAATTTCCACTAAATAGATTTTTTTCTTTCTAAATAAACTAGTATTTTAGAAACTAAATTCTATTTGATACAAATTCTATTCTTATATATTTTTGAAATAATATAGATAATTTATTCAATTTTTTACGTCAAGTTGCCTAACTCTAATTTTTTTGAATTTTTTGCCACTTAAGGGCCTATTTTTTCCATGATGATCCTCCACATACCATGTTTCATATATTTTAGATATGCTTATCAAGTGTTTGTGGTGTTTTTGATGCAACTGGTTCACTTGGTTTCTAAGTGCTTTTGAGAAAATTTAAATAAAAGAGTGTGTAGTGTGACAGAAGTGTGTTTAGTGTTGTGCTCCACATTTCTTCATGGTTGAATATATGCTTGTTTACTTTGGATGTGATAATTATAGATGTTCAAAGGTTCTATATCTAGATTTTTAGGTTTTGGATCATGTAGCATTGGATGTTTTGTTTGACAATGTGTTGCCTATGAAGAAGGTTGTTTGGGAGAAAAGTGATTGCTCTACATTTCTCTACATTGAGGTTTCTTGTGTTACGGATTTGGGAATGTGTTGAGATTGTTGATATCTAACTTTCTCTAAAGTATCTAGTGTTCAATTATTTTGCAAGGTTGGTGAATGGGATGTATGTCTATGGTAGTGTGGTTGGTTGCATAGAATGAAAGTGTTCTTTAGTTTCAGTGGTTGCAACAATATTTCTAAATATTTTGATGGTGTTGTAATATTCTTAGATGTTGTGAACTGTTGTTATGTGGTTTGTGTGGTATTTATAAATTTGGAAAGTCATGTATGTGGTCTCTTATTCATGTTAGTGTAGGTTTGGATGACCTGGCTTGCTAGCACTAATTGTGTTGGTGTTGATTTGGGTCCTAGTTAACCCTTGGTATGGTAGATGCCTTTAGTTATTTCCACCATGAAAGTGTTTGGTGTTGACCTATTTGGTGGTTGCATGTTTGAGGTGCATATGTTTCATTGAGGTTAGAATGGATAAACTTTCTAAGGTTGTGGAGGATATATAAGCAAGGTTGATTATTAAATAAGCATGTGATGCATGGTGTGGTATGAAATGATGTGAATGTGATCAAGTGTGGTGATTTGAGTGCAAGCTTAAACACCTAAGGCTATGAGATTTTCCTATCATGTAGAGATAGTGAATCTCTCTATAAGATTCTTATTCTATTCTTCTTTCTTTCAAAAAATGAGTCATTTGGGTAATGAGCCCTTGGCAATGATCCCTTATGAAAGTGAGCCTATTGTATTCAATGTTTCTATTCATATATATGTGAGCTAATTCTCACCATGGTTTTTCCCTAATTAGGGCTTTCCATGTAAATCTAGTGTTCTCTTGTGTATGGTGTTGAATGTGTTTATGTTTCATCTGTTTGCATTATGCTAATGATAATAAGGGTTTAAGCTTTTAATGTACAATTGATTCACCCCCCTCTCAATTTTTTTGTTGCCTAACATATATTTTATCTAAGTTATAGCAATTACACTAGTAAGAATATAAAAATAATGTAAACTAATGACTTGTGAGGTCTTCTATATAGAATGTATTTCCATTTTCTAAAATACATAATAATTGCAATATTTTCCAATGGACTCAAACTCCTCAAGTCACTTGTAAAACCAAATATTAGATTTCAAAATATAGTAGCAAGAGAACATATTTCTTGATTATGGCGCAAAATAAATTATGATCAAATGGATGAAAGATACAACATAATGTACATATGTGGCCTTGTATATTAAAAAAATTGGGAGATAGTACAAGAAAGTATTGTGTCAAGTGTATTAATCCTATGTTATGATAACTAAACGATAAGGTCACATGAAAGGTGTTTTTTCTTTCCTCCCAAATTTAAGACAAAACCTAAACTAAACCATGTAAATTATAATAGTTATATCGTTTGAGAGAAAGAAAAATAAGAGTTAAGGTTTTTTGTGAAAGGGAGGCTCTACACAAAGTTCAAGACTCTACATGTGGTAGGATGTCATCGAGTTGGTTGGATTCCATCAAGGGGGTACTCTTCCCCCTCGTAAGATCCTCTATAGACTTGTTTCAATTCATTCTATTTTATTATACTCTTTGTGAAAATGTTTTTGTGTATGCTTTGTCTTTCGTAATCCTAGGCTACTGTTGACCCCATCAGCTTATGCATTAATCTCTTATTTTACTCCCACTTCCATGGTGCCCTCAAAATTGATGACTATCAATGGGAGATCATGGGCCAGCCCTAGATAAATCCCCTAATGGCTCAAAAACCCTATGCAATGGTGATGTAGGGAGAATGGAAAACAATATCATGAAATCATTCAAAGAAATTGTGACCTAATATAGAAGATCTAAGTGATTCTAATTGCAACCAAATTTATTAAAGTTGGTGATGAGAACCTAGAATGAAACTTTCTCTCAGATGGGGAAACAAGTAAGATTTCATTGACAAGTCCTAAAGAATATTCCCTTATTTCAAATGAAGAAATGGAAATTTTTTTAGACAATCAATAAACAAGGTTAAAAAATGTAGCGATCTTTTTTGCTGCCTTAGAATGTAATAAAAACCCATCGAGGAGATTCCTTGATGGCTATATTTTGAATATTTGGAATAAAAAACTTGGTATCCATCACTCTTTTCTGCAAAATGATCCAAAAAGGCTTATACCTATATTTTTTTAAACAAGTGAAATGCAAAAAAAATCCATGGAGAAAGAATTCTAGATGGTAGGGAATGTCATTTTTTAGAGCCATTGCTTGCTCACCAAGCATGATTAACAAGGAAATCCTCTCCCTCTCCTACCCAAGATGGATAAACCTGAAAGATGTCCCACCATTGCTATGGGAAGTTCTACCATAGCTTCTCGTGAAGTATGTGAGAACTTTGAGGGTTGAAGAAACCAAGAGTACTCTCCTACACATGGATGCACATGTGATTTTTTCTATTTCCCTAGGAGTTGAACTCCTCGAAGAAATTGAGATTGAAATATATAATTCCATATTAAACTATAAAATTGAGATTTTGGGAGGTGCCAATATGTTTTTTCTATGTAAAAGTGAAGGGAATTGATAGAAAAAATATCCCATTTTAAAAATGATAAAAGATTACATGAAAAAAATGTAATGAAGACTCTAAACCTCAAAGAATGGGGATATCTAACCTTAACAAGATTGATAATACCTTGGAGGCTAGAAAAGTGAAAGAACCCACCTTATCCATGAAGGAAATTGGGGAAATGGGGTCATCCCTGACAGAACCAAGAGACAACAGTACAGACCTTGGCTTGGATAAGAATTTAGAAAGAAATTTGGATCTTGATCTTTCTCTTGAGGAGAAAGATTTGATCTTAGGGAAATCTCATTCCCAATATATTCTAACCTCTAGTACCATAAGCCCAGATGTGGTTTTGACCACAAATATTTCCAAGCCCAGGGTGGATTCCACTAACCCAAAAATTGACCTTCTAAAAAAAGTGGGCATCTCTCCTATGGAAACAAATTAAATTCCCAGTAATTAGTTATTTTACAATTGAGAAATCAAATAGCTAAAAATAAAAGGGTCTTAAGGAAATCCAAAGCTAGGGGGATTGGTTTGGTATTAAAATGAGGCTAATACTTCCCATAGCAATAATGATCAAGAGAACCCTAATAAAGAGATTAACCCCCATATTAAGGTTGAAGTTGTCCAAGATTCATATACTATGGGTGAAGACCCCCTCCTATCAATGGAAAAGGTGGGAGGAGAAATAATACCTCCTAATTTAGACATGGACACTAAGGATTCCCTCACCTCTAGTAGGACTTCTCCATCTATGAATCGGGCAGTCACTCTAGGTGGTCAAAAATATATAGAGGGCAATGGACTACCTTATGAAAAGAAGGATAAGTGTAATAGTCTCTCCTTGATACTAGCTAGCCATGTATTTAAGCCCTTAGGCCAAGATTCCTTGGAATTCTTTCAAAATCTACTTAAATAGTTTGAAACCATCAAGTGACATTGAGAACTCTACCAACGACGAAGACATAGATAGGCATTGTAGTGTAGAAAAATGTCGTTGTTTAAATTTTCAATTAATTAGGAATTGTTAACATTAAAATGGACCTAATGTCACCTTTATCTAGTGTTGTAATCTATTTTCTACATTCACATTGAATTTAGGGCCATTTTAATCTAAATTGACCTAATTTTGCCTTAATTTAATGTTGTAAAGTGTATTTATTTACACATTCACATTAAGTTTAGGACCCTTGTAAACTAAATGAAAGTAATGGTTCCTTATTTATGGTGTTGTAAAGTGTATCATAAAAATTTCATACTAATCTAGGGTTTTATTAATTAATTGGGCTTATATATTCCTTATTTGGCCCTATTTTGCATCCACAAGCCTTATTAAATGCATTTTTCTAGAGATAATCTTGACACTTACCAAATGACCAATCATAATTGATTTTTTTGGGTCATGTGTCTCAAATTTGGTGGTCTAGGGCTCATACACCACATTGGGCATATGAGTCCCACCTAGGTCTTAGAACTTGATTTTGAATTCCACCTTAAACAAGACCTATCTTGGACTGTGTGGCCCAGTTTTGAGCCACTGGGACTCATACGCCACTTGTGGCATATAATTTCCACTCAAGTTAGGACATAATTTAAATGAAAATTTTGGTGGGATTTTATCTTCCTAGATCTGATGTCAGCTTGTACTATTGTAATTTCAAGAAATTTGGCATAAACAAGTATAAATACAAAGTTATTTCACTCATTTTCACCTAATACTTTCAAGATAGAATTCCTAATAGCAAGTTTGTGATTACAAGACTTCACAAGAGCATTCTAGAGTCTTCAAGAACATTTCTAAGGAATTCAAGGGTATATTTCTTCATCATTTGTTGTAGCAATTCAAGATCCATCACCATGTCAAAGAAATAGTGCATCAAGCATGTTGTTGAGCTATTGTTATGATGTAGCATCTAAGGTCCAACTTAAGCATTGTTTTATATCCAATTTAAGATCAAGATATACACTCTACATGGCCACTTCATGTTAGATTGTTGAATTACACCTCAAGAAATCATTCAAGGTTTATAGATTGAAGAAAACTAGATTTGTATCCTTCAAAAGTACCAAAATGACAAAGTTGAAAATTTTGTCAAAGTTGTCATGAAAAGTTGTCAAGACTCATACAAACTTTGATCTAGGGAAAAAAATCCATCCAATTTGCATGAAATCGGTGAGAAAGTTCTTATTTGATCCATCTTCAGAGGCTTACAAAGTTTCAATTTAATATTCCACACCCAAGACACTTCATGATAGAATGAGAGTTATGAGACACTTATGACAATCTAGGTGTATGAGTCCTAGTTAGAGTTTTAGGGAACTATTTTTGGGTTTTGCTCCTCTCAGTCTACAACTCAAGATTCCAATTTTTTATCTCTTTAGGACCCCACTAGGACCCATATGCCACAATTGTCTTATGAGTCCTAATGAGAATTGAGAGTTAGTATTTCCATGTTTTGGAGCTTGTTTTGATCACATCTTTCCTCTAGGTGAACCTATATTCATTCTTAGTTTGTCATTCTGTATTTCAATTTCATTCTTTAGGTCATTTAGTTAGGTTTTGCATGTAATTTTCATATTGTGTCTTTCCAAGCCATAGCTTCATGGTGAACCCTCTTATTGTCTTTAATCACACCCTAGGACACCCTTTTGAAAATCCATTTCCCTCGTTCCATCCTTTGATTGAGATCTCTAGGGTTTCCTTGAATGATATTTGGAGAAAACTTCTTCTATGTCCTAAACCATAGAGTGACATTTTTTGACAGATCATTTTGGTGAAAGTGCATTTAGAACACCTTCATTCTGATTTGAAGTGCATCATAGTCCTAGATCTAGCTTGCATTAACTTTGTAATAAGTGTTGCATTAGTTAATTGGCATTTCAAAATTTTGCATTAGTGAAATTGCATATAGGTTGCATTTTTCATCTTATATCATTAAGTTTCATCTGAAATATGCATTTACACTTATCCTAGACATCATCCTAACTAGAAAACATAACGTTTACACATAATTTATTGAAAATAGTGCAAAAACCCTAATTTTGGACTCATTTTCTAGTCTAGTCAATTTAGTCCCTATACAGGTTGATTTTCGTACCTTCTTGGATTTTTTTGTCATGCATTTTCCAACATTTAAACGCCTGAAATTCCTTGATTGGGACTTATATGCCCCTCTAGGTGAATTAGTCCCATATCAGCACTAAAACTATCTTTTACAACACTAAAAACCTTGTTTTTGTACTTCTATTGGTTGTCATTATTTATCTGTCTCAATTGGCTAATTTTTTGTTACATGCATTTCACTAAATCTAGCTTAAATTGGTCCATTTCATGCATTTCTCAATTCCAAATTTTCATTTACAACATTTCATTTTTAGATTATTGCATAGTGTAATCAAAAAATTAACTTGTTCAGAATCTGAAAATTTCATTTGCACATCTCATTTTAGGTCATTGCATTGCATTTTAAGTCTCTTTCCATTTTTAGTTTGTATAGATTACTTGTGAAAAATGTTGGTATCTTTCTTTTTTAAGTTCACAAAAGGGTATGTGCAAGTTAATGGTCAGCCAAAAAGTGGCAATGAGGGAAAAACATGTATTTCATCGACCAAAAAAACATGAAAAAGAACATGTTGACTTTTTTTAGGCTCAGGAGTCACCATACCAAACACCAAACCTACTTTTAAAAATCAGATATATGATTTGTAAAAAGCATATATTAAAAAATTCTCTCACTTTTTTGAAGTCATTCGACTGAGAAGAACTCGTGGGCGCATAGTGCATCCATTCTTCACATAACAGATATCCGATATAGGCTAAATTCGATTTGGAAAGGTAAGTTTTTTTATTTTTATTTGATTTGATTCAATTTTGATTTTGATTTGAATAATTTCATGTGGTTTTTTGTTGACTTTTTTTTAAAATAGGGTTTTTGATTGATTTTTGTGAAAAATTGAGTTTAGAATAGATTTTGATAAAAAAAAATGAATGTTTTTGTGGATTTTTTTTCACAATAGGGCTTTTGATTGAGTTTTATGAAAATTTTTGAATTGAGAATAGATAAAAAATGAATGTTTTTTTTGGATTTTTTTTCAAAATAGGGTTTTTTATTGAATTCTTATGAAACAATTGAGTTCAAAATAGATTTTGATAAAAAAATGAATGTTTTTAATGGATTTTGATTTAAAAATAGTGTTTCATTTATATTGTCTAATTTTAGATTAATTATTTTTCAACTTTAATCAAGCATCATGGCTGCTGAGAATGAAAATGCACAAATTCCACCAGTTGAAAATGAAAATCCACCAGCTGAGAATTAAAATGTAGAAATGCCAAATGCTCCACCACCTCCACAGCCATCAATTGAATAGTTAATTCATGAAAAAATGGAGCAATTGAGGGGTATTTGTGATGTTTATAGGAAAATCCATCGATTATCCCGTATGTCAACCACATTGACAGGAATAATTACAAATGTAGAAACCCTCTCCACCCAACATAATGCATTTCATTCATGGTGAGAAAACATGAGGAAATATTATGCATGTGGAATGTCTTATGATGATGTGAAATATCTCCAAATAACAAAAGCCCAAATAGTCTCTTTATTTATTAACACTAGCACTGGTTTGCCAATTTATCTTAACAAGCCAAAACTTTATATAAAATGGTGCACACATAGGGGCATAGTAGATAACTTTTGGGATCGTTGGTGTACGGTTTTTGATAAACCACCCAACAATAATCTTGATGTACCTTTTTACTTTATTAAAAAATTATATGCTGAGTTTTTGTTAGGGCATCATGTCAATTACTTTGACATTAAACCCTTCCAGGGTGTTGGTAGAGGTATGCCTCAGTATAGGCCAAGGGTAGCTAGAGTAGTTAGGCACCCACATGTTCCCCATCCTCCCCTTCCTCCGCCACCTCCAGTACAACATCCAAATATTACAGAGGATGCAGCCACACAAACTATCCAGGCCATTGACTCTTTGAGTGGTCTTTTGGTTTCCCATGCTTCTTCAGTAGCTTATCCATAGTTTGATGATCTTGGTGACAGATCTAGTGCTGCTGCATCATCCTACTTGGGTCCACATATTTGCAATATGTGCCAGCAAATATGTTTGGGTCCTATTGTACAGCCCCCTGAGAATCCATTAGACACTTCTAATTATGACATCCAGGATGTGGAGATTATAGCAGATCAAACGCAAGGGAGTGGAGCACACCCTACAGAGTCCTCTCTTGCTAGAGAGGTGGACATTGGAGTAGTTACACAAGTATCATTTAAGGTGTAAATTCATAACTTGCATTTTTTAAAAATGAATATTAATAAGAGATAGTATCAAGTACTAATATTTATTTACATGGTCTATTTAACAGTTAATGTCTGAGGAGGAGCTCACACATGTGACTGATAGCACCCTTAGGTCCATTTCATTTGGCCTCAACACACACACATTATGTATTTTCTCACTCACTCATTTACATTTTTTTTCTGTATATTTGCTTTTCATTTGAATTGTCAATAATGAAATTATATATTAACTTATATGTTTATCTTACTCTCTACTTGTAGCAAACACCTAGTGCGAGCAAGGTGCGATGCTCTCTAGACTATGGAGGCACAGTGTTGGATAAGGGAAAGGTAATTGAACTCAAATTTGATTGAATTAAAATTTATAAGATCTTTTATTGATTATGCATACATTGACATAGATTCGTAGTTTCATATGTACTTGTCATTTTTATGTACAGGCGGTTGTGAGCTATACATCATTGTTGATAAGTGCCACAACACTCGAAGGAGTAGGTGTTCAAATGCCTGAAGGAGGAGGTATTGAAACACCTCAAGAAGGAGGTGTTGAGACACCTAAAGGAGATACATAAAAAGATCAACCTAAAGAGGTATGTGTTTATTTTATTTTGTGCTTGGTAAATATGTTCTTATTACTAACAATTCTATGCTAACTTGGATCAATTTAATGTTTTTGTTCACATATATAGATTGACGTTACAAAAGTTGGTTTGGTTAGTTCTTTGAGAGGGGTATATTCTAGGACTCCTGACCCTTCAAAGAGACGTATATTTCAAGTAATCAAGATTTAAATTTTAGAGTTCAATTATAATTCAATGTGTATTGATTTTTATGTTAGTTATTCAATTTTAAATTATATAGTATAACTAATCTCAATTGTGGTTTGACTTTTTCTTGTGCAGCTACCTTCAGAGCCAACGAGTGCTTCAAAGAGGCTCCACTTTGATGATCCACCAGTAGTTTAGGATGAGATAGACATTTTGGCATGTAAATTTTGAATAGATACCTAGATGGCATATGCCACATACTGTAAAACTTTGTTTGAGTTGGCATTGATGCCATTTTTGTATATGGACATACACTTGATTACTGGATAATTTGATATATATAGAAGTTGACAATTGAAATTTAGTTTCCTCCTCATGTGCATGATTAAAATCTTTGAAGTAATGGTTAAATATCAATGTACAATAGAATAGAAAGAATGGTTAAATATTATGTAGTTTATATTCATAATGCTAATTACATTGCATTGCACATCTTTCAAACTCAAAGCATTATTTCACATTGCATAAGTAACAACTAGATACTCATATGATTAACTATATACCATCTAATTTTCTTCTTTGTCAACTTTCCCATGCCTTAGTAAATTTGGTGGTCCATTTGTAACCATCAATTTTTTTATATAACATAAATTCACCTTTTTTAAAAAGTTAATATGGCTAGACTCCCATATGAATACTAATAATATATCATATGACCATTCTTCATATACTTACTGGCACTTTGTGTCTTCTTAGATGAGCCAAAAGTTGTTGCCCAACTACCTCTGCCTTCATCAATGTTCCATATTTTAATCATTCCATCCCAAGATGTTGTGACCATTTGTTGACTAGAAGATTCAATTATTTGCAGGCATGAAATGACATCATCATGCACTTTGACCTAGAAATTTAGGAAAAGAATACTATTAAAAGTTGTGAGCTCTGTGAAAAATAGATGTTTATCTGACTACAACACCATCTAAATATGGATTCTTTTAGAAAATAAAAAGCAAGACATAACTTTTAAACAAATAATTTAATCACAATGTATTTTTCACAAAGAAAATTTGTATAAACCGCTTCTCCATAATGGCTAGTATAGAAAATAATTGCATTGGTAGAACAAAACTCCAAAACATTTCTGATTTCCTTGATTAATTGAATCTTAAGTAGAATCCCCACAATAATTATGTTTTACATAAACCGATAGGAAAACAACATTGCTTGGAAAGTGCATCTCTAATATTTTATGTTCCTTGTACAATAATTTAAATACATTTGAAGAAGTTATATGAAAATATAGCTTCTTAAATTCTTCTTTAATTTGAAGGTTAGTTTTGATAGTGAGTAATTTATTTCATAGATGGATTTTAGCTTTTGCTTGATTGTTGTGCACTGTACTTTCTTCTATAAATAAAATGAGACATGCTAATGCACATTTTCACTATAATTTCTCTATTTTCTTCCTCAACATATCTCTCTCTTGGGCTTTGATACAACCCTGTCAGGGCCTGTCCTAATCACATTTAGCCCAAATCAAAAAGAAAATTTCATGCATTGCTTCTCCCTACACTAGCAGACCCTGGCTGGAGGTTTTATTTGATATTGTCAACAAACATACATCTGGTTGTCTGAATGAATGGGGGAGTTACAACCTTCCCAATCAAGAGGTCATGACTTGTCAGAACTGATTAAAGCAATTCAAGACTTATGTCATAGGATGAGAACATTTGACCATAGGCTCAATGATAAATGCAATGATCCTTAACTAAATTATTCATACAAATTTCTTAGATTTGGAATAATTCAATGAAAATCAGCCAAAACATTTAAACAAGATATTTAGATCTAAAACATTCACATATGATAAATAGATCTACACATATAAGTTGGTTGGAATAGAGTATTTAATTCAAATAACTCACTTCATGATTACAATTTTTTTGCTTCAATTGTTTGCTCATAACCAAGATTACAATGATAAAAAAAAAAATTAGAAAAATATTGGGATGCTGAAATCCACTATGCTTGGCATACAGATGCAACCTTTCTGTGAAATTTCCCTCACAAATCCAAACAAGTTTCATCCTCCAAACTCTAGGAAACCAATGGGGTTTCATCGAAAAATCTCCATAACCTAAGGGTTTTTGTCCTTAGATTCAACAAGTGAACACAAGTGTCCGACTTTGCAATTTTGGATTTGTTGAGATGATGTCCAAAGATTATCCAAACTAATGAAGTTTTATTCCTTATATAGAGGTTGAAGGCCTAACATGGGTCCAAAGTTTCTTGCCATTTTCTCACATTCAAATTTGGGCTCATTAATTGCATTCTTGGTTAGTCGTGGTCATGGGTGGAGTCCATTCAAATGGTGAGGTTTTGTGAAAGTGCATGCTTGAGTGTGGAGATCTAGGGAAATGATTGCTTTAAGTTCAAGCAAATAATTATCCCAAGGTCCAACATCAAGGGTTTAGGCGATGGGATTCTTGGGTGTTAGGACACAAGACAATGGGGATCTAGGGGTTTGAGGATTAGGATACCCCATTGGCTCTTTTACAAACATAAGACATCATCAAAAGGCCCAAAGATCCAAAGAGGAATGTATGGTTTGAGAAGTGGTGGTCAAGGTATTAGGGTGTTATGCGAATGTCAAGGAAAAATTTCAAAGGCCCACAAGAGAAGGAAGTGGGAGGTGGAGGCACAAGGAATGAAAGAAATGCATGATAGTATTAGAGAGTTTGAAATCCCACCCAAAGTAGGAAAGTGGCCCATCTTTCAAACTCAAAGCATTATTTTGTATCATTGTTACATTGGTCTTGAGAGTGGTAGCTTAATATAGGTGTTTCAAGTGATTTAGAGGTCAATTTTAGGGTAGTTAAGGTGTTTGAAGTGATTTAGAGGTTGCTTTTAGATAAGAGAGATGTTGAAGAGTACATCAAGTCAGTGAGAAGCAAAGTGTAATGTGTTTTAGTTTGTGGTACTCCTTTCTTTCTCTGTAGATGTGTGATAAATTCTTAGTTCAATGATGTTGAACAATTTTAGGAACAAAAAAAGTTGTGTCATAGTCCGCATTCAATCCAACAAGCAAAAATCAAAGCTCAGACTCTTTGAACGAAAATGCTTGTTTGCAAAACAAATGAATAAGAATGTGGTATTTAAGGTGTTTGAAGTTATTTAGAGATTAATTTTAGGGTGGAAGGCTTAAAAATCCATTTTAAATGCACAAAAAAGAATGAAATTACTTCAAACCAATTTTGTGAAGAAGTTAACTATGTTGCCCACTAGTTTCCCTTAAGAGACCAAAGTGCTAAAAGGCAGCAATCTTTGAAGGTCTATTTCTTAGAAACTATGATGCTTATAGACTCTCCGTCCAAGGCTATGGAATCATGTTGGGACCATCTACAAAAACATCTCTTGTTTATTTCTATCTCAGAGGCATTTTCCTATGGTGATGACTTTTTAGTGGAGGGAAAAAGTTGCCAGATGCAAACAGTGTAAAGTTGCAAAGTGGTGCAACTTTCATTCTGTAGCTCGTACGACCAAATGGATTGTTCCAACAAGTCTAGATGGGTATGTTTACACTAGGGATGGTTCTCTCTTGCACCCAAATACACCAAACCACTCCGAGCTACATTGGACCGGCAATTTCCCTTAAGAGTCCAAAGTGCTAAAAGGCAGCAATCTTTGAAGGTCTATTTCTCAGAGACCGTGATGCTTACAAACTCTCCATCCAAGGCTATGGGATCATGTTGGGACCGTCTACAAAGACCTCTCTCATTTTTTGCTATCTCGAAGGCGTTTTCCTGTGGTGATGACTTTTTAGTGGAGGGAAAAGTTGCAAAGTGGTGCAACTTTCACTCCGCACCTCGTACGACCAAACAGACTATTCCAAAACATCCGAATGGGTATTTTTATGCTAGGGATGGTCCTCTCTTGCACCTAAATATGTTGAATCACTCCGAGCTACATTAGACTGGCAATTTCCCTTAAGAGTCCAAAGTGCTAAAAGGTAGCAATCTTTGAAGGTCTATTTCTCGGAGACCGTGATGCTTAGAGACTCTTTGTCTAAGGCTATGGGATTTTGTTGGGACCATCTACAAAAACCTCTCTTGGTTGTTGATACCTCAAAGGCATTTTCCTATGGTGATGACTTTTCAGTGGAGGGAAAAGTTGCCAGATGCAAGCAATGTAAAATTACAAAGTGGTGCAACTTTCACTTCGTAGCTCGTACGACCAAACAGACTATTCCAACACATCTAGATGGGTATGTTCATGCTAGGGATGGTCCTCTCTTGCACCCAAATATGCCAAATCACTCTGAGCTACATTGGACCGACGATTTCCCTTGAGTTCGAAGTGCTAAAAGGCAGCAATCTTTGAAGGTAAATTTCTCAAAGACCGTGATTCTTACAGACTCTCTGTTCAAGGCTATGGGATCATGTTGGGACCATCTACAAAATATCTCTCAATTTTTGCTATCTCAAAGGCGTTTTCCTGTGGTGATGACTTTTTAGTGGAGGAAAAAGTTGCCAGATGCAAGCAGTGTAAAGTTGCAAAGTGGTGCAACTTTCACTCCGTAGCTCGAATGACCAAACAGACTATTCCAACACATCTAGATGGGTAATTTTATGCTAGGGATGGTCCTATCTTGCACCCAAATAGGGTGAATCACTTTGAGCTACATTATCACTTTGAGCTACATTGGACCAACGCTGTCCCTTGAGAGTCCAAAGTGCTAAAAGGCAACAATCTTTGAAAGTCTATTTCTTAGAGACCATGATGCTTACAGACTCTCCATTCAATGATATGGGATTGTGTTGGGACCATCTACAAAAAACTCTCTCAGTTTTTTCTATCTCGAAGGCGTTTTCCTATGGTGATGACTTTTCATTGGAGGGAAAAGTTGCCTGATGCAAGTAGTGTAAAGTTGCAAAGTGGTGCAACTTTCACTCTGTAGCTCGTACGACCGAAAGGACTATTCCAACACGTCTAGATGGGTATGTTTATGCTAGGTATGGTCCTCTCTTGCACCCAAATACACTGAATCACTCTGAGCTACATTGGACCGGCGATTTCCCTTAAGAGTCCAAAGTGCTAAAAGGCAGCAATCTCTGAAGGTCTATTTCTTAGAGACCATGATGCTTACAGACTCTTCATTTGAGGCTATGGTATCATGTTGGGACAATATACAAAGACCTCTCTCATTTTTTGCTATCTCGAAGGCGTTTTCCTGTGGTGATGACTTTTCAGTGGAGGGAAAAGTTGTCAGATGCAAGCAGTGTAAAGTTGCAAAGTGGTGCAACTTTCATTCCATAACTTCTACAACCAAATAGACTATTCCAACACATCTAGATGGGTATTTTTATGCTAGGTATGTTCCTCTCTTGCACCCAAATACGCCAAATCACTCCGAGCTATATTGGACCGAGTGAAATTAAGTGAAAAATTGATGCAGATACAAGGGCACAATCACAAATTCTTTGCAACCTGCCTATTTGAGGCATCTAACAAGATTATTCTAACCTCTTTGGACAGTCCAAAACTCCCCTAAAACTTTACAAGCAAATAAATACACATTTCCCTCTTTAATCCCCTTAAACCCTTGTAATAGTGAGAAACTAGTTTTTGTCCAATTACTCCACAATATTCCAAAACAATAGACGAACACATGACTGATTCAAACACCCATATCCAAGTTACACAACATATATGAGAAACAACATAGACTCCTTTGGGCCAGCGTTGACTTCCTATACATTCACCCTTCAACAAGCTACTCAATTAGCCCAAAAATGCAAAGAAACATACCTTCAAACACCACACAAACCCCTAAAACCTTGGGGCAACAAATAAATTGACAAGAAAAAAAATATTCTGCAATTGGATTCCATTTGTACAGACCTATAACCATAAAATCAAAAAACCCTTATTTTTAGTGTAATTCTTGAGGGTTTATTGGATGTAGCACTTCCACAACCTTTTAGACTTTTCCACCACCTTAGACACCTTTATTTAGGCCCCAATATGCTTAGAAAATGAATATACTTATGGTATCTCAAATATTTTTGGAAACCCTAGGGTAAAAGCTCTATTTTCAAGTGAAAAAAAACCACCATTTTTAGACCTTTAAGTCTTCATTTTATTTCAAAACCTAGTTCTCCACACCTTCCACTCTTGAAATAATGTCAAGAAATGTAATAACATTTCTACATAAATTTTTTATACAAAAATGCTTGAATGGCTTGTGCACAGGCAAAAAGCACAAGAAAAACATTAAAATATGAATTGAGCAATTGAAACTTTATTGATTCAAAGAAAAAAAATCCTTCAACCAAAACCATTCTTGATAGTTTAAAACCACGAACCACCCCAACATGTAATTATGATAGCACTCAAGATAGAATCCATGAATAGATAATGTATTTGACCAATAACTCATCGAGAGCACAAATTCCCAAAACTAGCCCTCCACTATGAACATATCAACTAAGTAGGAACCCATAACATTATGGAAAGATGATCCACTTCTCCCAATGTAACTCCCAATCATTACATGTGAGAGATGGTCAATTTCATTGATGGAAACAATGGTCAACACCTCATGATCATTCAAGTACTCATTCTAACAATACAAGAGATTTACACATCAAATTGCAATTGAATATAATTTACTATATCTTAACATAAAAAATGCAAAACCTAATAGAAAAATGTATCAATGACGTACAAGGATGTATAAGAAAGTTTAAATTTGAAAATAGAATGTAAACTTAGAAAACTATAGATTTGAAAACCTTAATAATGTAAAACGCTAAAAAGAAGATTGGATCAAGTGTAGGATTGGTTGGGCTCAACAAAATATAAAGAAAAAAAAAATTATTTATGAAGTTAACCTAGGATAATTAAGTAAATACAATGAACCAAACACAATCAACCTAACATAACTAAGGTTTGATGTTCAAATTTGTTACTCATTTTTACTGCATTGAATCAAAATGTCTCACTATTAATTGCTCCAATGCTATAAGATAAATGAATTTTTTCATGATTATAATGAATATATTGTATGTTATTAATGCTAGCGTATATCATCAAATTATGCAAAACATGTGTTTAGTCAACTCAAAGTGGGTGAGAAAACATGATTATGTATTCTCTAATAAAAATTTCACCATAACAAGACTTTTAATTACTTCAATTGTAGCATACATAATTTCATATTGGACCTATCAATGTGCCCATTACATCTTCACATGTGATTTATAGATAGTACTACAAAACCTAGTTCAAATGAGCATACTGACAAGAAGGAACAAGAAGAAAACCTTCAGTTGTAGCTCAATTAAGTACAAAAATAGACCCCTTTACAAAACCTGAGTTTCCAAAATATAGACCTCTTTACATTTTAAGCATACCCTTTATACAATGCCAAATATTTGACCCATATTTCAAAAAACTTCAGTAGGTATAGATTATGCCAGACATTTGAAAAGCACTTGTACAAACCATCAAGGTAGCTTAGAATAACCAATCTATATTATTCTAAATGACACAAAATATGATGAGATGGTAATGCAAACTATAAAAGACACTTAGAATAACCAATTTATATTGTTGTAATCTATTGCATACCTCTTCAAAAGGATCAGAGCTAGCTATTGTTGTAGTAGTTCCATGATCAATCATGCTAGGAATATCGCAAAAGTGGGAAAATGAGAAATCTATATTGTCACAATAGAAAAGATGCTTAGACTAACATATCTATATTAATCTAAACAACCTGAATGATGATGAGTTGGTGATGCAAACTATAAAATACGCATACCTCTTTGAAAGGAACAAAGCTGGCTATTTTTGCAGTAGGTCCATGATCAATCATGCCAGGAATATTGCAAAAGTGGGAAAATGAGAAATCCATATTGTCACAGTAGAAAATATGCTTAGACTAACATATCTATATTAATCTAAACAACTTGAATGATGATGAGTTGGTGATGCAAACTATAAAAGACACATACCTCTTTGAATGGATCAGAGCTGGCTATTGTTGCAGTAGTTCCATGATCAATCTTGCCAAAAATATCACAAAAGTGCATACAGAATATCACTATTAAAGACACCTGCATTGTAATAGTATATAAAATATTAGTATTAAATAAAGAACACTAATGAACTTAATCATAATGAACATAAGCATTCTACCTTCCATTCATGAAAATTCTATTCAATTGTGCCTGAAGGGTCATCTCTTTGCTTAAGAGTATCCAATATTGCTTCATGATCAACATTACTAAGTGTCCATAGTTGTTTTGTCTTTGGTTTGGCATGATGCTTCAACAACTTAACATTTGTTGCTATAAGAATGTGCAAATACATGAGAATGGTTTTCTATTTCTCATAGTCTTCAAATGCAGGTATGCCATTCTTTCTAATCATGTATGTTCACAACCAAGTTCCTGCAACCACAACTGAAGTTGTAGGATACATGAAACCATCATCATCTTCCATTGGTTGTGTTAGCTTATGCTTTACCCACAAACATCAAGCAAACCAATAGTCTAATCTCTCTTCATTCCCCTGCAGTGCAACAACTACAAAAATATGTCCTATCTATAGTGGATATGAAAGCAGGTTGTAATCAACTAAACTTTCCATTGTGTCATTTGTCATGGATATTGTTTGAGATAAAGGAGTTAGATACTGTGGTACCCAAGTATCCACCCACTCACTTGACTCGCATTGATCCCACTAGCAATGAATACAACTCTGACTAAAACAAGCCAAATCTCATGTCCAAATGGTCCATGTGCCTACATCTGAGCTTCAAAATGAATGCATCTTTGAAGAATCTTTGATTGTATGACAATCCAATCTGCCTCCCACTGTACCCTCCTCAATGAACCAAAAGAATCTATGCACTATTGAATCAAGTGTCCCTCCCTGTGACAATGCTGAACTACACCAATCAACTATAGAATGTGCATCACTTAATTTTGCTCCTGAAATCTTCAATTTCTCCTTAACTAGAGCTCTCTTTATGCATGCACTTGCTCCATCATGCTCCCCTTTCCCATGTCCAGCTTCAAAAAAACTCCAAATATGAGGTAGACCCCTGTCTACATGCATTCTACTCAACCAATAAAACATACGACCATTCTTGAATTGACCTGTGAAATTATCTGACCAAATTAGATGTCAGCCCAATGCTATATCATGCTTCTGCAAGAACTCAAAAAAATTCTCAAAAAAAATTTGGACATACTTAGATGAGTGAGATCTATCATCACTCATATAAAAATGATACTCTCTAATTATCTTTTGATCCTCCTCTGTACTATCAGGGGCATGTCCAAACGTTATGTGGACAAAAATAACAATCTGAATGGAATTGTAATACTAAGACTGTACATTGTTTTTTGTTTGCAATGTGTAGTTTTCTGCAAAATCAACCACTAATATAATAGATGCTAGAGGGTTAAGCATAGAGGTTAGAGGGTTTAAATTTTAACGGTTAAGGGTTTAGGGTTTAGGTTTATGGGTAAAGGGGAGAGATATATAGAGAGTGAGTGAGTGACTGATTGAGAGAGAGAGAGTTGAGAGAGGGAGAGGTGGTAGGAGGGAGGGTCTTGAGAGAGAGAGAGAGAGTAGAGGGTTTAGGGTTATGGGTAGAGGGGAGAGAGATATAGGGATTTAGTGAGAGAGAGAGAGAGGGAAGGAGTGGGAGAGAGATAGAGGGTAGAGGGTAGAAGTTAAAGGGTAGAGGGGAGGGAGATATGAGTGAGTGAGAGAGATAATTGAGAGTGGGAGAGGGGTTAGGAGGATGATACTTGAGAGAGAGAGAGGGAGGGAAGGAGTGGGAGAGAGATAGAGGGTAGAGCCTTTAAGGGTTTAGAATTAAGGGTTAATGGTTTAGGGTTTAGGGTTAAAAGGTAGGGGA
>VDFB02086081.1:183339624-183415202 GCA_007258455.2 Sequoia sempervirens
ATACTATATTATATATTAAATTATAAACTATATTGTATATTCTAAACTAGATATATTAAAATAAACTATAAAATATTTATTGCATTTTCAAAATCATATATTATAAAGTATAAAACATTTTTTAAAATCATATATAAAACAAATCGGATATCCAATTTGAAATAGATATCCAATATTTCTGACAAAGAATTTATTTCCTAGGGATTCACCTTGGGTTTTCTTTGGTATTTGGCTTGGACATGCCAATCCTAAGAATTCAACGCAAAATATGTGTTTGACAACTCAGCTTGTTTTTCTAGACTTCGTCCATGTGGCTGATGACTTTATTTTTTGCAAAAATTGATGAAATGAAAAGGATTTGTAGAGGAGACTTTCAGCTTTCCACCAATATAAATTATTCTTTACTTTGAATTTAATAAATAATTATTATTCAATTTCTATTAGAATTACGACTAAAGTCCTGATTGATAGGCTGATTGAAAAATATCTATAACTTTCAAATAGTATCATATTTTTTGAATCCAAAATATGTGTCATATTCTATGCTTTGTATACTATAGGATTAAAAAAATAAGAATTTCATGAAGTTTTGATAACCAAGTTAAGATGAATTCAAACATCACGAGTTTATATTTTTTTAAAGTTGTAATAAAATTTCATAATTGATCATTTGCTTGGAAAAAATTATAAAAAAATGTGTCACATCCGGGACATGATTCCTCTACTTATATCTAAAATCTTATAAAAAATCATTTTATTGTGGTTAGGGTGGTCAGACAGACACCTGCTTCTTGTTTTTTCCCTGAAATTTAAGTACTACTGCATTGAAATTACAAATTTTCACCAAATAGACTTTAAAAAAAAAAAAATTAGTATTTTAGAAACTACATTGATTTTCCACAGATTCTATTCTTACATATTTTTGAAATAATGTAGATAACTTATTCAAATTTTTATGTCAAGTTTCCTAACTCTGATTTTTCTGAATTTTCATTGCCCTTAAGGGCCTATTTTTTCTATGATGATCCTGCATATACCCAAAGAAAAATTTATTCAATAAGCATGCCAGTCATTCATTCAATGCATTCCCTTATTGTAAGAGTCTCTTAGTGAAAGAGAGTGAAAATGTTGACACTTTCCTTAAATGGACATCCCCTCCTATCTCTCCTATTTGTGGGAATGATGTGATAGAAGAAGATACAAGCATGAAAATTCATGATGATCATAGTTCTTCTCTCAATACCTCTCCTTTTAGTGATGAAGGTATATTGGTGAAAGAAGATACAATCGTTGAGAATCATGAAGATCTTGTTTGTCCTTCACCTCATCCCCTTTGGGAAGATATTATAGCACAAGAGAATGGAATCATAGACACATTTCTAAACATCACCTTACCTAATTTTCATTCTCCCTTTTCTTTTGAGAATTATTTAGTGGAAGAAGATGAGATTGTAAATGATGAGGATATGTTGGTGTTAAATGATCAAATCTTTAAGGTCTATAATAACCCTCTTATGATCCTTCCCCTACCTATCCTATTTTGAAATGAATTATGGGACAAAGGAATGAAACAATGGAGTATGGATGATCATGACAGTCACATTTTTTCTTCTCCTAGTTGTGAAGATACTTTGATGTTAGAAGATATAATCGATGAAATTCATGGTAATCTTGATTTCCTTTCTTCCCCTAAGGAAAATATTATTGAACAAGAGAATGTCATCATTGATAAACAACACAATTCAACAATTGATCATTCCCCTACTTATGATGAAGTCATTTTGGAAGAACTAACCTTTGAATGTCATGAAAATTTAGCTTGTAGTTTTCCTAAAAAATCTCCTCCTAGGGAAGATATCATGGTGCAAGAAAATGACAACATTTCAGATTCCTTAGATGATGAAAAGATGACACTAGACTACCCTTTATTAGAAATACATCAAACCAAGACTGTCAAGGTTATGAATGCACAAGTTTCCATTAGATCCTCCTTGATTAATGGAGCTCCTACATACCCTGTGGGACATTGTAAGAATCCTCTAATTTTTTATCCACCTTCACACAAACATAAAACTCAAAACAAACCCGAACTTATCCTTTACCCACCTAAGAATAATGTTTCACAATAATCAAATTATAATACCATTTCTCATACATATAACACTAGAAACAATCTTAAAAT
Source organism: Sequoia sempervirens (assembly GCA_007258455.2). Lineage (NCBI taxonomy): Eukaryota > Viridiplantae > Streptophyta > Pinopsida > Cupressales > Cupressaceae > Sequoia > Sequoia sempervirens. The sequence goes on from VDFB02086081.1 coordinate 183,341,807, forward strand.
AATACAAACACCTTCAACATCCCTCCCATTGCCTAACCCTATCTTACTAGGTCCTCCTCGTTTTCCTCCACAAAGTGGAAAGGAGTATGATCTTGTTGAACAACTTAAGAATAATCCTACTAAGATATCCTTATGGGACCTTATTCAAGCCTCCCCTCATTAGTATAACATGATTAAAAGTGATTTAAAACAAGTTTCTATCCCTTCTAATGTGCAATGAATAACATAGCAGCATGATTCAAGGAATGAATGCTCATAATGTTTTCCACCAAAGTGAGCTCCCTCCTTTCGAAGTACAAAAACAAAATGATCCTCTCATGATAATAGCTATCCATAATAGGTTGGGAATAAAAAAACACCTCATCGAAAATGGCTTCGCCCTTAATTTGTGTAGTGTATCCCTTTTGGATAAGCTTGGCATGGGTAAATAAAAAATTCAACCCGATTCTTTATATATTAAGGGATTTGACAATCTAGGAAAACAATCGATTGGTGTGATCACTTTGCCTAGTATAGCTAGAAAGGACACATTAGAAACATTGATCCATGTTATGCCTCATGATATTTCATATTGTAAACAAAGATTTTGGCACCCTAATGCTCTCTAACACTTATAGGGTTTTTCACGTAAAAGGAGAGAGAGATGGGCCAAAATGGGTAATGTCTACACTCAATATTATGCAAGGATGGATGCAATATTCCTAGATATTTTTTCTAAATGCAATAAACTAAAAGAGAATGTTATCAATGCAAAACTAAAGAAATGTAAAGTGTTTGAAAACACATTATGATATGTAAACATGTGACAAATGACCTAGAAATGAAAACAAAACTAGGCAGAAAGTTATGAAACAAAATGTGTACACCTGGAGGCTAAAAAAGGATGGAATCAAGGTCTGGAATCCTGATAAAATTGATGTCGAATCCAACTAGGATGCTTGTGCCAATCTAGGTGACTACATCCTAGACTTAGAAAAACTGCTCCAAAGTCCATTTCAACCAAATGGGTGTTTGAATCTACAAAATTCACTAAAAGGATTGTACAATGGAACTAATTCACCATTAGTGGTGACTTATTCCACTTCTGTATTTCTAAAAAATTGAAAGGGAAAACAGAAGTTCTCGGTCTGCACTTTGGTTCTTTACAGGTGTCTACTTTTGAAACTCTAATTTTTGGGCCTGAAAGTGACTTTTATTGGATATTTTAGCTTTGCATGGAGGAAGATGACTCCAATAAGTCTTCAACCTATTCTTCAATTATTTCCAAGTCCTCAAAATAACTAAATCTACAAACACGCAAGGAGAGAAGGAGAAAATATTGATTGTTAGAGCTTGGGGGTTTGCCTTGGTCAAACCCCCTTTTTAGGTAATTAAACCAAAGTGAAAAAATAATGTAATGAAGCATGCAACAATGGAGCTACTACCTTTCCATGATGATTGATCTTTAATTTGTGCATCAATGAATGGAGATTTTTCCTCTGAATATCCTTGGAAGATATCTTGATGACTTAGAATGTAGAAACCCTAGATTGCTTGACTTGAGGACATGATGAATGATGAATGAATGATGAGCTATGAATTAGGGTTTAGAGGCTTGTATTTATAGGAAATTCACCTAATTTTCTTGTTAATTTTATCCCTAAGGTCGACATGAAATAAAAATAAACTTAAAATACAAAATTTCTTGCTCAAACCTCAAAAATAGGTCAAATTGGACTAAGTTTACATGCTAGGTGACTTAGTCCCACTTGGCTAGGACTCATTTTCTGAGATGGGCAACTTAGTCCTAGACGAGCTCTTTTGATAGCTGGAATGTTGGGCAATGAGGAATTTTAGTTCTTATGTTAATTTCATCAGGTATTGATCAAATTATTCCTTATAATGTACAATATGATGTAATAGGGGCCTATTAATAATGATGTAAAGAGTAATTAGGTCTTGGGACACAAATTTCAATGTGAAAGTCTGATTAAATACACTTTACAAATCTAAAATGAGGTCCACATAGCCTAGAAAGGAAAAACATTGAATGTGAATGTGTAGAACACATTACAACACCAAATTAGAATTAGGTTTAATTCACAAGCCTTCCAGATTGACGCAATAATCCAATTAAATACATTTTATATCATTGAATTAGGGGAAATGGGTTTATTAAGTCTAGCGAGGCATGAAAGTCTTTTACAACACTTTACAACACCTTCACAAGACATCATTAAATACATTTTATTTAGTTTTCAAGGGTCCAAGACCTAGTGTGGATGTGAAAAACATCTCACAACACCAAATCAAGGCCTCATTAAGTTCAATTTATCATTAATTAATCTTGAATCAAGCAAGAAAAGAGGGATACTTTTTCTATGTCCACACATATAATCTCCTTTTAGGCTAACTGTTGATTCATGTAATGAATGGGGTGCCTTCTACTCTTCATCATGTAATGAAGTATGTCTACAACAACATAGTGCACACACTCAAAGTTGACCCTGACCCAAATAGTTGTTTGAACATTGAGAAAGGCAAGGAAAATCCTTTCAAAAAATTAACACCAACTACACAAGTAGAACCCATGGAATAGAAAGAAAAAGAAAACATATTGAGGAAATCAAGAAGCTATAGAAGATGATTGGGGTTCCTTAGAATTTGAAGAAACATTCATGGGGAAATACAATATCATAAACAAAGACTCTAGAAAGAGAAAAGGAAAAGTAGAAACATCAACCCAAAATTCAGAAGACCCTTCAAAAGCATCCACCTCAACCACTTTAGAGAAAGAAGAAAATTACACAACAAACTTTGGTGAAACTGGCTATTAACAACCTCCAAATCCTAAAGAAATGAAGAATCTTTACAAAAGATGTTACTAACTTATGAAACAACTAGGATATAGTGGAAAAGGATGCAGTTCTAGAGAACAAGGTATCCATGTCTCTATAGAGCCTCACATGCAGGAAAAGACTAATGGTCTTGGTTATTGTCCCTCAAAAGAAACAAACAAGCCTTCACTCAATATCAACACTCTTACAAAAGATTTTTCTAAGTCAACTTTAATAGTAGTGCATCCTAAATTGATAAAAACTAGTGTTCATGATTGTTATCCTTTGAAATAAATAGAGAAGTCCTCACTTAACATTAATGCCATCACACAAAACACTTATGATTTGAATTTGATATATTTTTCAAAATAATATAAAGGAGAGTACAAAATATCACAATCTAAAGAGTCTTCTATAATTATGGCACCTAATACTAAGCAAGAGATATCTTTGTCACAAAACAAAGCAACATCTTCTACTTTTGATCATGAGAGTATCTTGTCGAGACTCCTCCAAGATTGTTTGATATCTCTCCCTCCAAGAACATGAAAGAAATTTTACTACAAGAGTTCATTTTTTACATATCATAGATTTCATGGTCATTCTACTAATGAATGTAATGATTTAAGTGATAAAATTCAACATCTTGAGGAGTGTGGTGCTCTTCCTTGTGTTGAAGAACCTTTTTCCTCTAATTGATACTAGATTTCAATCTAGCATGTTTCTCATCAATCATCTCATCTCATCCTTGTCTTGCACTAAGTTGGGGCAAGGGGTTAAGTAGGCTTGTCCTTGTATGTCACTTGTCTTTGTCTCTTTTGGCTAGTTGACTGCCTTTCATGTACATATAAAAGCAATCTTGGGATGTGGGTGACATGCCTTAAGTTGGCTAGCATGTGACGTACTGAGTTGTACATTTTGGGGGCAACCCTTTCCCTTTTCTTGATGTATCTTATTGGAAACATATGACTTGGCATAAGGCTTTCTGAATAATCTCTCATGTATTCTTCTACTTTAAAGAAATTTTTCAAAGTAATGGTGTTAGAAACTGCTTTAAAGTGGGGGCATACACCGACACTCATGTTTCACTCTATAATTTTTTTATTCTCACAACGCATCATTTTCTTGGTGGTATCATTAGGTTTGATGTCCTCCAAGAGTGCGATATTTCTTTGACTTGTCCTCTCTTGGAGACATTAGACACAAGGTTCCCTAAGAATAGACCTTTCATGAAGTTTAAGTAAAATCCCTTTGAATGTACCTTACATTTATAATATATGTTATATGGCCACCTTGCATAACATACTTTGCTTGCCTATGGAGCCATCTTGTTTGTTCATGAGTTTCAAGCATACAAAGCTTTGCTTGCCTCATGAAGCTCAATGTTCATTATTATGTGGCACCTTGTCAAAGTTATTAGTAGGTATAGCTTTGGTACGGTTAATGTATGATGAGAAGCCTAAACATGGGCATGACTTTCTCATTATATGGTGAGAAGCCGATACAAAGGCATGAATTTCTCACTAATCCACCCTTTGGATACTCGCCCAATAGACAAACCAATGTTTCGATGCCTCAAAGTGAGTGCATTTTTGGAAAAATAGCTTAGATCTGATCCATAACATGCAAGATAAATGATCGAGGCTTGATCCACCTCTTTTTATTTTTTCCTATTTTTCTTTCTTTTCGCTATTGACATTGCATGTTTGTGTATCTTGGTTTGTTGCATATCATACAACTTGTGTGTGTCCCTTTGTGCTTATGTTGGTTTGACATAGGATCTTAGATCTTGGGGGATTCACCACCTCCTTGATCTTTTTCATCCTATATCATCCACATCAGTACACTTGGAACCTTCTTGAATGTCTACTTTAGTGTGAGTTTGATGCAAGTTCCCCCTCTCACTAAAGTGGGGGCTAAATGTAGTGTAGAAAAATGTCATTATTTACATTTTCATACTTAATATAGGAATGGTTAACATTAAAATCCAGACCTAATGTCCCCTTGATCTAGTGTTGAAATGTATTTTCTACATTCACATTGGATTTAGGGCCTTTTAAGCTAAATATACCTAAATTTTCCTTAATTTAATGTTGTAAAGTGTATTTATTTGCACCTTCACGTTAAGTTTAGGACCCTTGTAAGCTAAATGAACTTCATGGTACCTTATATATGGTGGTGTAATGTGTATCCTAAAACTTTCACACTAATCTATAGTTTTATTAATTAATTGGGATTATCTATGTCTTGTTTGGCCCTATTTTACATCCACGAGTCTTATTAAATGCATTTTTCCAAAGATAATCCTGACACTTATCAAATGACCAATATAATAATTGAGTGTTTTGGATCACATGTTTCTTATTTAGTGGTCTAGGACTTATATTCCACCTTGGGTGTATGAATCCCACCTAGGTCTTGGAACCTAATTTTGAAGTCCACCTTAAATAGGACCTATCTTGAAGGATTTCCTAGTTTTGGCCATTGGGACTCATATGCCACTTGTTGTGTATGAGTCCCACTCAAGTTAGGACCTAATTTAAATTTAATTTTTGGTGGTATTTCATCTTCCTAGATCTAATTTTGACTTGTAGTGTTGTAATTTCAAGAAATTTTGCATAAACAATTATAAATACAAGGTTATTTCAATCATTTTCACCTAAGACTTTCAAGAGAGAATTCCTAATAGAAATTTTGTGATTACAATACTTTAATAAGATAATTATAGAGTCTTCAAGAGAATTTATAAGGCATTCAAGGGAATTTTTATTCATCATTTTTTGCAAAAATTAAAGATCCATCATCATGTCAAAGAAATGACGCATCATTCATGTTGTTGAGCTAGTGTTATGATGTAGCATCCAAGATCCATGTCAAACATTGTTTCATATCCAATTCAAGATCAAGATCTACACTATACATGGCCACTTAATGTTATATTGTTGAATTACATCTCAAGACATCATTCAAGGTTTATAGATTCAAGAAAACTGTATTTGAAGCCTTCAAAAGTACCAAAATGAAAAAGTTGTAAATGTTGTCAATGTTGTCAAGACTCATGGAAACTCAGATATAGCAAAAAATATTCATCCAACTTCCATGAAATTTGTGGGAAGGTGCTTATTTGATCCATCTTCAAAGGAATGCAATGTTTCAGTTCAAGATTCTACTCCTAGGACACTTCTCGACAAAACGAGACACTTCATGACAATTTGGGCATATGAGTCCTAGTTAGGGTTTCAAGGAACAATTTATGGGTTTTTTTCCTCTCAGTCTGCAACTCCACATTCCAAACTTTCAGCTCTTCAAGACCCACCTAGTACTCCTATGCCACAACTGGCGTATGAGTCCCATTGAGCATTGAGAGTAAGGATTTTAGGGTTTTAGAGCTTGTTTTGATCACATTTTTCCTCTAGGTGCACCTTTGTTCATTTTCCTCAGTTTGTCATTTTGTATTTCAGTTTCATTCTCTAGGTCATCTTGTTAGGTTTTTCTTGCCATTTACATTTTTTTTCCAAGCCCTAGCTTGGTGATGAGCCCTCTTATTTTCTTTAATAACACCCTTGGAAACCCTATTGTGGATCTCTCTCACCCATTCCATCCTCAGACTAAGATCTCTAGGGTTTACTTGAATGATATTTAGAGAAAAATTGTTGTTCTATGTCCTAAACAATAGAGTCACATTTTTTTACAAATCATGCATGACTCCCAAGATGGGGTTGAGGAAGGCTCTATAGCTTGTAAGATGCTAAATCAAAAAAGAAGGGGTAGAAGGAAGAAATGAAAAGATAACTTTTTCCCTCACCAAGAAGTTAAGAATGACAAAGTAGATCTCCCTAAGTTATTTTAAGCCTTTAGTTTCTCAAATGTAACCCCCCAAGAAATAGAGTCTAATGATTCTTAAATACATATCTTGGTTTATAAGGGGACTTGAACCCCCAGATAGAAAATATAATGTTAGAAGGTTTTTGAATCATATCCAACATAAGGATGTAGTTCTACTCCAAGAAATCAAGGCTATCAATTTTCAGCTTGAAACTAACCTTGACTTTATTTGGAGAGGTGCCACCAATTATGTAATGAATCATGAAAAAGGTAAGGGTGGAGTTGTTATTCTGGTCTCTAGAAAATGGGAAAATTAGGTTAAAATCCAAGGTCTGTCACTGTGCAATAGAGTAGTATGGATCTTGATTGAGAAAGATAATATAATTTTTGGAATCTACTCCATCTATGCCTCAAATGATTATAGGCTAAGGTGTGAGCTATGGGACTAGCTGAGTAAGTTACAAGACATCCCTTAGATCTTTGGAGGGGACTTCAATATGGTTGAAAATATGGAAGTGTGGCATAGAAAATTAGACGCTCTTGAGAAAAAAACAATTTCACACCTAATTTGGACCTACTTTTGAGTACCCTTGCATTATTCATTATTCAAAACAACATCTATAAGCCCCTAAGACCTATCAATTTTTATATAGAGGCTCACTTCACTTAAAAATCATCAAAATCTTCACAAACAACACTTAATTCACTCATATCTTGAAAAAACCACCTCCAAAAACCACTAGTGGGACCCATTCGCCACCTTGGGGAAATGAGTCCCCTCTAGTGGGACCCATTCACCAAGGGTCGTGAATGAGTCCCTTTTGGGGAAAAACTCAATTTTGAGTAGGAATTGAATAAATTTAATTTAATTTTTCAATGGATGTCAGCCTCTTAGGTCTCAATAACAAGAAAATTAGGTGTTGATGCCTATAAATACACATTTTAGGTCATTTTTCACATCTATTTGTCATTTTTATAAAGCAAAATTAAAAGTCAAGTATTAAGAATCTTCCACAATAAGTTTCATTAGAATTTTCTATAGAAAACTTGAAGCTTTAGGGCAAAAAACTATGGATTTTTCAGGTCTTCAAGCTCACTTCTCATTCAAGATTCAACATTGTAAATTGGGTTGATGATGGATGCCTATGGAGAATCATGGAGAAATCTAGGTTGAGGAGATGCAACTAGCCATCTTCCATTTTCTCTCTATCTTCAAATTTAAGGTTTGCATTACATTTGCATGTCATTGATATGTTGCAGGGTATCTAGGATTGAAATCTTGCATCATTCAAATCACATTTATTCATCTTATCTTAGCACATTAGAATAGGTTTTTGTCATACTTTAGATTTTTCTAGTCTTAAACACACTTAAGGATAGGGTTTTATGTAGATTTTTATCCATTCAAGGTTTGATTACCCAATTAGGGGTTTGACCAAGGTAAACTTCCCATTAGACAACAAACTTTAAGTTGTTTTGTAGGTATTTTCCAAGATTCCAATCTAGGTTTCCATCAAGAAGTATTGTGTAGGTAACAAGGTATAGGTATGAGATTTGAATTTGTAGAAAATTGAAAAAGGACTAATTCCACTAGAGGTGGTTGTCAGAGTTAAATGCAGATTCCAATACCCATTTAGCATAAACCAATTTCTAGCCAGAAAATCATGACCTGGGACTGATTCACCCAGGGTGGTGAATGAGTCTCAGTCAACCAGAAATTCAACTTTTCTAGATTTTCAGAGTTGTTTCCAGTCTTCATCAGTTTTACAGGTGCACATATTGTAATTCATAGCTTTTTGTTTAGTTCTCTTTGTATTTGTGTGCATCTTTTAAAGTCTTTTGCAAACATCACTGTGTTTTCAAACATTGCATGTTTCATTAGTTTTTCATTCATAATCAATCAATTTCATCACTTTTTTGTATATAGATCATTGCATTTAGCCATGTAATTACATAATGCATACCTTAGTTTTAGTGAACCACCACATTTTTTGGGGTGTATCTCTCTCCTTTTAGGTGAAAAACCCTAAGAGTGGAAGAGAAGCCCATAGAACAACAAAAACTGTTGGTTCATTTTGGTGAACCTGCATATCGAACGTAATCATTTTTTTTATTTTCATTTGCATTTACATCCTAGGAATCAATTGCATTGGCTTTTTCATTTTTTTCGCATCCTAGCATTTATCAAAATTGCATTAGTGAAACTATCATTTAGAGGTCATTATTGTGTTTTATTGTATCAAGTCATTGTAAAATTATGCATTTCTAATATTTCTTTGTATTCTCTAGACCTAAACACATAGAAAAAAGTCAAAAAAAAAATAAAATTAAAAATACCTCTCCTGGGACTCATTTTCCGGCCTAGATGACAGTGCACTTTTTGCATCAATATTTGTAGAATTTAGTTTCCTACTTTATACTTTTTTTTTTGGTACAATTCCTTTTTTTCTTTTAGTTCATTTATTTTCTGTTATATCTAAATCATTTGTATAAGCATCATTTCCTTTCATGGAGTTTATGGATAGCATTATATTTTTGCAAGTTTCATTTTTAGCGCTAGTACTTAGTTCCTTTAAAACATATTCATCAATACATAAAAACATAAAACCACAAACATCCAACCAGCCCTTCAAACAAATGATTCAATTTAGAAACACCATCTCATCCAATCCTCTTAGTAGTGATGATGTAGACAAGTTAGATGAAGCCTTTGAGGACTTCCTCTCACTCATTTCATCCTCTAAAGCTTTCCATGAGAAGCCTAAACCAATTAACGATAACTTATCTCTCAAACCTTTTAGTCATGATGAATTTGACTTGTTAGATGAATCCCTTCAGGACTTCATCTTTCCTACATCATCCACGAAGGTTGGTTGTGACCAACCTACAACAAAGAACATTAATAGGGTATGAGAAGGATCATGATGGGCCAAAAAGTGGCGATATGATGGGTATGTGTAGGGTATGTGGCTGACGACCTTTTTTTTACCAAAAATTGATGAAACAAAAAGGGTTTTTAAAGGAGATTCTCAGCTTTCCACCAATATAAATTATGCTTTAATTTTAATTTAATAAGTAATTATTATTCATTTTCTATTTAAATTATGACTAAAGTCATGATTGATAGGTTGATTGAAAAATCTATAGCTTTCAAAAGGTATCATATTTTTTGAATCCGAAACATGCATCCCATTTTATGCTTTGCATACTATAGGATTAAAAAAAAAAGAATTAAATTTTATGAATTTTTGACCAATTAAGGTGGTCAAACATACGATTTTTTATATTTTTTAAAAGTTGTAATAAAAAATTCATAATTAATTATTTACTTGGAAAAAAATTACAAAAAATATGTATCACATCCGGACATAAGTCCTCTACTTATATCTAAAATATTATAAAAAAATATTATCATTTTATTGTGGTTAGGGTGGTCAGACAAACACCTACTTTTTATTTTTTCTCTAAAATTTAAGTACTACTACATTGAAATTTCAAATTTTCACCAAATAGTTTTAAAAAAAAAAAAACCTAGTAGTTTAGAAACTACATTCTATTTTCTACAAATTCTATTCTTACATATTTTTAAAATAATATAGATAACTTATTCAAATTTTTATGTCAAGTTGCCTAACTCTGATTTTTCTGAATTTTTTGCCACTTAAGGGCTTGTTTTTTCCATGATGATCGTGCACATACCCAATATATCTAAATATTTCCATGAGAAACCTAAACCAATTGATGATAACTTATCCCTCACACCTTTTAGTCAAGATGACCTTGATATGTTAGATGAAGCCCTTTAGGACTTCATCTCATCTAAATCCTCCACTAAGGTTTGTTGTGAACAATATAAAACTAAGGATATTAATGTGATTCAACCTCAACTTGAGCATTCTTTTCCCACCTTCACATAAAATTCATCCTTCAAATAAACCCGATTTTACTCTTTACCCACCTAAACCTGATGTTTTTTGGCAATCAAGTAATATTACTCTTTCTCATACATATAATACTTGAAACAATTCGTAAACACTACAACCAACCCCACCCTCTTTTCTTTTACCTAATCCACCTAGTGCTTCTTGCTTCCCCTCACACACAAAGGAGTATGATCTCATTGAACAACTCAAAAATACTCCCACCAAGATTTCACTTTGGGATTTACTTCAAAATTCACCAAATTATCACACTATCCTCCAGATGGAATTACAACACATAGTGGTTCCTCCTAGTACAACTCCAATTGATGTGGCAGCTTTAATACATGGAATGAATAAAGTTAATCTAGACATTACTTTCCATCAACATGAGCTCCCTCCTTTAGAGTTGTGCAAACAGAATGAAGGCTTTATGATAATTTTTCAATTCAATCAAATAGGTATCAAAAGAACCCTCATTGATAATGGTTCTGCCATTAATGTGTGTAGTGTGAATCTCCTTGATAGATTGTGCATTGACAAGTCACAAATAAAACCTAATTCCCTATCCATTCAATTATTTGACAATACAACAAAGCAACTGCTCGGTGTAATCACTTTTCCTACTACAGTTGGGGTGGCTACTATGTAGACTCCTATTCATGTCATTCCTTATGATCTTTTGTATAATCTTCTTTTAGGAAGACCATGGATTCATGAGATGAATGCAATGCCTTCAACCCTTCATCGCATAATGAAATATGTCTATAACAACAACATTTATCAAGTTGAAACAAACCTCAAGCCTAAAATTTTGTTACACCTTGAAAAAGGAACCACAAGTCCTTTGAATACATTAATTCCAACATCCCATATAGAACCTCTCAAAATTAAACAAGATGAGGAATCGGTGTCAAAATTATTTGGTGATGATTGGGGATCCTTAGAATTCACACCTTTATTTATGGGTGAATACGTAATCACACAAAAAAGGGATCCAAAAAAGAACAACCAATCATCATGTCAACTCATAATTTATAAAAATCCTTCTCAAGCATCTATCTCCTCTACTTTGGAAGAAACTAAAACATACACAACAAATTTTGATTTGATAGATTATCAACATCCCCCTAATCTGAAGGAAATGGAAAGAATTTATGGGAAAGGCTATAAACTTGTAAAATAATTAGGATATACTGGAAAAGGGTGTGGAAAGCACAAACAAGGTATTCACATCCCTATAGAACCTAATACACAAGATACAAAAATTGGGTTGGGATATTCTTTTTCTAAGATGACAAAAGCAACTCAACGACCATCTTTGAATTTAAACACTATTACATATCAACCAAAACACAATCTCACAATCAAACATCTTGAATTGCTTGATATGAGTTTATCACCATCATGACAGTATGTTGATAGTGATGACACTATAAAAAAAATGTTAGGAATCTATGATAATACATCCTCTACCACTTCCATGAAACAGGTTACTTGTGTTGTGATAATTACCAAGCAAAAAGATAGTGATATCATTGAAGAACCATATGAACCTAAAGTTCCTAAGTATAATGTACTCCCCTTAGGAGATACAATTGATGTGCCAATGGACATATATGATAAAGAAAAATTTATTAATATTAGGAAGTTCCTTGACAGTGAAGAACAAATGGACACTACAACTTTACTTCATGATTTTCCTAAAAAATTTGCTTGGAAATATTCTAATATGTTAGGAATTGACCCAAAAATTGTGACACACAACATCGTCCTTGCTGAAAATACTAAGCCCATTCACCAAAAGATATATAAAATTCACCCTAACATAGCCTTGCATGTTAAAGAAAAGCTTGAAAAACTCCTTGACGCAGGCTTCATTCGACCTATTGATTATTCTCCTTGGATCTCAAAAAAATTCACTGTTGCTAAACCCAATAATCATATTAGGATATGAACGAATTTTTGTGACTTGAAAAAAGCCTCTTTAAAAGACAATTTTTTGTTTCCTAATATAGACAGGATCATGGATTCAACTGTTGGACATTCTTTGTTGTTATTCATGGATGGATTTTTTGTTTATAATCAAATCTTTATCAACCCACAAGATTAATAAAAACCGCATTTACAACCGTTTGGGGAAAGTTTTGTTCAGTTGTGATGCCTTTTGTATTAAAGAATGCTCGCACAACTTATCAATGAGTGATGACATTGATATTTCATGATTACATACATAAAATCTTGGAAGATTATGTTGATGAAATCCTTGCTAAATCCTTAACATGACAAGACAATGTAAATTTTCTTCGAAAAATATTTGAATGAATACGTAAATATAACATGTGACTAAATCTGAAAAGGTGTGTCTTTGGCATAGATAGTGGAAAACTTTTGGGGTTTGTCAAATCTCACAGAGGCATTGAGGTGGACACAAATAAAATTGATGCCATTATTAACATGCCACCTCCTAAGAACATTTCTCAATTGCACACATTACAAGGTTGAATTCAAGCTATCTGTTGTTTCATTGCACCTTTAGTCAATCACACATTACCTTCACACATCTTCTCAAGAAGGATGTACACTTTGATTAGAATGAGGATTGTAAACAATATTTTGAGAGTTTAAAGGAATACCTTGCAACTCCACCCGTTTTACAACCCATTATGCCAAACAAACCATTTATTCTTTACATAGTTGCATCAGCCCATGCCCTTGCAACATTGTTGGGTCAACAAGACAATCATGGAAAAGATTATCCATTCTATTACATCAGTCAAATTTTAATCGATTATGAAACTCGATACTCACCAATTGAAAAAAATTGTTTATCTCTTATATTCACTACTAGTAAATTGTGACATTATTTGCTAAATGCTGAAATACAAGTCATAACAAAATTTGATCCCCTTAAGCATCTTTTAATAAAACCGATCTCTCTAGATGATTAGCTAAGTGGGTGATGCTATTAACTAAGTTTGATCCTAAGTTTCTTTCACAAAAATTAATCAAAGGACAAGCATTAACTGATCACTTAGTTGATGCACCTTCTCCTCTCACTTTACCTAATCATGACTCTTTTCCTGATGATAGTGTCTTGACCACAAATGTTAAAACATGGGAAGTGTATTTTGATGGATCTAAGTGTAGAATAGGTTCCAGTGCTGGAGTGGTATTAATTTCACCTGATACAAATCCTATTCCCTTTTCCTATCAATTAAATCTCCTATATACAAATAACATAGCTAAATATGAGGTATTAATTGTTGGATTGTGAGCTGCTTTAACCATGGGTGCTAAAGATATCAATATCTTTGGTGATTCACAATTAGTAATCAAACAAATCAATGAGAGATATCAAACTAAACATTACAAATTATAAAAGTACAAGGATCTTACAATGAAACAATTAGAGAATTTTGAGTCATTCACCATTGATAACATCCCACAAAAAGTCAATTGACATGTGGATGCAATGGCTAGTGTAGCCTCTCTTATATCCCCACACGATCCTTCAATAGACTTCAACTTTGTTATTCACCCAATCATGAAACCTTCGATTGCTACCCAATTAGAAGATATTTTAACAACTCAAGAAGACTCACAAGAATGGTATGACACAATATACACTTATTTAAAAGATGGTACCAATTCCAAGCCCACAACAACAAATACTCAAAATCGTTTATACAAACTAATAGTCAAATATGTAATCCTCACCAGTGTGTTGTATAGAAGATCCTTCAATAGTCTCTTACTAAGGTGTCTTAGGGAATCTAAAATTCCTATAGCCCTTGACCAGGCTCATGCTAGTGCCTGTGGAAGTCATTTTGGAGGACAACCATTAGTGCAAAAACTCATCTGTATGGTTTATCATTAGAGATATATGGAGAAAGATTGCTTTTCTTACGTTAAACAATGTCACAAATGTCAAGAACATAGAAATATGATCCATACCCACACTTCTAAGCTTCATTCCCAAATTCCCATTTGGTCATTTTCAATATGGGGATTGGATCTCATTGTAAAAATTTCACCATCCTCCTCTGTTGGACATACATTTATCATAACAAAAATAGACTATTTTACAAAGTGGGTGGAAGCTATTCCTCTTTGATCTACACATGCTAAAGTAATTTATCATTTCATATTGAAACACATAATTGCTCACTTTGGACTTCCATCCACAATAGTTTCAAACAATGGAACCCCATTTAAGAATAATGATGTAAAGAAATTTCTTGAAACATTCAACATTCAACATCAATTTTCCAAACCATACTATCTACAATCCAATGGACAAGCTAAAATCACTAATAAGATTCTTGAATGAATCCTAAAGAAAAATAATAACAAACATCATAAGGATTGGCATACACAATTACATTATGTGCTTTGGGCTTATCAAACAAGTGTTAGATTATCCACGGGAACTACACCATGTAACCTTGTTTATGGTACTAACATGATCATGCCCTTGGAGCTAGAAATTCCTACATTGTGAATTGTTCTTGAAGACCTTATTGATGAAGCCATTTATAAAGAACAACTATTGCATCAACTTGAAATTCTTGATGAAAAGTGCATTAACACTCTTGAGCATCTTTGGGCTTACATTAAACAATTACAATGAAAGCACAATACCCATGTCATTCCTCACATTTTTTGTTAGGGAAATTTTGTTCTCTATGAGAATCAAAGAAATACTCACACTGACCATGAGGACAATGATAAATTCAACCCTAATTGGTTAGGACCTTACATAATCGATACCAGTTATGGGTCTAGTGCTTACGTGTTAACAGAGCTTGATGGAATACCCCTTAAGGAACCTATTAATGCCACACATTTGCATCAGTATTACCTCTAAAATCTTTGAATAGTATGATTGATAAAGAAGTGTTGCCTAAAGTTATTTGGTTACATTCTAAATAACTTTCACATTGCTTCACTCTTCACAACTAATCATGTGTTTGTCTTGAACACTAAAGTGATTATTTAATTTTATAATTACTTTAGGCTTCATACTATTCACACTCATGTTGTGTTAAGTTAGATCCTTATATGAACTATAGGTGTATCTAATTTAACATACTCTCTTTAATTTAACAATGTTGTATCTAAAGTGAAACTGAAATATGTTTACATTAGATCACATCAATAATGTTAAATCATGTAGACATTAATTAAATAATTTTACAAGTAATTTAATTAATCACATTGCCATTTAACATTCAAACACATTAAGACATATTGAAAACCATCAAATTCTCATGTATATATATATCAAAAAATTTATCTACATCTCACCATAATATATAATATCACCACAGTCTATGAGAACTAGACCCCTTGGGCTCCAGTACCCATGATCTAGTCCTTAGATGTTGTGAGATGGTCATGTGTGATCATGATCATGATCCCCTGACTCTGAGTGCATACTCTAGACCCTGTACTCGCCCAAGAGCCATAGGACACTCCTCTTCCATATGATCTCTCTCTTCCCATAGCTATGCTATTTTTGCATTTAGTCTCTCCACCTTTGCTAGAGTCTACAATGATTATCTTGTGGTCTCAGCTTGATGGATTCATCTCCTCATGCTCTCATAAGCTACTTGTAGCCTTGTGAAAGCTCTAAGTGACTTTGGCTCCTCCACCACGATTGGTGGGGGCACATAATTAGGGTCCATCTCATCCTTATCGATGGATGTAGGAACTATCTCTATGGCAACCTGACGATAGAACTCTCTCCAATCTCTTATTGCTCTTGCAAGGTGGAAACAATAAAAAATTAGTAAACATCACTGTGATGTATATATATAAAGCATAAACACTAAAGTACATGCATAAAACTAAATTTCATCACCTATATCTCTTGTCGGCTGAGGGATATCAACCTAATCCTCTATAGGGGGCATGGAGGACATGCTAGCCTCTCTCAGATCATGGGTCTTGATGTTTGATGTAGCTACTAAACGTGATATGGTCAAATGAGTGTGTGATTAATCTCCATGCTCGTGTTGATCCTCAACTACTATCTCATCACCCTTTCTTAGGGGTGGCTCCTCCTCATACTCCTCCTCATCCTTGTCCTCCTCTCCTCCATCTTGATCCTCATAGTTAGGATCAACATCTAAATCATACTCATCATTGATAACATCAGTAAATATATCTTCCACCCTATATCGTACATCCTCGGCTCTATCCTCTCACTCATCTCCCTCATCTAGTGTTGGTCTTGCATCACCTATAGGGACATCCATGGAAAATATAGGACTTGGTCATTTCACTAACCCCCACACCTCATGCTCATCTGAGCTACCGACGTCATCAGTGTCAAAAACTAGTTTCCGATCATGATTTGAATCATCAGAGTCACTCTAAACAACATGTTTTATAGTAAGTTGAATGGTATCACCTATCCTTCTATAACTCCACACTAATCTCCTAATGAAGGGGCACTCCCTCGGTGGTGTCTACACCCGCCCAAACTATTGCATGACTCGACCATAATAGAAAGGACGTATAAATAGTCATGTCAACTACCTAAGAATCTATCCATCTACATCCTCCTCAACTATCTTGTGGGATCTAGCCACTGTAGTGTGAGTAGATAAGGTCTCCAAAGGATCTCATCCTCCTCAAACCATTCAAATCTCACCCTCCAAAAATGAAAGTCTCCATACTGCCACAAGTTTCATTAAGGATAGTCAAAGGATCATGGATATCCTACGACTATAGTGCATGGTAAACTGATAGACCTAGTACATGTAGTACAGTCGAGGAACCACACCTGTAGAAGCATGTAGTGCACCATACTATTGATCTCTTGAAAAACAAATTAGCCAAGATCATAATAAAGATGCGCTAGGATACAACATCCCCAAGCATAGACTGTCTTGTGCTTTTCCATCCCGTGAATCAAGTGTACCAATCCTCTATCTAGGTGTGTCACTTGTCCATACTAATTGAGTACCAGATCCATCGTATGCATCATAATTTGTCTCACTATGGGAGCTCATGAATATAGTAGCATGTGAAGCTTGATTCATGCACTCATGCACTCATCATGAACAAGTCCATCCAAGCAATACTGCATGTCCACCTTCTCATGAAATGACCAATCTCCCCATAAATATACCTATTCTCCTTGAATAGGAACTTGGAGAATCCAGTGTACATCCTCTAAGGTGATGGTCATCTCCCTGGTCAAAAGGTGAAACATACAAGTGCCAGCATCCCAACACTCACATAGGGCCATCAACATGGCATCGTGGTATCTCATAGGTGACATAAAATATGCTCAATAAATGCCTATTGCATGAAGATTCTTTATCTTTTCTACTGACAGTGATGGAGCTAAATCTCTAAGAGAACTAATATGTCTCCCCCCGAGCCATTTTTTTGATCAGGCAGGTACCTATCAAATCACAACAATATGCTCTAAAATTCATCTAATATCTTTAATTTTTAAATTATTCATCATGCAAGTGTGTTAAATTCTATCTAGTGTGATTTTCTAAAGGACTTGGACACTTTAGAACCCTTTTGGGACACTTCACAAAGAAACAGGACACTTCGCAAAGAAATGGGATACTTCACGAAGAAATTGGACACTTTGTGAAGAAACATGACACTTTTTGAATAAAAGGGACACTTCGCAAAGAAATGGGACACTTTGAAAACTTTTTTTCTAAGATCCTAAATTAACCTATAAATACATTAAAAATCATTAAACCATTGTAAAATCACTAAGTGAAATTTCCAGAATTGACTCACCTCATGGTACAACTCATTGTGTGCCACTTGCTCTCGAAGCTCATCTAGTTGTGAAGGCATGTAACCTCATCTACTAGGAATCTTCCTGTCTCACTCATCACTCTCAAGCTACAAGAAGTTAAAATGCAATAGTAAGTGACAAATGACTCTCCTTTACCTCTTTTCACCTATTTTCATTACTTTTCCTCTTATGCATTAAAATAGGGTTATTTTCTTTCTTAAGAATTAATAAAGTACATTTCCTTCAAAACAACATAACAAGAGCTAGGGAAAAAATTTTCAACATCGTTTGATGCATTGGAATCTTGATTCGGCACCCAACGTCATCAATTTTTTATCATTACATGGCATGGTACTTGGAAATTCCTTATGGTATGATGTTCCTTATTCGACATGGCAAGAGTGCTACCATGATTCCACCTCTATAAAGCAAGAAAAATCAAGGGAGGGCATACATCTACCCTTACATTTGATTTCTATAAGTTAGATAAAAGGAATTTTGGAAAATTAACAAATTTGTGTTGTAGGATGTTGTTCCTAATGTTGTGGTTTTGTAGATAACTACACTAGGGGCTTCATTCTCCCATATTTTGAACAAGTATCCTTTTATGTAATAAAGTGCATTTTTTAGAGTCCTTTAGCCTACATATGCACGTAGAGTCATATGGGCACTGAAGTGGGGGCTAAATGTGGCATAGAAAATTGGACATTCTTGAGAAAAGAGACAATTTCAAAATTAATTTGGACCTACTTTTGAGTACCCCTACATTATTAATTCTTCAAAATATCATTTATAGGCCCCTAAGAAATATCATTTTTTATCTAGAGGCCCATTTCACTTTAAAATCATCAAAATTGTGACAAACACCATGTAATTCACTCATATCCCAAAAACCCACCTCCAAAAACCACAAGTGGGACCCATTCGCCACCTTGGGGGAATGAGTCCCCTCTAGTGGAACCCATTTTCCAAGGGTGGAGAATGAGTCTCTTTTGGGGAATAATTCAATTTTGAGTGGGAATTTAATTAATTTAATTTAATTTATTAGCGGATGTACGCCTCTTAGGTCTAAATAACGGAAAAATTAGGTGTTGATGCATATAAATTCACATTTTAGGTCATTTTTCACATCTCTTAGTCATTTTTAAAAAGAAAAATCAAAAGTCGGGTATTAAGAGTCTTCCACAATAAGTTTCATTAGCATTTTCTACAGCAAAGTTGAAGCTTTAGTGCAAAAAACTAGGGTTTTTGCAGGTCTTCAAGCTCACTTCTCATTGAAGATTCAACATTGCGAAGGGTTGATGATGGATTCCTATGGAGAATCATGGAGAAATCTAGGCAATGAGGAGATGCAACTAGCCATCAAATCACACCTAAAGACTTGTTTTCAAAGTGATTCCATCTTCCAATTTCTCTCTACCTTTAGATTTATGGTTTGCATTAAATTTTCATGTCATTTACATTCATTTGATATGTTGTAGGATTTCTATGATTGAAGTCTTGCATCATTCAAATCACATTTGTTCATCTTATCCTAGCACATTAGAATAGGGTTTTGTCATACTTCAAATTTTCCTAGTCTTAAACACACTTAAGGCTAGGGTTTTATGTAGATTTTTATCCATTCAAGGTTTGATTACCCAATTAGTGGCTTTACCAAGGAAATCCCCCTATTAGACAACAAACTTTAAGTTGTTTTGTAGGTATTTTCTGAGATTCTGATATGGGTTCGCATCAAGAAGTAATTTGTAGGTGACAAGGTACAGGTCTAATATTTGAATTTGCAAAAAAATTTAAAAAGGGTTGATTTGCCATGGATGGTGAATGAGTCCCACTAGAGGTGGTTGTCAGAGTTAAAATTTTAGTACCCATTTAGCAGAAACCAGTTTCTAGGAAGAAAACCCTAACCTAGGATTGGTTCGCCTAGGGTGGCGAATGAGTCCCAGTCAACCAAAAAGTCAACTTTTCTCACTTTTTAGAGTGGTTTTCTATCTTCATCAGTTTTACAGGTGCACACATTCTAAGTCACAACTTTCTATTTAGTTCTATTTTTATTTGTGTTCATCTTTTTAAGTATTTTGCAAGCATCACTATGTTTTCAAACATTGCATGTTTCATTTGTTTTGCATTCATAATCAATCAATTTCATCACTTTGTTGCATCTAGATCATTGCATTTAGCCATAATTACATCATACATATACCTTAGTTTGAGTGAACCACCACAATTTTTTGGGGTCTATCTCTCTCCTTTTAGGTGAAAAACCTAAGAGTGCAAGAGAAGCACATAGAACAACAAAAAATTTTGGTTCAGGAAGATAAATTTAGTGGATGTGATATGTGATGGAAAGGGAAGGGTATGTGCAGGATCATAATGGGCCAAAAAGTGGCAATATGATGGGTATTTGTAGGGTATGTGGCTGATGACTTTTTTTTACCCAAAATTGATAAAACAAAAAGGGTTTTTAAAGGAGATTCTTAGCTTTCCACTAGTATAAATTATACTTTACTTTTAATTTAATAAATAATTATTATTCATTTTCTATTTGAATTACGACTAAAGCCTTGATTGATAGGATGATTAAAAAATATATATATCTTTCAAATGGTATCACATTTTTTGAATCCAAAACATGCATCACATTCTATGCTTCACATACTATAGGATTAAAAATAAAAATAAAAAAATTATGAAGTTTTGACCAAGTTAAGGTAGTCAGACATATGAGTTTTAATATTTTTTAAAATTTGTAATAAAAAATTCATACTTAATTATTTACTTGGAAAAAAATTACAAAAATATATGCATCACATCCAGACATGAGTCCTCTACTTATATATAAAATCTTATAAAAAAATACTATCATTTTATTGTGGTTAGGGTAGTCAGATAGATACCTACTTATTTTTTCCTTGAAATTTAAGTACTACTGTATTGAAATTTCAAATTTTCACCAAATAGATTTTAAAAATAAAAAAATAAACCTAGTAGTTTAGAAACTACATTGAATTTGCTACACATTATATTCTTACATATTTTTGAAATAATATAGATAACTTATTCAAATTTTTATGTCAAGTTGCCTAACTCTAATTTTTCTGAATTTTTTGCCACTTAAGGGCCTATTTTTTCCATGATGATCCTGCACATACCTGGAAGAGAATATTTTTATAGTATAAAATGAAGAATAGTCTCAAATAGTTCAACCCCATAGAAGGGAAAAGAAAGGATTAAAAAAACATTTGGTTCACTTGGTGCAACTACCAAAAAGGAGCTAAAAGGAATCATTGCAGGCTAGGAAGGTTCTATGCCAACAAAAATACTTTCCAATTTGGCATGGTTGATGAGATCAACACAAAGGTTAAGGTTACTTCATGGATGATATCTAACAACCACCCTATCACTGTCAAGATCTTGATTGATATTGAGCAAGCTGATGACATTAAGAAAGATAATAAATTTATGTTAAACACTAGACTGCTAGCCAATGAGGACTATTATGATGTTGTCATAACAGTTAGAGGTATCAACAAATGGATGCTTAAAGATCTCTCACACATTGAATGGTGAAATGCCAATGTTTTAGCTTGGAAAAAAATTCAAACTATTGGTCAAAAATGGGTAAAGGACCAGAGGAGATTAGAGTGCTCACTCCAAGAGTAGCTTCGAATTGTTGAATCTTCAATTCAAGATGATCTAAAGAATATATTCCTAAATTTACTTCTGATTTCAGTCAAAGGTGAGCCTAGGAAAGTGAAATACATTAAAGATAAATGGGAAAAAGAAAGGGAAAGAATGAATTGGGTTGCACATTGAGGCAAAGGTTTAAAATAATTTAGTATTTTGGAAACTAAGCAATCAAAGGAGTAGATAAATCTGCTTTGGCATAATGATTCCCTGGTGAAGAATGCCAAGGATATACAAAACTACTCTTTACAATTCTACAAGCAACTTTTTACCTCTTAGTGCAACAACTCATTCAATGACAAGGTAAGAGAGGACTACAAGGCACTAATCCCTAAGAAAAAATTTCAGCATTAATTTGTTGAACTAAATAAGAAAATATCATTGGAAAAAATAAAAAATGTTATACTTGCTCTTAAAAATGATAAATCCCTAGGGGCTGATGGAATCCTAGCATATTTTTCCAAAAATAATATAAAGTGGGTTTCTAAATATCTTCCTCAGATGTACCTAATACTTTGCTAAATGTATCCTATAATTTTTTTGCAAAGGCTATTGCATTAAGACTTGCAAAACTACTCCCCAAGATTCTTAATAATATGTAAATAGGCTTTATTAAAGGTAGAGACTGTTAAAAGAATTGAAAAATTGAAGGTGTTGTCATTGATGTCAATCGGTCGGTTAGTTATCTACTAGTTGTTGTTGGTTGTATATGTTGAGGATATTGAGAAAATTGTAATAAATATATGTTGTAAGTGTTCTGTGGTTGCTTCATGAACCATTGATTTTTGGCTCCTATGGACAACTCTTGCTCTTCTAGGGTTTTTCACCTAAAAGGAGAGAGATAGGAGAAAAAATGATAATGGTTCATTCAAATAATGTTGTGTGACTTTTTCTATAAAAATGAAGTTAACTAAATGTAATTGACTGATTTAAATGAATGAAAATGAATACCAAAGTGAAGTTTAAGCTATGTTTGAAATACATTATATAATGCAATAATGAACTAAATGAAGAAAATATGTTGAACAAAAAGAAAAGGGATGAATCTGAGTGCACCTGGGTGAATTTTGATGAATCTAAAATGTTGTGGATTTTGGTTGAAATCACTGATTTTCCACAGTCGGACTCATTCGCCCAGGGTGGTGAATCAATCCTCCTCATGGTGAAAAACTTTCGAAAACAAGTTTCTGTCTGAAAGGATCCAAAATATGACAAAATTCAGATTTTCAGTCATAAGGTCGAACTCATTCACCATAGGTGGTGAATCAATCCTCTCCCAAATTTCTAAAAAATTAGGAGACAACTCTGCAACACCAAATTTGGAAATCACTACTTGTCGGGTTGTCAAAGTCAATTCTACAGGAAATGGATAGAAAACCTTCTCCAAGCTTGAAATAGACTTCAATTGACTTGAAGCACCTAGTTGACCTGTAAACCAATCTTCAACACCAAAAATCTTGTCAAATCTACATACCTAAGTCTACAAACAAACATGCAATAGGGGGAAAATGGTTTAAGGTTAGTGAATAGGGGTTTTCCTTGGTGAAACCCCACTTTTGGTAATCAAACCTTTAATAAAATAATGAAATGCAAAGGAATGATAAAATAACAACATGAAAATGCTATCAACTTACCAAACCCTTGATGATGCAAATCTGAAGTGATGTCAATGGTTGCTTCAAAGTGCTTGAATAGTGCTTGAAAAGATGTAAAATGCTTGAATGCTTGAAATATGAGATGGAATGCTTGAATGGATGAGGAGATTGTACGAGATGTAAAATGGGGTGAAAATAACTTATTTATACACACTTGTGCCTTAGTTACCCATTCATACCTCATCACAGGCTGACATCAGATGCTTTTGAATAAAATCCTTAAAGGAAATTTAAAATATTTTGAATTTGGGGCCAAGGGGGACTCATTCGCCACCCATGATGAATGGGTTCCACCTAGGAGCTAAAAAATGTGTCAAGAAAAATGTTGCATTTAATGTTTATTTGTTGGGATAATACTAAAAAATACACTTAATTAAGCATATGAGATCATAAAGGGGTCAAATAAAGCATAAAAAAAGGGATAAATAGTGAAGATGTACCTAGAAAAGCATGAAATCTTGTTACAAGACTTTACAACACTTCAAAATAGGACTTTTTGATGAATTAAAAGGTGACTTTTAGGTGAATTGTAATTAATAGAATCTAGAAGAATGTAGAAATGTCTTACAACTCCTTACAACACCTTAACAAGACATCGTTCTTTGAATTTTAGTACCTAAATAAGCATGTTAAAGCCATGTTGCAACATAAAATCAAAGCAAAATAGTTCCAAAACCTTGAAACAAGACCTAAAAGGCCATGAAAATGACAAGGGGCCATTTTTCTATGACACTTCATTTTTTGGTTTGAATTTGCTCCTATGGTTGTGCAGTTCAGATATGTTGTTCATGGTTGTGAGAAGGTGTTATATTCAGATTCTTGGTTGCTGGTTTGTGGTATAGTGTAAGTTGTGTTCACCAGTTGTGAACTATAGTTCTCTTTGATTCTAATTGAGGTTTGAGAGAAATGGTACTGGTCCGGATTTCTCTTTGATGAACTCTTATGTCATATGGTTCTAAAGTTAAATTCCCCATATTGTATTGAAGTTAGTTTCGACATTTGGAAAATTTGTGCTTAATGGTTCTATGTGTTTTACACTAGTGTGGTCAACCTTGTGTGAAATACTACTTTCGAGAATGATGAAGCGTGTGGTTGTGTTTCCCTCATTCTAATTCCACCCTAGGATTTTTTGGAGTTGACCTAATTTGAATTTGGATTTGGATAGCCAACTTTGGATATGTTTCAAAGTTGAAGATAGTATAAATACAAGATGAGTTACTAATGGAAAATATAGAAGAGCAAAGAAGAAGCATGATAAGAGAAAAGAGATAGTGAAATTTTGTGCGACATTGATTCTATTCAATAAGAGTTTGTGTTGATAATGTGGGAGATCAATGAGAAGCTTAATGTTGAGTTTCTGGATGTAGTGAGCAGAAGTCAAACTTTATCATTCATGCAAGTAGATCGAGTGACAGTGGTGGAATCCTTTGTTGCATTGGGATTGTAGTCTCTCTGTAAAAAGTCTTCTTTTTCTTATATGTATCTTTGAGGTAGTGAGCCCTCTAAGTTTTAGCCCTATTGGACAGTGAGTCCTTGTACTGGACAGTGAGTTCTTGTTCTAGACAAGGAGTCCTTATTTCAGGAAGTGATCCTTTTTGTAATCAATTTTGATATTCTCTATAGTGTGAGTTAATCCTCACTGTGGTTTTTCCTTCATTGGTTTTTCCACATAAATCTAGTGTTATTATTTTTATGTGTTGGATTTGAGTTTCTACATTGGCATTTGATGATTAATTATTTAAGCAGTATTAAGTATTAGTTTCAGTGACTGAATTAAAAGTCAAATTATGTGATAACTGATTCACCCCCCTCTCAGTTTTCCTATTCAACAATTGGTATCTGAGTGCAAGGTTCCTTGGTGAAGAGTTTAACTTCTTGAGGAAGGTCTAGGATGGTTGGAAAAATGGTTTATGATTCTCCAAGGTTTGATGGAACTAACTATGGTATCAGGAAAGTATTAATGGAAGAACATCTAGAGTATTGCATATATGATGTGGAGAAATCTTACAAAAATCCTTACAATCCTCCTGCTAATGGTCCAAGTACACCTAAAGAGATCAAAGCACATGAAGTGAACAATAAGGAAAATTTCATCTTGAAGAATAGTCTAGTACATTCAAGTTGATTAAGGTTCAAAATTTGAAACTGATAAAGGAAGTTTGGGATGCTTTGGAAAGAGCACATGATGGTGATGAAAGAGTTAAAGAAGTGAAATTATAGAACTTGGAAACATAGTTTGATCTTCTACGTAGTCTAAAGATGAGAATATTAAAGCTTATGTACAAAGATTGGATGAGATAGTGGTCTGAATGAGAGGACTTGGTGCTACTATAGTTGAAGACAAGATTGTAAAGAAGATTCTCAAAACTCTTCCTGATGCTTACAGTGAGAAAGTGAGTGCTATTGAGTAGACTATACATTATAAGATTTTTACTAAGGATCTGCTATTGGGATTTTGATATCTTATGAGATGAGGAAGCCAAGTATAAAGAATGGGTGCAAATCAGAAACTGCCTTTAAAGCTACAAAAGCTAAAGATTCAGATGAAGAAAAATTTTATGAAATAGAAGCAAACCTTGTACAAAGAATGAGAAAAGGCTCTGGTAAGTATTAAGGTAAGTTTCCCTTTAAATTCTTTAGTTGTGGAGAAATAGGTCATTATGCTATGAAGTTTCTAGAAAGAGCTAAAATAAATAAACAATGATATGATCAAGAAAAGAAAGGGAAGAAGATTAACAAAGCTTATTATGTGAATGAGAATGTTAGTATATATGATGAGGATTTATAATATGAAGACCCTAATGACTATGAATGCTTTTTCTTGGTGATTAAGAATGAACCTACTTCTGCTAATTCTTTGAGATGGATAAGAGAAAGCCCTCTGAAGAAGGAGAATAATGAAGGTATGGTTATCTTTGCCCTAAATTCTAAGCAAGAAAATATTTTTTGGGTAGTTGATAGTGGTTGTTCACATCACATGACTAGTGACAATAGTAATTTTTCTAAGCTTGAAAATTATGATGGAGGATTGGTTATGTTTGGAGATGATATTGGTAATAAAATTTGTGGGATAGGTTCAGTAAGTTTTGATGGCAAGCATCATACTAATGATTTCTACTATGTTAAGGGTTTAAGGTATAATTTTTTGAGTGTTGGTCAAATGTGAAAAAAAGGATATGATCTTGTGTTTAAGGATGATAGATGTGAGATCAAGAAAGGATTCAAAACATTGATTGGTATAGGAAATAAATCTAAAGGGAGTAGCTATCAACTTAAAGGTGTTGATGGAAAAAAATTTAACACTTAGATTGATGACAGTTGGTTATGGCATAGGAGAATGTGTCACATGAATTTTGATAACTTGGAAAGGATGGTGTTGTTCTAGCCATGAGATATTTATTGAGAATTACAAAACCTATTAATTATATTTGCAGTAATTGTCAATTTGGAAAGAAATCAAGAAATCATTATAGATCAAAGGAATAGTCCACTACTGGACTACTAGATTTAGTTCATACAAATATTTGTGGTCCTATGAGAGTGATAAGTCTACTTGGTGAAAGTTACTTTATGATTTTAATTGATGATTATTCTAGATATACATGGTTTACATTTCTTAGAGAGAAATCATATGCATTAGATAGATTCAAGGCATTCAAAGCTATGGTTAAAAATGAAGTGGATTTGAAGATAAAATGCTTAAGATCTGATAAAGGTGGAGAATTCACCTCCCATGAGTTTAATTTTTTTTTCGAAGTGCATGGAATAAAGAGATAGTTATCTACCTCAAGAACTCTTCAACAAAATGGATTTGTTGAAAGAAAAAATAGAATAGTTCAAGAGGCTACTAGATCAATGATCACTAAGGCTAGTTTACCAAAAGTTTACTAGAAATAATCTATTCATACTACTATTTATGTATTCAATCAAGTTCAAGCAAGAGAAACTAGTACAAATACTTCGTACAAGCTATGGCATGGAATAATACCTACTGTTAAATATTTTAAAGTTTTTGCAAGTAAATGCTAAATCATAATAGATTAGGAAACTTTGGGTAAGTTTGATGCAAGAAGTGATGAGGGAATTTTTCTTGGATATTCTACTAATAGCAAGGCATATATATGTTTCAATAAAAGACTAGTAAATATTGTAGAGAGCTTGAATGTGAAGGTTGATGACACAATGAAGAATCCTATTGACATTGATGGATATGTATCTGATGAGAATGATTGTGTAAGAATAGAATAATTTGTGGAAGAATAGGAAAAAGATGAGGAAGGGAAGTAGAATGAAAAAAATGAAACAAAAGAAGATGCTCAAGTGACATCCCCTAAGACACCGAAATATGTATAGAAGAATCATTCATGGAGACAAGACAAAAGGAGTGTTAAGCAGAAGCAGAGTTGCTACTAAAGTAAATCTATTTCTAATTTTTGAGATTGAACCAAACATTGTAGGTGAAGTTTGTAAAGATTAAAACTAGAAGGAAGTTATGAAAGAAATTATGTAGATCAAGAATAATAAAAGTTGGGAACTAGTCCCAAGACCGGCAAACAAAATCATCATTAGATCAAAATGGGTATTCAAAAATAAGTTGAATAAGAATGGAGAAGTTGTTAGAAACAAAGCAAGGCTTGTGTGTAAAGGCTAATCACAGGTAGAAGGTATAGATTTTTCAGGAAAAAATTTCTCTCGTAGTAAGAATGGAAGCTATAAGGATGTTCTTCGAATTTTCTACTCATAAAGACTTCAAGGTCTTTCAAATGGATGCCAAGTAAACATTTTTGAATGGTGAACTAGAAGATGAAGTTTATATGGAACAACTAGAAGGATTCCAATTAACAGATCAACCAAATATGGTGTGCAGATTGAAGAAAGATCCTAGAGCATGGTATGTGAGGTTAGATAAGTATTTGATTTAGCAAGGCTTTAACAAGGGTACAGTGGATAGTGATTTGTACTTTAATATTGAAAATGACAGAATCTTGATTATAGTAGTGTATGTTGATGGCATTATCTTTAGAGGAAATGAAACTATATGCAAGAGGTTTACGAAATAAATGTTGAAAGAATTTGAAATGTCTATGTTTGGTGAGATGAATTTCTTTCTTGGGCTAAAGATTAATCAAACAAAGAAGGGAATTTTTATTTCATGGTCTAAGTATGTGAGAGAAATTTTGAAGAAGTTTAGGATGGATGGTTCCAAACTAGTAAGTATGGTAATTGGATGTGAATTGGGAAAAGTTGATGATTCACCTAAGACTAATCAAAGAAAGTATAGATCTATGATTGGACTACTATATTTTAATACTACTAGACCGAATATAATGCATGTTGTATGTCTTGTGGCTAGATTTCAAGAAGACCCTAAGAAAACACATGTTATTGTTGTTAAAATAATTTTTGGATATTTGAATGGCACTCTGGATTATGGATTATGGTATCCTAAATATACTGATTTTACACTTTATGGGTTGGATTATGGATTGGATGTGTAGATGATGGGAAAAATACAAGTGGTTGTTCATTCTTTCTTGGATGCAAATTGGTTGCATGGTCAAGTAAGAAGCAAGATTCGGTCTCGTTTATTTCCAAAGCTAAGTATATTGTTGTTGCATCTTGTTGTAGACAAGTTCTATAGATGAAATAGACATTCAAAGATATCACAGTAGTATATGATGACCCCATTTCTATTTTTTGTGATAATACAAGTGCAATTAACATTTCAAAGAATCTTGTGATGTACTTAAGAACGAAGCATATATCTATCAAATATAATTTCTTGAGAGAGAAGGTGGTGGAGAATGAAGTAAAGCTTGAGTATGTTCCAATGAAGGATCGCGTTACTAATATTTTCATGAAGGCTCTTCCTAAAGATACTTTTGAGTATCTCCAGGAGAATTTGGGGGTTATTTCCCCTCCTTTCTTGAACTAAATTCATATGGAGATGCATCAGTCCTATGGATCTATGGATCTATCTTTCTTCTCGGTTGATGTTTTAGTGGCTACCTCTCAGGGGGAGCAGGTAGTATCAAGTGTTGTCATTATCAGTATTTTGTTTTCATGCCAAAGGAGAAATCAATGTAAAGTATTATTTTTCCTTTGACATTGATGTCAAATAGGAGAAGAAGCATGTAGAAAAGGAAAGAAAGTTTGGGAGAAGCATATATGGGATTATCTTCTAAAGGGGAGAAGGGTATGTGCAAGATCATGATGGGCCAAAAAGTAGCGATATGATGGGTATTGGTAGGGTATGTGGCTGACAACTTTTTTTTTTACCCAAAATTAATGAAATGAAAAGGATTTTTAAAAGATATTCTCATCTTTTCATCAATATAAATTATGATTTACTTTGAATTTAATAAATAATTATTATTCATTTTCTATTTGAATTATGACTAAAGTCCTGATTGATAGGCTGATTGAAAAACATCTATATCTTTCAAACGGTATCACATTTTTTGAATCTGAAACATGTCACATTCTATGCTTCATATACTAGAGGATTAAAAAATAAAATTGAATTTCATGAAGTTTTGACCAAGTTAAGGTGGTTAGACATATGAGTTTTTATATTTTTAAAAGTTTTACTAAAAAAATCATAATTAATTATTTACTTGGAAAAAAATTACAAAAAACTATTCATCACACCAGGACATGACTCCTCTACTTATATCTAAAATCTTATAAAAAAATATTATCATTTTATTGTGGTTAGGGTAGTCAAACAGACACCTACTTCTTATTTTTTCTCTGAAATTTAAGTACTACTACATTGAAATTTCAAATTTTCACCAAATAGATTTTGTTTTTTAAAAAATAAACCTAGTAGTTTAGAAACTACATTCAATTTGCTACAAATTCTATTCTGACATATTTTTGAAATAATATAGATAACTTATTCAAATTTTTACATCAAGTTTCCTAACTCTGATTTTTCTGAATTTTTTGCCACTTAAGGGCCTATTTTTTCCATGATGATCTTGTACATACCTAGAAACAACAAAATGTATTCAAAGCTTGTAGTTTCTCTTTGATGGTTTTCACATCATGTGTTTCCATCAATTACAAAGGGGGATATTGTTACAAGAATGGAAATATTGAAGGTGTTTTGATTGATGTCAACCGATCAGCTAGTTATCTACTAGTTGTTGGTTGTATATTTCAAGGATATTGAGAAAATTGTAATAAAGATATGTTGTAGGTGTTCTATGGTTGCTCCAATTTTTGGTATGGATTTACTCTTGTGGTTGTGAGAAGGTGCTATATTCAGATGCTTGGTTGTTTATTTGTGGTATAGTGTAAGTTGTGTTCACTAGTTGTGAACTATGGTTCTCTTTGATTTTGATTGAGGTCCAGAAGAAATGGTGTTGGTCCACATTTCTCTTTGAAGAAATCTTATTCCATATGGTTCTAAAGTTTAGTTACCCTAATTGTATTGAAGTTAATTTTGACATTTGGAAAGTTTGTGGTTAATGGTTCTATGTGTTTTACACTGATGAACTGACCTTGTGTGAAATACTACTTTTGAGAATGATAAAGCATGTGGTTGGGTCACCCTCATTCTAATTCCACCCTAGGATGTTTTGGTGTCAACCTAATTTGAATTTGGATTTGTATAGCCAACTTTGGATATGTTTCAAAGTTGAAGATGGTATAAATACAAGAGTGAAGAAGAACAATAACAGAAAAGAGATAGTGCATTTTTGTGTGACATTGATTCAATTCAATAAGAGTGTGTGTTGAGAGTGTGGGAGATTAGTATGAAGCTTAATATTGAGTTTCCAAATGTAATGAGTGAAAGGAAAATTCTATCATTCATGCAAGTTGATCAAGTGATTGTGGTGGAATCCTTTGTTACATTGGGATTGTAGTCTCTGTGTAATAAGTCTTCTTTGTATCTCTATGGAAGTGAGCCCTCTGAGTTGTAGCCATGTTGGGCAATGAGTCCTTGTTCTAGACAATGAGTCCTTATTTTAGGCAATGAGACTTTTTGTTATCAATTTTGATATTCTCTATAGTGTGAGTTAATCCTCAACATGGTTTTTTCCTCATTGGGTTTTTGACGTAAATATGGTGTTACTGTGTTTATGTGTTGGATTTTATTTTTTGTATTGGCATTTGATGATTAATCATTTAAGCAATATTAAGTATTAGTTCTGATGATTGAATTAAAGGTTATATTTTGTGACAACTAATTCACTCCCCCTCTTAATTTTCCTATTCAATAGATACATCTTAGAAAACCTATTGACAAGCTGGGAAGAAATGGAATGGGCTAAGGCTTTAGGACAAAATATTGGGATTTTGTTGGCGGAATATGAGAAGGCATATGATAGGGTTGGGTGGCCTTTTATCTGAATGGTGTTGGAAGTGCTTGATTTCTAGGGAGGATATGTTGGATGATTAAAGCATTACTAAAGGATTTAAATGTACAAAAAAAGGTCAATGGTTTCCTTTTAGAGGAGCTAGACCTATAGAGGTCTATAAGGAAAGGTTTCCCCCTAGCTCTTGCATTGTTTATTTTATTTGTTGATGCACTACATTATATACTCAAAGATTAGTCTCTAGGCCCTAAAGTCAGTGGTGTAATCCTACCTAACAAAGAACTAATAAACCTACAATTTTTGAATGACACAACTCTACTTATAAGGCTAGACAAGGAGAATGTTGAAAATATAATAGATAAGTTAAACATTCTAGAGAAGGAAACAAGAGCAAGGATCTCTAAAGCCAAATCAACTATGCTAAGCTGGGAAGACAAGAATCCTAACTGGTTTGATGCATTTGATCTATAGTGGGGGGATTCAAATAGGATTGTAAGGTATCTAAGGATACCTTTTGTGGTGAATCCCAACCTAAGAGACAAGTGGGAGTGAGTGACGAGAAAAATTGAAAAAAAAATTGTATGGCTAGAATAAATATTACCTTTCTCTAGCTAGTAGACCTCAAGTGTACCAAAAGATTCTTGACTCTTACAATATTTATTATTCTTTAGCTTGGGTTTTTTGCAATTATCAAGTGAAAGAGATTTAAAAAAAGATCAAAAACATTCTTTGGTTGGATGGTAAAGGGAACAATAAAATGAATTCAATTAGATGGGAAGTTTGTTTCTTGGATAAACAAGAGGACAGACTTGGGTTAAAAAACCTAAAACACCAAGGCCTAGCCTTAGCAACTAAATTGATCTATAAAGCACTAATAGGTGGGGAGCCTTGGAATATTTTCATCAAGAATAAAATTAAGTTAGTTGTGTCATAAAAGGACAAATCTTGGAAACACGTGCCTCTCTGACTTAGTCTTTGGTATATTTTCAATCTCCCCTATTGGCTCCAAAGTATTTAAGGGTATTCAGAAAGCCTGGGAGACTTATAAAATGGGCATTATTAAGAAATGGAATATTGATAATAAGCTTAATGAGATATTCCCTTCGAGATGTATTAGGAGGAATGTGTTTCATAACAAAAAACCCTTAGCTTGACTATAGGGATACTCTGCCAAGGCTCAAAATTATAAAGGCATCTCTTCCTATCATAAAATCTTAAAGGATGGACAACTTAAAAGTTGGAAATCTCTTAAAAGTGAATTTGACCTACCTCTTTCTCATAAAATAACATAGTGATTCCTATTACTAAATTCAAAGTTGATAACAAAATGCAGGAATGGGAAGGCCTAAAAACTAATGCCCTTGTAGATATAAAATCCAAAGAAATTTATAGACTTATTCATAACCTGCTAGTCCTTACAAGCATTTTGAACTAGGGTTTGAAAGTGAACCTAAATAACAATAATCAAAAGAAAATATTTATGCACAACTAGAATAGTACCATGGAGCCCAAGAAAGCAAATTTTAGATGGTTGCTACTAATGCAAATATTACCCAATGTGGCCTCTAGTAAAAATCCTCTTATCTATAGTATTTGTAAAAAAATTGATTTTGTAATGCACGTCTCCTTTAAATGTTTCTTTGCTAAGAAAATATGGAATATGTTTAAGGTAAATGATAATAAAAGAATAGAAATTATTATGGGAAAAGTTTAAGGTTTTGGAAAAATTAATAACTTGTTTTGGCTGATATTATCTACTAAAATTTTATGGTTTTTATGGAAAGTGAGGAACAAATAAATTCACCAAGGTTGTAGAAGGGATCTTACTAGTTCATTTAGAAGACTCACACTTCACTCTATTTATGTGTAGGTTTTGATCAATATACAAGATTCTAAAGGAAAATTAAAAAATATTGGAGGAAGGTATGATTGAGAGAAAAAATCAAGAGGTGGCTTTCACAAAATAGTGGTTGCACCATAAAGACAAAAAATCCAGAACATAGTGGATTTATAAATAGTAGGGATGTTACACATAAAATAATTGGTCATAGTAGAAAGCAAAAAGAGAGCTGATAAAA
Source organism: Sequoia sempervirens (assembly GCA_007258455.2). NCBI lineage: Eukaryota > Viridiplantae > Streptophyta > Pinopsida > Cupressales > Cupressaceae > Sequoia > Sequoia sempervirens. The sequence continues at coordinate 183,375,895 of VDFB02086081.1, forward strand.
ACTTGAACAAAATTTTAGTTTATGGACCTTCAAAACCTTTTGTATGTAATCAAAAAATAAGAATCAACAATTTGTAATTCCCCATCAGGGCTATACATTCTTAAGGCAAGCCCAACCTTGTATATTCTATGTAATATTTACTATTATGAATTTTTAAAAAAATGATAAATTCACATGTGTACTAAAAAATTCTAGAAATATTTCAAAAGTCATATGTAAACATGTTAACATGTGTGAATAGTACCTATATGGTGAACCTATTAGGTAGTATACTTTGTTCACATTAACACCCCCTCTAAGTGAAACTTAGCGAGAATAAATTAATGCATGGATACAAAGATTCATAGATGATGGGTTCTTGAATATTGCTTGAATTCTTGAGGTGATGTGTGAATGTTGGAGTATTGTAGGAGATTTAAAATGAGATGAAAATCACTTATTTATACAATATTGTGCCTTAGTTACCTATTCATACCTCATCACAAGATGACATTATGTGATTTTGAATAAAAACCCAAAGGGAAATTTTAAATTTTTTGAATTTGGAGCCAAGGGGGGCTCATTCGCCACCCATGGCGAATGGGTCCCACCTTGGACTTGAAAATGGGTGTCAGGAATTAAGTTGTATTTAATGTTGTTTTTCAGGTTAACATTCAAAATACACTTAATTAAGGCATATAGGGGCATAAAGGGACCAAATAAAGCATGAGAAAAGGATAAATAGTGAAGTTATGCCTAGAAAAGCATGAAATCTTGTTACAAGACTTTACAACACTTCAAAATAGGACTTGATTATTGATGAAAAGGTGTTTTTTAGGTGAATTGCAATAAATAGTCTAAAAGAATGTAGAAATATCATACAACACTTCACAACACCTTCACAAGACGTCATGTTGTTTGAATTTTAGTACCTAAATATGCATGTTCAAGCCATGTTACAACATAAAATCAAAGCAAAAATAGATCAAATACCATGAAACAAGACCTAAAAGACCATGAAAATGACAAGGAGCCATTTTTCTATGGCACAGTATCTCAATAGGGAATCAAGATTGATGACAAAATATTGATACAATTGTTAGGATGCCTCTACCAAAAAATATTTTATAGTTTTGTAGCCTACAATGGAGTATTCAAGACAAGATATTAAGTGGTTCATTGCACAATAAGTAGACTACACATTTCCATTCATTAAACTCTTATAGAAAGTCATCGAATTTGAATAGAGTGTAGATTTTTAATTTAAGAATTTTGATTTAACAAGAAAAAAATATTTTATAAATCCATCAATTCTCATGCCTACCATTCATAGAAAACCCTTGTCATATATATTGGCCACTATGTCTAAGTTATTTGAGGTATCTTGGAATACAATGATGGAAATGGTAAAGAGCATGTAGTGTGTTGCATAAGTCACACCCTCCTAAATTATGAGACACAAATATAATGAAGGAAAAGTCATGTTTAAGTATGGTTTCTCACCAAAAATGAATAAAATTATATGATTCATGTTGATATAAATGTCATAATAAAAGATCCTCTCAAATACTTGTTGTTTGAAGCTAACATTTCAAGGCATGTAAGAAGATGGGTTATGTTAGTCCCTAAGATTTACCTTAAAATTTTGTACCAAAAAATCAATCAAAAGATAAGTAACCATTATTTTAATAGTTGCAACATGATGTCCTATTTATGCACCTATTAAGACATCATTTCTTGATGATCACACATTACACATTGAATCTTTGTCCACTTGGATTCTATTCATTGATGGTTCTAGATGCATGATCAGTTCAAAGATAAGAATAATTTTGATGCCTCCCTTGGGTGATCTAATACCCCTCTCATTTTTTAGCTTTATTGTTTCATATTTCCCATACTAGGAGAAATTAATTTTACATGCTTTTGTATTTTCACATCATACCTCTACTTGTTTATATACCTATCTATTGATTCAACTACCTATTTTCTATTATCACATAACATCATCTAGCCAGTAAAAGCCATATTAACATTGTAATGATGGAAAATGTATCCCTCTACATGTTCGCACTTAATGTGGGAATGATTAACCTTGAAATGGACCTAGTTTCACCTTGATCTAGTGTTTCCTATATTATGCATCAATAGATATACTTAATTTTCCAACTCCCTGACATTTCCTCCACCTAAAAAAGCCTGGTGGGACCCATATGCCACCTTGGGTGTATGAGTCCCATTTGGCCCCTTTTTATAATTTTGAGTGGGAAATCAGGGTTTTAAGTTCAAATTTCATGAATGTCAGCCTCTGGGATCTAATAAATGGTAAGTTAGATGGATTTTCTATATAAAAAAGGTCTCAAATCATTACTTCATGAATCCTTCATGATATCAACCCAAGCTATCAAGAGTTAAGAATTCCAAGACTTCACAAGACTGTCAAGAGAGTTTACAAAAGCATTTCTAAGGCATTCAAGGGAAAAATCCTTCATCATTTATTGTGAAAATTGAAGATCCATCATCATGTCAACATCATAATGCATCAAGTATGTTGTTTATCTAGTGTTGTGATGTAGCATTGAAGATCCATTTACAAGCATTGTTTCATATCCATATTCAAGATCAAGATCTACATTCCACATTGACACTTCATTTTAGATTTTTGATTTACATCTCAAGACATAATTCAATGTATCATTGTTCATGTTTCATATTTCTCATTTCATTTTCATATCTCATTGTTTCATCACAAGTTTTAATTACCTAAACAAAGTTTGACCAAAGAAAACCACTATTTCCTAACAAATCAACAAGTTTTCCTTTCTTGACATGTGTAATTGTAGATCTAGGTGTCTTGGATCTTGAAGGATCTTTGAATATTAAGTTACAAGGTTTAATAAATTCATCAAGTTGTCACAAGGTTATCATCCTCACGAAAAGTCACCTACAGGTTACAAATCAGGGTTTTAAGCCCGAAAACAAACTGTGGAAGGAAGAGTATAGATAGGAGAGCATATTTAGTTATTGACCCTTTGAAAAATAAGTGTGAATAATACACCACTTGTGGCATATGAGTCCTAGTATAGCACATTTTTTAGGTTTCAATGAATTTAGATCAACCAATGTGAGATTCCACTTTTGGCAAAGAAACCCTAGTTTGGGACTAAATCACCCAAAATGGTGTATGATTACCAATGGGAATTAAACAACAATATTTCAAGGTTTTGAAGCTTGTTTTGACATCATCATTCTTCCAGGTGCACCTCTATTCATTCTTAGTTTGTTATTTTACATTTCAGTTTCATTTCCTAGGTCATTTAGTTATGTTTTCCATGGAACTTTGCATGTCATTTACATTTATCTTCTTTCCACACCCTAGCTTGGTGGTGAACCCATTTTTAGTCCTTAATCACACCCTAGGATACCTTATTGCAAGATATCTTTCCCCCTTTCTACATTCGGATTGAGATCTCTAAGGATTCCTTGAATGTAATAAGAGTGAAATAGGAACCCTATCTTTGTGCCCCATCTCCTAAAAGGTGGGAACCCTATTTCTATCACTACATTTTGGTGAACCCAACATGAACACCTCCTTTCTGATTTGGAGTGCATCATTATCCTAGATCTAGCTTGCATTGACTTTGTATTATGTTTTGTATTTGTTAATTGGTATCTAGGGTTTCTAAATCTTGCATTAGTGAAAGTGCATATAGGTTGCATTTTTGCATCTTGCATCATTGAAATTTATTTGAAATTTTAATTTTGAATTAGCCTAGACATTATCCAAAATAAAAAAAATAACATTCACATAGAATTTGTTGAAAATAGTGTAAAAACCCTAATCTAGAACTCATATGCACCTCTAGGCAATTTAGTCCCAATACAGGTTTGTTTGCCTACTTTTTAGGATTTTTGTGTTGTGAATTTTCTAGTATTTGACCCCTCTAAAAACTCTAAATAGGACTCATACGCCCCTTTGGGATAATTAGTCCCAAATTAAACCTAAAACTACCCTTTATAGCATTGAAAACCTTTTTTCTACACTTTTGTTTGATGTCATTAGTTATCTATTTCAATTGTTTGAGTTTTTGTTACACACATTTCATTAGATCTATTTTAATTTTATTCATTTCATGCATTGCTTAATTTCAAATTTTCATTTACAACCTTTCATAGTCAATTATCATGTTCAAAGTCAGAAAGTTGCATTATCCTTTTGCATATCATTGTTTCATTTCAAGTTTGTATGAAAATCATTACATCATGTTTTCATTGCAAAAATCTACAGTTATCATTCTTCATGTTCTATTTTCAAATCTTGCTGAGGGTTGTAAGAATTTTTTGTTAAGTGCATATGAATATTAAGTCCTTTCCCCTCTCTTTTTTTTCATCAATGATCCCTCTCCTAGTATCCCTTCTAGGTTAGTCTAGTGAAAGAGAATACAACCTTAGGTAATCATAACAATCATGTTTTTTCTTATCCTAATATCTCTCATAGTTGTGAAGAAGATATTTTGGTGTTAGAAGAACTAATCGATGAGAGTTTTGTGAACATTTTTTGTTTCTCACCTCTTACCTCTCCTATTAGGCAAGTCATTACTGAACAAGAGGACACAACCATAGGTAATCATGATGATAACATGGCACAACAAGAGACCATTGAAACCTACCTACATGACACTTCAACTAGTCTGCATTCATCTCCCAACACCTTCCCCTCTTGTGAAAATGTGTTAGAAGATGAAATTGTAAGTGAGGAAGATATATTGGTCTTATATGATCAAGTCCTTAAGATTTATGACAACCTTCTTTATGATTCTTCCCCTAATTATCCTATTTTAGAAGACATAATGGGACAAAAGAAGGAAATTATGGACAATCATGACAATCATGACAATCACATTGGCTCTTCTCTTAGTATCTCTCCTAGTTTTGAAGAAGATACTTTGATGTTAGAAAATGCATTCAATGAAAGTCATGAGAATATTATGTTTCTCTCTTCCCCTAGGGAAAACATTATTGAACAAGATATGACATCATTAATAAACAAGAAAATACAACCATAGATAACTCCCTTACTTGTGATGAATTCATTTTAGAAGAACCAACCTTTTAGTGTCATCAACATCTAGTTTTTAGTTCTCCTAAAAACTCTCTTACTATGGAAGATATCATGGTGGAAGAAAATGACATCATTTCAGCTTCCTTAGATGATGGTGAAAAGATAGCACTATATTCCCCTTTATCAGAAAGATATCAAACTGAAACTAATGAGGTTATGAATTCACAAATGTCCATTAGAGCCCCCTTGATTAATGGACCTCCTACATACCCTGTGGGACATCCTAAAAATCCTATAATTACTTATGCACCCCACAACAAGCACAAAGTCAAAACAAACCTAAACTCATCCTTTATCCACCATCACACAAACCTCAAACTCAAAATGAGCCTAAACTTATCCTTTACCCACCTAAGAATAATTTTTTTCAGCAATTGAATTATAACACCATTTCTCATACATATAACACTAGAAACAATCAACAACCAATAAAAACACCTTCAACATCCCTCACATTTCCTAATCCTATCATGGCTAACCCTATCTTACTAGTTCCTCTTTTTTCACATCCACAAAGTGGAAAGGAGTATGATATTGTTGAACAACTAAGGAATACTCCTGCTAAGATATCATTATGGAACCTTATTCAAGCCTCCCCTCATTATCCTAACATGAATCAAAGTTCCTTGCAATAAGTTGTGGTCCCATCTAGTGCAAACTTGAATGACATAGAATCCATGATTCAAGGAATAAATGCTTAACATTATTTTCCAAGTGAGTTACCTCCTTTGGAAGTGCAAAAAAAAAAAAGTGATGCTTTCATAATAATTGCTCAATATAATAGAATAGGGATAAAGGGAACCCTTGTTAGTAATGGCTCTGTTATTAATGTGTGTAGTGTGAAACTTTTGGATAGAATTGGTGTGGATAAATAAAAAATTCAACCTAATTCCTTATCGATTTGAGGATTTGACAATGTAGGAAAAAAATCACTTGGTGTGATCACTTTGCCTATTATAGCTAGAAAGACCACATTAGAAACACTAATCCATGTTATGCCTCATGATATTTCATACAACCTTCTTTTAGGTAGACAATGGATTCATGCGATGTATGGGGTGTCTTTTACTCTTCATTGTATCATGAAATATGTCTACAACAACAAAGCATATATACTTGAAGCATACCCTGAACCAAATAGGTGTTTGAACATTGAAAAAAATAAGGAAAATCCTTTGAAAACATTGACACTAGCTACACAAGTAGAACCCATGCAATAGAAATACAAAGAAAAAAAATTTGAGGAAGTCATAAAGCTATTAGAAGTTGATTAGGGTTCCCTATATTTGACATCATTCATGCGAGAATACAAGATCATAAATAAATACTCTAAAAATAGAAAATAATAAGTGGTGATGTCAACACAAAATTCAAAAGACCCCATGAAATCATCCACCTCAACCACTTTAGAAGAAGAATCAAATTACACAACAAACTTTGATGAAACTGACTATCAACAACCACAAAATCCTAAAGAAATGAAATAACTTTATGGAAAGATTATGAAGTTATGAAACAAATCTGTTACAATGGAAAAGGATGTGGTGTTACAGAACAAGGTATTTAAATCCCTATAGATCCTAACATGCAAGAAAATACTAATGGTTTTGGTTATTGTCCTTCCAAAGAAACAAGCAAACCTTCACTTAATATCAACACTATTAAAAAAAATCCTCTAAGCCAACTTTAGTGCATCCTAAACTGATAGACACTAGTGGTCTTGGTTTCTGTCCTTTGAAAGAAATGAGAGAAACAACAAAATCCTCTCTTAACATCAATTTCATCATGCAAAACACTAATTATTTGAATTTGATAGATTTTACACCCTCCTACAAAGGAGAGTACAAAATCTTGCAATTTAAAGAGCCTTATGTAAGTATGACATTCTATACTACATACGCAAAAGATATCTTTGTCACAAAATAAAGTAAAATCTTCTATTGATCAAGAAGGTATCTTGCCGAGACTCCTCCAAGATAGTTTGATATCTCTCCCTCCAAGAACACAAAGGAAATTTTACTACAATAGTTCATTTTGTGCATATCATAGAGTTCATGGTCATTCTACTAATGAATGTAAGGATTTGAATAATAAAATCCAACATCTTAAGGAGTGTGGTTCTATTCCTTATGTTGGGACACCTAATTCCTCTAATTGATACTGATTTTCACCCTAGCATGTTTCTCATCAATCATCTCAGCTCATATTTTTCTTGCACTAAGTGGGGGCAATGGGTTAGATTAGCCTTGTCCTCATATGTCACTTTTCATTGTCTTTGTTGACTAGTTGACCGCCTTTCATGTGCATATAAAAGCAAGCTTGGGATGTGGACAACATGCCTTAAGTTGACTTGCATGTGACATTACATTGACACTCATGTTTCATTGTGCAATTTTCTTTATTATTGAGATGTGTCTTTTTCTTGGTGGTGTCATGAGGCTTGATGTCCTTTGAGAGCCTAATATTTCTTGACTTGTCCTCTCTTGGAGACATTAGGAACAATATTCTCTAAGAAGAGACCTTACATGAACTAAGCAAAATCCCTTTGAATGCACTTTACACTATTTCACATTTACATCATCCGTTATATGGCCACCTTGCATAAAAAAAAATTCTTGCCTATGGTGCCATCTTATTTATTCATGATTTTCAAGCATACAAAGCTTGTCTTGCCTCATGGAGCTTGAAGCTCATTGTTTTGTTGTGCCTTATCAAAGTTATCAGGATGCATAGCTTTGGTATGGTTGTACATATGGGAGCCGAACTTAAGCATGACTTTCTCATAGCCACTTGATTGTGTGAGAACATATCAATTGCATGCATATGTGTCTCACTGGGGGCTCACCTAGTGAACAGTCTGAGGTTCCCCTAGCCCTTTGTTAGCATGCATTTTTTTTGCATAGTGGGCATTGTGTTCCACTTGTAAGCCACCCTTTTTGGATACTCACCCAATGGAAAGCGTAAATTTTTGTTTCCTCTGAGTGAGTGTGTAGTTTTTGACAAATAGCTTAGATCTGATCCACAATGTGAGAGATAAACAGTCAAAGCTTGATCCAGCTATTTCTATTTTTTCTTGTTTTTTTTTTCTTTCTTTTAGTTGTTGACACTACATATTTGTGTATCTTATCTTGTTGCATATCATACACCTTGTGTGTGTCCCTTTGTGCTTATGTTGGTTTGACGTAGGATCTTAGATCCTAGGGGCTTGGTTACCTCCTTTATCTTTTTCATCATAGACCATCCACATTGGTACACTTGGACCCCTCTTGAATGTCTACTTTAGTGTGAGTTTGAAGCAAGTTCCTCCTCTCACTAAAGAGGAGGCTATGTGTAATGAAAGAAAATGTATCCCTCTAGATGTTCACACTTAATGTGGGAATGATTGACCTTGAAATGGACCTAATTTCATCTTAATCTAGTGCTATAATGTGTTTCACACATTCACATTGGATTTAGGGCCCTTTTTTAAGATAAATTGACCTAATTTTTCCTTAATTTAATGTTGTAAAGTGTATTTATTTATACCTTCACATTAAGTTTTTGGACCTCTTGCATGTATAACCTTGATATCATCATTAATGGACCAATAAGACCGTATATTATGCATCCTAAGGCTTATTTCAATCAAAACCCTGACTAGATCAATAAATATACTTAAATTTCCAACTCCCTGACATTTCCCCCACCTGAAAAAGCTTGGTGGTCCACCCATATGACACCTTGCATCTATGAGTCCCATCTAGATGGGACCTATATTCCATAAGTGGTGTATGAGTCCCTTTTAGCCCCTTTTCAGGGTTTTGAGTAGTAAATCAAGTTTTTAATTTCAAATTTCATGAATGTCGGCCTCTAGGATCTAATAAATGGTAAGTTGGATGGATTTCCTACATAAACAATGTCTCAAATAATTAATTCATGAATCCTTCATGATATCAACCTAAGCTATCATGAGTTAAGCATTCCAAGACTTCACAAGAGTGTCAAGAGAGTTTACAAGAGTATTTCTAAGGCATTCAAGGGAAGAATGCTTCATCATTTGTTGTAGCAATTCAAGATCCATCATCATGTCAAGATCATAATGCATCAAGCATGTTGTTAAGATAGTGTTGTGATGTAGCATTGAAGATCCATTTCAATCATTGTTTCATATGCATATTCAAGATCATGATCTACATTCGACATTGCCACTTCATCTTAGATTATTGATTTACATCTCAAGACATCATTCAAGGTATGATTGTTCATGTTTCATATTTCTTGTTTCATCTTCATATCTCATTGTTTCATCACAAGTTGTAATTACCTAAACGGGGTTTGACCAAGGAAAACCCCTATTTCCTAACAAATCAACATTTTTTACATTCTCTACATGTGGAATTTCATATATAGGTGTCTTGGAGCTTAAAGGATCTTTTAATATTAAGTTACAAGGTTCAAGAAAGTCATCGAGTTGCACAAGGTTTCATCTTCATGGAAAGTCACCTATAGGTTGTAAATCAAGGTTTTAGGCCTAGAAACAAAGTGTGGAAGGAAGAGTAGAGATAGGAGATCAAATTCATTTCTTGACCATTCAGAAAAGTAGAGTTGGACTAATACGCCACTTGTGGCATATGAGTCCCAATATAGCACATTTTCTAGATTTTAGTGAATTTAGATCAACCACTATGAGATTCCAGTATTAGCACAGAAACCCTAGCCTGGGACTAAATCGTCCAGACTTGTGTATGAGTCCTATTGTATTAACAAGAAATATTTTAGGGTTTTGAAGCTTTTTTTGACATCATCATTCTTTCAGGTGCAACTCTGTTCATTCTTAGTTTGTTATTCTACATTTCAATTTCAATTCCTAGGTCATTTATTTAGGTTTTGCATATCATTTACATTTCTTATCTTTCCAAGCCCTAGCTTGGAGGTGAACCCCTTTTTAGTCCGTAAACACACCCTAGGATACCTTATTGCAAGATCTCTTTCCCCCTTTCTACATTCTGATTGAGATCTCTAAGACTTCCTTGAATGTAATAAGAGTGAAATAGGAACCCTATCCTTGTGCTCCATCTCCTCAGAGTTGGGGTGCCCTATTTCTACCATTACAAACATTATAAGAGTGGTTAAACATTATTATTATTATTTTTGTACCCATACAATTCATTGGGCCTTATCTCACTATCAAATCACACTAGGAGATATCATGCCTTCCCCACTTTATTGTGTGTTCATACAAAGTTCGAGTGATAAAAGGAAGACCATTACCTTCCCCCACATAATTGGTTGTATGCTAGTACCTAATATATCATAAATTAAGATCAATCTCACCATCAAGGACCTTTTTCCTTACCTAGACAATTATGTGTTCATGTTCCTAGATCCCCATTAAAGCCATATACCCTTCCTAGTTTTTAATATACTTACACAAGTTTCTTTGAATATGAAGAATTGTATCACCATTTTTTTTATTAAGAAAAAAAATTATTCTTTCATGCTTATCTTCAACCTATGTTCTTACCACACCTATTATTTTGTCTTACATGAGTGTTCATATATGCATATGAACCATTGGTTTTGATGGATTAGGAATACTATGTCTCTTTTGCTCAATTAGGGTCTTTCACCTAATGGAAAGTGTAAGCGGTAGAATGGGGAAAACAAGTTAAACATGCATGTATGCTTCTAAATAGGACATTGCATATAAGATTTAAAGAATTTAAACTAATTTAAACTACAAATCTTCAGAAATCTATCCTATTGCTCTCTAACTCTAAAGATTTCTCTAATCTACTTAGCTCTCAGATTTGGAAGCTAATTAAACTATTGAAATGACACTTAGAGAATGAGAATTAAGCTATTCTATTCTAATATGATTTAAACATGCAACTAGAATGATTCTATAGCAAATTTCATTGAGAAATAAACTATTGTAAATAGTCATGATTGAGATGCTGGATGGATGTTTGATTGAATGTTGAATGATTTAGAAACCTGTAGAGTAAGATTTCATAAGTTGGGATCCATTTCTTGTAGCCCAAGAGCTGTATTTATAGCTTTCACGGTAGCACAATTGCACAAGGATACGGGATAAGGAGTTGTGATTCAATTTGGAGAATTGAAGGGCATGGAATGAGAAGATGGAGCTGATCATGGAGGATGGTTTCTCCCCATGAAAACACTAGGCAAGATAAGAGGGAAGGTGGGTGGAAAGTAGTTGGGAGGATTTCCTGCATGTTTGTCCCAGAAGCTCTTCCCGTGAATGGCAGTGCAATTAATTAAATTTTGAAAATTTAATTTTATTGGTGAATGAATAGTGGTAAAGATTTATGCATAAATTTAAATATTTTTAATTTATTTAAATTTAGCAAAAGAGGAATAAAATTTTAATAAATCAAACTATAGGGTTTGTTTATTAAATTAAAAGGAGAATGATAATTAAATAAAATATTTTAGAGATCTTTATTTAATTAAGAAGAAATGTGATTTAAATAACACAAATTATTTAAATTGTGTATTTAATTTTAAGATAGAAGTATAAAAGAAGTAATAATAAAATAAAACAAAGTTTTTAATTTTGTTTATTTGATTAAGAGAGAAATAATATGATGAAAAATGATAATAATTAAATAAAACAAAGTTTTTAATTTTGTTTATTTAATTAAGAAAGAAATAGAAGAATTAATAATGACCTTAATATAAATAAATATTTCTATTTATTTATTAAGTAGATGACTTGAAGATTAATTAATCAAATAAGTCGTATTTAATTAATAGATTCTCCAAACCATTTTTAGGTGTCTATAGAAAGAGATAGATCCCACACCAAATATCTAGGTGGTTCACTCAAACTAATGTATCTATGATGAAATTATGCCTAAATGTAATGATATAGATGTAGAAAAATGATAAAATTGATTGATTATTTATGAAAAACTAATGAAATATGAAGTGTTTGAAAATAAGTGTGATATGAAGAAATGAAATAAAGACATGCACAAATGAACTCAAAACTTAATGAAACTAAACAAAGTGCACCTAGAGATGAAATACTAATGTTGGAAGGTTCTATAATCTAACATAAATCACATTTGATGACTAGTGGGACTCATTGGCCACTGATGGGGAATCAGTCCTGCTTCTGGAAAACTTTCCTAAAATTGGTTTCTGACTGTCAAGAACTAAATTATGATGAAATCAAATTTTCTAGCCTAGTAGTGGGACTCATTTGCCACTGATGGCGAATTAGTCCTCCAAAAAATTGCAAATTCAAGGGTCAACTTTGTGGGTCTAGATCTACACTTGTCTTCTTGTTGGGTTGAATGTTATCTCTAAGCTTGAATTAGGGTTTGGTTGACTTGAATAGTTTAGATGACTTTTTGACCACTTTTCAACACCTATTTATTTTTAAAATATTCCTACAAGACCTACAAACACCCATGCAAAGAGAGGAGAAATGGTTAAGGGTTAGAGTATAGGGATTTTCCTTAGTCGAATCCCACTTTGGTAATCAAACCCTTGATAAAGAAATTAAATGAAAACAAGAAAGGAATGATCAATAAACAACATGCAAGTGTCCTAAACTCACAAAATCCTTATTCTTGAAGTCTAAAGATATGTCAATGGCTGCTTCAAGTTGCTTGATAATTGCTTGATTGAATGATGTTATGATGGATTGAATGCAAGAATGCTAATTGATGATGAATGAGTGAATGAGATGAATGGGGGATAAAATGGATGGAAAAACACTTATTTATACACAATTATGCCCTAATTACCCAAAAATACATCACATGTTAACATAATGTCTTAATGAATAAAAACCTGAATGAAATTTGAATTTATCTTGAATTTTGAGCCAAGAGGGACTCATTCACCACCCATGGTGAATGTGTCTCACTCTAGGCTTGCAAGTTGGTTTCAAGAATTAAGCTACCTTTAATGAGTTTTGTCGGGTTTGTATTCAAAAATAGACTTAATTAATGCCTATAAGTGCATAAATAGGCCAAATAAAGCATAAGAAAGGTGTAATTAGTAATGACAAGCCTAGAAAAGTATGAAAGCTTATTACATGACTTTACAACACTTTTAAATAGGACTTGATAAGGGATAAAAAAATTATATTTAGAGGAATTATAATAAGAAGACTCTAGAAAAGTGTAGAAATGTGTTACAACAATTCACAACACCTTCACAAGACATCATAATTTGAATGCATAAGTTACATTGCAACATTAAATCTAAGAAAAATAGGTCAAGCATCATAGGAGAAAGACCTAAATGACAATGAAAATGTCCAAGATCCATTTTTATATGGTACATTTATCCCTCACTTTAGTGATAGGATGAAGTTTCTTCAAACTAACACTAAAGTAGCCATGCACATCGAGAGGGATCCAAATGTACTTATGCTAGCAAGATGAGATAAAAATTATCAAGATGGATGATCAAGCCCCTAGGATGAAGATCCCATGGAAAAATAAACATAAGAACAAAGGAACACACATCTATGAAAGAAAAATAGAGAAGAAGGAGAAAAATGAAAATTATGATCAAGCTTCAATCATTTGTCCAGCTAGTTATGGATCAGATCTAGGCTATTTGTCTAAAAAAGAAAATGCATACTCACTCTAGGGTGATGGAACTCATGGCAATCTACTAGGTGAGAAGGTCCAAAAGGTGAGAAACATACACTTGATTGGTATGTACTCACAAACACATAGGTGGCTATGGGGAAAGTCATGCCATGGAATGGGATTCCCGCTCAACCATATCAAAGTTATACCTCTTGATAACTTTAATAAGGTGCGACAAAGGAAAATTTTGATTTGTGCTTCATGAGACAAGCAAAGCTTCGTATACTTAGAACTTATGAAAAAACAAGATGGTACCATAGGCATCTAAGTTGCATTATGCAATGTGGCCATATGAATGAAAAATGTGAAATGTAAAATAAATGTTCAAATGAGTCTTGTTAAGTTCATGCGAGGTCTATCACTTAGGGAACATTGTGTCTAATGTCTCCAAGAGAGGACCAATCAAATAATATAATATTCACAACTTAAGGGATGCAGTGCATTGCATCAGGCCACTAAGAGGAATGTAATATGCGAAGATAGATCGTGCTTATGAAGGACATCACACCCAATGGTATCCACAAAGAAAAAAATTGCATCATGTGAAGTAACAAGGTTGCACTAAGAACCAAGAAAGAAAAATATGCAAATGAATAATGCCAATGTATTCCCCACTTTAAAGGAATTTCTACACACCGTTTTGTGAGCAATTAGTTTAAAGTAGCAAATGAAAAATGAAAATAGAAAACAAGACATGAGAGCCAACTTGGAAATCCCCTTTGCCAAGTCATACATTTCTAAGTAAGGATTTTTCATGTGAATGAAAAAGAAACATGAGGAAGAGTGGTTTTCCCCAGAAAGGAACACACCAAACACATAAGGGATCTATGGATTTGGGGTCAGTATGTTCATTGTTGTGATGTTTTTATTAAAGAGATCAAAACTATCATCATTCCCTAAATACATAGAACTAGAAGAATGAAACAAAGACAGTGAAAACAAAAGAAAAATAAAGTTTTTTTTGGGTCAACATGGAAGAGACATTGCAGTCTCAACAATTTGCATCATCTCCAAAAGGAGAAACAAAAGCGAAAAGAAAATGAAAAGGTAAAAGAAAATAAAAGGATTTTTGGGTCAACATGAAGAAGAAATTTCAGTCTCAATGCCTTGCATCATCCCCAAAAAGGAAAACACAAGAAAAAGATAAAGTAAAAAGGAAAAAGGGACTGTTTGGGTCAACACATGGAAGAGACATAGGGTGTCTCAATGCTTTGCATCATCCCCAAAAGGAGAACACAAAACAAAAGAAAAAAAAGAACTTAGGATCTTTTGGGTCAACATGGAAGAAACATAGGGCATCTCAATGCTTTGCGTCATCCCCAAAAGGTAAACACAAAAAAAAAAGTGAAAAAGAAAGAAAAGGGTATGACATATAGAAGAGTAGAGGTACAAATAGAAGAAATGCATAAAGAGAGAGAACATCAAACGCACATGATGGGGGAACATGATATGCACATACAATCACACCAAAGAAAAGAAAAATAAAAAAGAAAATGTAAAAGGCTAGTTAAGGCAAATGCAAGTCAACCTTCAACCAAGTTATTTGCTTTGGAATCTCAAGTAGTATAAGGGAAAGGTAAATAACATAGTCAAGAGACAAGGACAAATGCATTACTAGAAAAATGCTAACAAATTTATGCCCCCACTGAGTGGAAGGAAAGAATGAGCCAAGGTGGGTGATGGGAAAGGATCATGCAATAGTGAGAAGGTAAATTCTATAACTATTGCATGATGAGAGGATTTGGTGATAGGGTACTAGGGGATGATAGGATAGCAGTTGATACAGTGAAGTGATACTTATTTAGTATGCCCTTCAATGTCTGACACTCATCACTGTGATGTCTATGAACACGATGATATTTGCAATATGGTACGTTAGAATCTTTAGGATGAATGAACAACCTATTCAAAGGTGGTAAAAGTATAAGACATCTTTTTAAAAGAATTTGTAGTTTCCTTTCACATTCAAGTGGTGGATAAAGAGGAAACTTTATTTTTTTCAATGTGTAAGGTCATTTGTGTTTACTAGATTCACCTTTTAAATGTATGGAAGGAGGAAGAGGACCTGTGGGGATCCTAGAATCCTTGTCATTGGAATCATGTAATGATTTTTCACATGGGAGGAGGAAACTCATGTCAAGAGGGGAATCAAAGATCACCATGCCATTATCTCGAAGTCTATAATATTCAAAAGGAGGCTTGTTGTCATGAGGGGGATCTTGATATCCTAATCCTGTTGTATCTTCATCTATTGGTTTTTGTTCTAAAATTTGGTGAATTTCATGTTCGATTGTTGTGTGACATCCTTGTTTGCTTAAGATAGTAAAGCCTTTGCGATAAGTTTCTTCAAGATTGATTGGTGTGTTTGTAACTTTGTTATCATAAAATGTTTGAGGATGTGGTTGTGTAGAGGAACTAGGTCCATTTTTTGGAGGGAACTTAGGTCCTTCATTTGTTTCAGGATGTAAATAACCAAAAATGTCAAGAGGTGAAATAGTAGGAAGATCTTGTGACTTCATGAATGGGTAAAAGGCTGCATTGGCTTCAAGATTGTCAAGGTATCAATTTAAGAACTTGTTCCTTCTATCATCATCTTCTCCAATTATGTCAAAAGCACGAGGAGGACATTCATGAGGAGTTGAAGGAGCATGAGGAAGCTCAAGGTCATTAGGATCATATCCAAAGGCACAATTTGACATGTCCACTAAGGATTTTAATGAATGCCAAAATGTATTAAAGGAAAAATCCATGATGACAATGAATGAAAGTAAATTACTATGCAAGAAAGAGAAAAAAATAGAAAACATAGAAAGTATGATAGAAAGTAATAGCAAAAAACTACAATGCAGAAAATTCCTGAAAATGCAATTCAAAATGTGCAAATGGACTGATTCACCCAGGGTGGCGAATGAGTCTAGGGATGAGATTTTTTGTGATTTTTTAGAAAATTTAAAGTGGTTTTTATGTTTTTTGGTGCAAAATGAAGATGAAAATGTAGAAATTTTTGGAATGTTTTGAAGTGAAAAGATGAAATCTATATGAGATGTTCACTAATGCAAGTTTGTAAACTCTAGGATGCAAAAGCTAATGCTATGAGTCCTACGATGTAAATACAGATGTAAATCAGAAGGATAATTTGTTCAATATGCGGGTTCACCAAAATGGATGATACATTTTGATGGATTAGGAATACTATGTCTCTTTGCTCAATTAGGGTCTTTCACCTAATGGAAAGAGATAGATACCACACCAAAAATCTAGGTGCTTTACTCAAAATTACGTATGTATGATGAAATTATGCCTAAATGCAATGATCTAGATGTATAAAATGATAAAATTGATTGATTATTTATACAAAACTAATGAAATATGAATTGTTTGAAAACACATTGTGATATGCAGAAATGAACTAGAGACATGCACAAATTAACTCATAACTTAATGAAACTAAATAGATTGCACCTGGAGATGAAATGTTGATGTTGAAATGTTCTAGAATCTGACAGAAATAATTTTTGATGACTAGTGGCACTCATTCACCACTAATGGAAAATCAGTCTTGCTTCTGGCAAACTTTCCTAAAACTGGTTTTTAACTGTCAAGAACTGAATTTTGATGAAATAAAATTTTCTACCCTGGTAGTGGGACTCATTCACCTCTTATGGTGAATCAATCCTCCTCCAAAAATCTACAAATTGATGGGTCAACTTTGTGGGTCCATATCTGCACTTATCTTCTTGTCGGGTTGACGAAATCAAATCTACAGAAAAAAGGTTGAATGTTGTCTCCAAGCTTGAATTTGGGTTTGGTTGACTAAAATAGATTTGATTACTTGTTTACCACTTTTCAACACCTATTTCTTTGAAAAATATTTCTATCAGACCTAAAAACACACATGCAAAGATGGGAAAAATGGTTAAGAGTTAGAGTATAGGGATTTCCCTTGGTCAAATCCCACTATGGTAATCAAAACCTTGATAAAGAAATGAAATGAAAACAAGAAAGGAATGATGAATAAACAAAATGAAAGTGTCCTAAACTCACCAAATTCTTGTTGTTGAAGTTTGAAGATATGTCAATGGTTGCTCCAAGATGCTTGATAATTGCTTGATTGAATTATGCTATGATGGATTGAATGCAAGAATGCTAATTGATGATGAATGCAAGAATGTTAATTGATGATGAATGAGTGAATGAGATGAATGGGGGTTAAAATGGATGGAAAAACACTTATTTATACACAATTATGCCCTAATTACCCAAAAATAGATCACAGGCTGACATAAGGTCTTAATGAATAAAAACCCAAAGGAATTTTGAATTTATCTTGAATTTTGAGCTAAGAGGGACTCATTCGACACTCATGGTGAATGGGTACCACTCTAGGCTTGCAAGTGGGTGTCAGGAATTAAGTTTCCTTTAATGAGGTTTTTCAGGTTTGTATTCAAAAACACACTTAATTAAGGCCTATAAGTGCATAAAGGGGCCAAATAAAGCGTAAGAAAGGTGTATTAGTGATGAAAATCCTAGACAAGTGTGAAATTTTGTTACAAGACTTTACAACACTTTTAAATAGGACTTGATAGGGGATAAAAAGGTGATATTTAGATGAATTATAATAAGAAGAGTCTAGAAAAGTGCAGAAATGTGTTACAACACATCACAACACCTTTAGAAGACATCATAATTTGAATATTCAGGTCCTAATGAGAATTCATAAGTTACTTTTCAACATTAAATCTAAGAAAAATAGGTCAAACATAATAGGAGAAAGACCTAAATGACCATGAAAATTTCCAAGATCCATTTTTCTATGGTAGAGCATAATATGTATATGCTTAAATACTCAAACTCAATTTTATTTTTGTACTACTTTTCCTTCCGTACTAATTTCTTAAATATAATGAATACAACCAATTAAAAGAGATTTGAGACCCCTTTATTGACTTTGCAAATAGTCACAAATATCGATATGAGACTCATCAATATATCCAAATGAATTATTATCACATAACATAATAACATTAAATATATTTTTGTCTACTTAGGGTCTATCAGTATTTTTGAAATCATATAAGTAATATCTACATTGAAGGGAAACCACAAAAAACTAGTCAATTGTAATAGGTTATTGTTATATTTAAATCACCTATTTTTTGATTATATGTATATTTATTATTGAAATTTTGTGAATCATGATGATAATATAAAATTTGTCTACTTGGATTTTGATTTTCCTCTAGGGGAGAGGGACCAACAGTCATGAGGGCTAACTTTGTGAGCATGCATTGTTGAAATTTTGTGAATCAACTTGTCAGTTATTAATACTTATTATTAAAAAATTTTGAATCATGATGATAATATCAAATTTATCTACTTGGATTTTGATTTGTCTCTAGGGGAGAGGGGCCAATAGTTGTGAGGGCTAACTTTGTGAGCATGTAGTGGTTGCATGGAATATCATATGACTTCCATTCTTGTAAATGTGGACTAGCCTCTTATCTATCCATAACTAAGGTTTGGAGGTGTGACTCATCACACAACTTACCACATCAGCACATCTACTCAAAGTGTCTAAAATTTGACTTTTTAAAGATTCAACTAAAACTTATTCATTGTACCTCTAGTAGTTGAACAAAAAAGTATTATTTCTTGTGTGTAGAATATCATATTTTTTTTTTAAACATAACTTATATGAAACCTTAATGGACCAAATACCAATTGGTAACCATAAATTTTTATCATCTCTAATTTTATATCCAACTCAAATGGACCAATTGTTGAACAAAAAAAAAAAAAAAATTTATATAAACAACACATTGTTATTTAAAATACTTCTATCCACAAAAATGGACCAGGAGTTGGGTGGGTGCATCAAGTTGGGTTACACTTTTGTGGCCAACTTCAAATAAATATTGGAAATGACATAACACAGGTGCGTTATAATGCACTCGCATTATTTCATTTTAAAATTAAAAAAAGTGAAAGCTATTCATTTTCTCTTTTCTATTTTTCTACTCTGCCCGCGACCAAAAAACCTCATTTTTGTGCTCGCGTTCTAGGAGGAGGCATTCTTCAGTATTCATCAACAATAGTTGCTTTTCATTCGCAAAGATGGTGCCACGATGACGAAGAGGTGCAAGAGGTAAGTATTCTTTTCTATTTGTTTTGAATTTCTTAGTTTCAAGTTGATTTTGTTTGTTTTAGGTTAGGTTTGATTTATTTATTTTTAATTTGTAGGAGATACATATAATCTTGAAAATCCTCAACAAGAAGAATAGGAAAATCCTCCTCAACAAAATCAACCTCCCCCACCAATCACTCAACACCCTCTTGGCACTAAACAAAATTTGAGGAGTGAAATTGAAAACAACAAAAAAAATTGAGGAACTTATCAATAGGTTGAGTGATCCAAATGCTTCAACTGCATAAAGAATGACACTAGCAAATTCAATGAAAGAGATATTAAAAAAAAGTAGATTCAATAACCCAACAAATAATGAGATGGCAAGATAGGAGACAGGTAGTTAGGGCATATTATGCAAATAAACTATCATATAAAAAAGTAAAAGATTTTAAAATTACTAAAGGTGATTTGTGCTCTCTATTCACTGGCCCTAGAATAAATCAAAATCTTAGCCTCAATGTGAAGAGGTTTCCTATTCATTGGTGCCACCACTAAGATATTAGGAACCATTTTTATGATAGGTGGTACTTGGTCTTTGATTACCCACCGTGCAATAATTGTGAAGTCCCCCAATATTTTCTTAGGAAACTATACATTGAGTTCATATTGAACCAAATCCCAAATTATTTTGATATGAAGGGTTCCAAGGGAGAGGTGGGGGGTTAGCTCAGGATAGGCCTAGTGCACAGCCAGATCCTATGTGGCAAGGGAGATGACCTCTCACTAGGCTGCCTCGTGAGCACGTTGTTATGCATGTTGTGAAGGAGAGTGTTGATGTAGACATTGTAGGCGATCAACACTTTGACCCAGAGTGTCATCCATCATACTAGCCCTATTGTACAACACCATCCAAGGGATTCTTCGAGTGGTGGCCTTCAAACCCATGTGTGTCAATCTTGTGGGGTGACTTGTTCATATGACCCCACCGGCACTCAGGAGGCTGCTATGTAGGATCTGTATATTGCTATGCCGAATCCGTACGCTGCTACGCAAGATCTGTATGTTGCTACACAGGATCTGTATACTACTACACAAGATCTGTATGCTGCTATAGGGATGGAGAGGATGGGTGACATTTTGCATCGTACTTCTGGCATTGATAGTCAGGTAAAATTTAGCATGTTCATTGAATTTAATTTATTAAATTTTGATTCTAATATGCATGATTAACTAATTTAGTTTTATTATTTTAATAAAATTGCAGGGTCACAATGTTGAGATTGGATACACCGATCCTCCACCCACTTATTTATACAGAACACTTATCAGTGGTGTATGTAACTAGTAAACAATTATAAATTTATTACATGTTAATAGCATTGTTTTAGGAATGGTATTTTAATACATATGATTTTGGATGTTGAATAGGCTAATATTGGCAGTTTCAAACAAACACCTCCTAGTGCTAGTGGATTCACTCAAACGTACATGGAGGTAATAGAATAAAGAGAACTTAACTAATGAATTCTACTTAATATATTTGTGTAGTTTATATTCATATTGTTGGTTATGTTGCATTACACATCATTCAAACTCAAAACATTACTTCAAATTCCATAACTAATAACTAGATGTTGATAGATGGCAAAATTTCAATTATACAATATAGTTGTTTAGAAAGTCAACATAAGCAGCACGATGAAATTACTTCACATGGAGGAATGTGCTTGCAAAGGTGCACCACCATGACAAACTATGGATGCTTGGAAAAAATATATGAAACTATAATAGTAAGCAATAGCATAGACAAGGCAGTTAGTGATGTAGAGCATCATATCAAAACACTCAATCATTAGGGTACATCTGATGTAGAGCATCCAACAAACACCATCAACATCATTTCTTCAAGGGATTTCAATCCCAAATAGAATCAGGAGAAGATCAAATATAATTTCATCAGAAATATACTATTCATTCAACCAAAATCCACTCAAATTCTCTTAGCCATTCCATAGGCCATCATTCATCATTCCACTAATCAGTATTCCAATTGACTCATTCAAAGAAAAAACCATATTAAGAAAACTTTGACTTAATCAATTAGATTCACATCATTCTCAACCACCATAAAAATACCATAAACCTGATTATTGACACTTGAACAATTCATCCTTTCATTTATTCACCAAGGCAACAAATAAAGTAAACCATACCTCACTGTTATCAGTCCATTATCAAGCACTGTACTCACCATATTTTGACTACAATAGTCTATTTACAGGTTACAAACTCGTGCTACAATAGAATCTTGATTATCATCTTGTAGTTAATCACTAATTTTCTCAAAAGGCTTAATAATAGTCACCCATGCAACCATCAAAGTCATCAATCCTATATTATACACCTTAACCAAATTTAGTAACCTCAATCATATCATTAGTTTTATAGTAACCAAGCCCTCAATCATATCACAGAATCTTTGAAAGGATACAAGTTATAAATGTTGAAGATAGGAGAGATTGCCACCCCAGGAGGTAGCTCTATTTCATAAGCATTTTGGACAAACTTGTAGACCACCTTGCAAGGTCCTATCTTCTTCATCATGAGTTTGGTATACTTTCCTTTTGGAAGTATCTCCTTCTTCAAGTGTGCCATTACCAAGTCTCTAACCTTGAATTGGACATTCCTCTTCTTTAAATCTGCCTTTTCCTTATACTTCTCAACATTCTTTTGAAGGGTTTCCTTCACTTGTTGATGAATATCCCTAATTGTAACAACAAAGTCCTCACCTTGAGCACTTCTCCTAGCAACTCCTTGTCGATCTCTTAGTTCATAGACCCCTCTAGGGTGCATGTCATAGACTACATCAAAAGGGCTTCTACCAATGCTCCTATTCATGGAGTCATTATATGCAAATTCAGCCAGAGGTAAAATTAGATCCCAAGCTTGTCCATGGTCCTTGGTAAGGCATCTTAAGAGGTTTCCCAATGATCTATTCACCACTTCAGTTTTTCCATCCATTTGTGGATGGTATGCTGAACTAAAGAAAATATTTTTTTCCTTGAGTTTCTTCCACAAGGTCCTCCAAAAGTGACCAATGAATTTAGAATCCTTGTCAGAAACAATGCTTAAATGCAATCCATGTATCCTAACAACCTCCTTAAAGAAGAGACCTGCTATATGAGATACATCATTGGTTCATTTGCAAGGAAGAAAATGTGCCATCTTACTAAATCTATCAACTACCACAAAGATACTATCAAAACCTTTTAGGGTTCTAGGAAACCCTAAGACAAAGTTGATACTTACACACTCCCAAGGCCTATTGGGAATGGGAAGTGGTTAATAGAGTCCTTTATTTGATGAAGTTCCCTTTGTCCTTTGACATATTGTGCAGCCTTCCACATACCTTCTCACATCCACCTACAACTTTGGCCAATAGTAAAATATCCTAACTTGTTCTAAGTTCTTATTAAGGCCAAAGTGACCTCCAAGACTCCCACTATGTTTGTCCTTTATGATATTCTCCCTCATTGAGAATTTACACACACACAATTAGATTCCTTTGAAGAGAAAATCATTCTGCAATAAAAATTCAAAGAATTCACAATGAAAAGAATTCAAATGCTGCTCACAAACATTATATACCTCCTTGAAATTTGAATCTTCATGATACATATCCTTCAATGCTTCAACCCCCATCCTTTGGAGTTTGATCTCTTGCACTACAAGTTCCCTTCTATTGAGAGCATCTACCACATTATTTTATTGTCCCTTCATATGCTTTATTGTGAAAGTATAGGCTTGCAAAGGCTCTACCCACTTC
This sequence comes from Sequoia sempervirens, assembly GCA_007258455.2. Lineage (NCBI taxonomy): Eukaryota > Viridiplantae > Streptophyta > Pinopsida > Cupressales > Cupressaceae > Sequoia > Sequoia sempervirens. The sequence continues at coordinate 183,399,567 of VDFB02086081.1, forward strand.
ATGTGCCTATGACTGAGTTTGTCTTGCGCATTCAAAAAACTCAAGGCATGATTATCAGTATAAACAAAAAATTATTTAGGTAACAAGTAGTGCCTCCACTTTTTGAGGGCTTGGACCATAGCATACAATTCCAATTCATAGGAAGAATACTTCCTCTTTGCTTCATTCAGCCTCTCACTATAAAATGCAACCAGTCTACCTTCTTGGCTCAAAATAGCCCCTATTGCTTGATTGCTAGCATCACACTCAATGGTAAAAACTTTATCAAAATCAAGGAGAACAAGTATAGGCTATTGTGCTACTCTCATTTTTAGATATTAAAGCCCTTTATCAGCCTCATTTGTCTAAGAAAACTTACCTTTGTTACCTCCTTTGATGGTTTCCAAGATTGGTGCACAAATTTGGTTAAAGTTCTTGATGAACTTTCTATAAAAGCTTGCAATTCCATGGAAACTTCTCACATCTCCCATGGATTTTGGTGTTGTCCAAGTAATAACAGCATCCACCTTTGAAGGATCCATCTTCAAACTTCCCTTGGAGATGACAAAACCAAGGTAGACTAGTTCTTCCTTCGTGAATTCACACTTTTCCATGTTGATCAACGGCTTCTCTTTTTGTAACTTCCTTAGTACCATGTCAAGGTGCTTCAAATGTTCTTCTTTAGACCTACTAAAAACAAGGATGTGATCTAAATAAACTACAACAAAATTTCCAATGAAAGGTCTCAATACCTCGTTCATAAGGAACATAAATGTACTAGGGGAATTTGATAACCCAAAGGGAATCACCAACCAATCATAGAGCCCTTCATTAGTCTTAAAAATTTTCTTCCATTCATCCCCCTCTTTGATCCTTATCTGATGGTACCCGGTCTTTAGATCAATCTTGGAAAAGTAAGATGCTCTTGATAGAAAATCCATGAGGTCCTCCATTCTTGGAATCGGGAACCTATATCTAATTGTGATCCTATTAATGTCTCTTGAATTAGTGCAAAGCATCCAATTCCCATCCTTCCTTGGTGCTAGGATAGTAGGAACAACTCATGGGCTCAAACTCTTCCTCACTAGACCTTTATCCATCAACTCTTGCACTTTTCTTGCAATCTCCTCATTTTGAGTAGGTGTCATCTTGTATGCAGTAGTATTGGTCAATGTAGTGCCTAGAATCAGATCAATATGGTGGCTTATATCCCTAATGGGAGTTAGGGAACTAGGTAATTCATTCATTTTTATTTCCTTGTACCTTTCCAACAACTCTTGGACTTCCTTTGGTGCATCTTCCTTCTTCTTTGTGGGAAGATTTGCTTCACTGTTTGGCTTCATAATTAGGAAGAATCCTCTTCCTCCTCCTTCCTTCAAGGTCTTCATGAACTCCTTCTCACCCATCATCAAAACACTAGGCCCTTCATGCTTTGCCTTGTCTTCTTCTAGGAGAGATGAAAGGTTGTAAGTCTTCCCATCCTTCACAATGGATTATGTGTTCTTCTCCCCATCATGCTTGGTATTCCTATCAAACTTCCAAGGCCTACCACAAATATATAGTTTAATACTTGTACTCAAAATTTTGTTCATTAGATCTCATACATTATAAGTCATGACCTGGATCTCGCTATTGTAACTTTTTTGTGATTGAATAATTTGTTATTTTATTTTTAGATGTTGGTTGTGGGAACACCTCCAAATGTTACAAGGGAAATGGATATTAGTGTTTCATCCACTATAAAATCCTCCATGGCTCTGATAGAGGAGGTATGAGGCAAATTACTAAATTTCAATTTGCATTTGTTGTTATAGATGTTAGTTCTAGTGAAAAATCAAACCATTATTGATTCGTAGTTTAATTCCTATTTGGATGGTTTATACAGGGCTTGAGTACACCTAAGCATTGGCATGCAAATATTTCCATCATGGAGAGTGATCATGAGATGGCCATATGTGATTATTTTGTTAAATATATCATTTCTTATAATGTAATTTCTATATATTAATGTCTTTACTTCTTATTGTAACATTTAAAACTTCACCAAGAGCTAAACTGTAGGAGGAGCAGTAGGAGCACTCGAGCATAACAGAAATTAGTAATAGACTTATTGCCATTAGATCACCAAACAAAGGGAAATAATTTATTTCTAGAGCATGGAGAGAAATGAATTTTGATTCCAGAGCCCTTTTTTGTATGCCTAGACATGGCAATTTTGTACATATCTTGTATTGGATGTATTTGACATTGTATGCCTATATGGCATTCGAGCGTAAGCCTATATGGCTATTTTGTAACTATAATTTATACTTATATCGACATATATTGTTTTATGTGTACATGGCTATTTGGTCAATAAAAATATTTTTTATCGATGGAGTCCATATTTTCTCTTTTTGACAATGTCAAAAGCATGGCTACATACAGATTAGGCAAAAGACTTTTCCTTTTAGATTAGCAATGCATGGAAGTTTCAAAAATTATCCTTGATATTACAAAAAGATATGTGTTTATACCATAGCAACAAAAATATTTTGGGGAAAAAATCGGCAAACCAAAAGTATAAGATTTTATGAAAAAATGGGGAAAAAGTCTAGAAAAAATAAAAAAAAAATCAGATTTAAAAAAAAAGGTAAAAAAAAGTAGAACAAGAGATTAAAAAAAAAAAATTAAAAATTAAAGGTATTTCCATGGCATAGAGATATAGAGAGAAAATAAAATAGATTTTAACTAATAAATTGTAAAAAAAAGATTTTTATAGTTTATATTCATATCGTTGATTACACTGCATTGCACATTTTTCAAACTCAAAGAATTGCTTCACATTGCATAACTAATAACTAGATGCTGATAGATGACAAAATTTCAATTACAATATAGTTTTTACAAATTCAACCTAAGCAATTATGCAATTACTTCACATTGCATAACTAATAACTAGGAGCAGCTCCCAATTGCATTTGCTTGTCATGGCATTCTATGAGACCACATTTCTTTGAGGCATTTTTTCAAACAATTCACTGCCTTGTCTATACTACCACATTTTTGATACATGTCTACCAAAGCATTTTATCAAATAGTTCACACATTTTTGATACATGTCTATGCTAACACATTTTTCATACATGTCTATCAAATCATTTTATCAAATAGTTCAATGCCTCGTTGCTATGGCTAAAATCCTAAAACAGGTGCTTTCAAACAAGCTATGGATTGTCATGGCATTCCATCACCATGAGACCACATTTCTTTGAGGAATTTTTTGAGATGTAATAAGGTTCCAATAACCACCATTCATGTCTTGTAACAAGTTTTAGTTTTGGAGTCAAGTCTTGTTGTAAAAACAAGGTCTCCTTCCTCACCATGTAAGCTTGATTCATCTAGGAAAACTAAAGAATTAAAGTGCCTTGATGTATCCAAGTATTTGAGGGGATTTGACTTGACATTTTTAGTTTTTTTTGTGTCTTTTATGCTTTTGAATACACCTTCGAAGCATCATTTCAATTGGGCTTTTGTGAAGTTGTAGTCAATTGCCTTAACTAGGCAAATAGGGGTCTAATTGGAAAAAAGGTTAGTTTCCAACATCCACATAATTAAAATTTCAGTTGGAGGAATTTTGAAAGGGTTTTTGGAAGTTAAATAAGCCTATCATGGTTGAGGCATGGCTGTTGAATCATTTTTTTTGAAGTTCTAATGAAAGAAGTGGTTGTTTTTTGGAAATTTATGTATGTAATTTTCTGCTAAAATTCATGGTACGACTTCTATACGATCTGTAAGGGCTCAACACTATTATGGTTGGAAATAGGAGAGTGTTATATTTCATTTGAAGTTGGTTTGGTGAATTTTCATCTAGTATAAGTTGAGATATCTTTGTTTTAGCAGTAGCAGGTCAAGAAACCCTCAAAACTAGGGTTTGGCCAAAAAATGCTTCTATCTTCCACTCCCACGGTGTATAGTTGCTAATTTATTTTGGGATGGAAGTTATTTATGTATATTTTCATCTTTTAAAGGTTTTGGAGAATTTCCAAATGTGTGGGGAAAGTTACAAACTAGTCTAGGCCTAGCATCTTCATGTGACAGGCCTAGCTTGTAAAGCAAAAATCAGAGTTTTGCTTGTTTTGAGAGATTTTTGTTCAAGGTGGCACTTAGGAATGATTGAAATGGTTGTAATTATTTTTTATGAGTTTGAAACAAGGCTTTTGGGAGAAGGGGTGAGCCTATATAACTAAAAAAAATCAAGTGCACTCAATTAGGCCTCTTGAGGACAGCGTTAGTTTGGTCCATGGTTGCTTTTCCAACCACTGTCAAGAAGTAAGATTTTCTGGCCTTGTAGAAGCATAATATACTTGCCTAAAAATAGTAGTTTATATCAGATATAGGTTTGTGGGTGAGAATTAATTGGACTATCCTATCGGGCAGTGCTACAAGCAATTGGGGGTAAAGAGGCCTACTAGTTGAGAAATGAACTCATGGGGTTTCCTAAGTGCTAAACATGGCTATGGTGTTTTAATTGTGGTGTATTAGAGCATGTTTCAAGTGATTATAAGTCCTTAAAAAGTATAATATTCAAGGACCCTTGGTGAGTTGAGTTTTCCTTATAGAAGGACAGTGATTTGATGGTGTGTTGATAAGAGTATTTGAGAGAAACACTCATAAAAGAACCTATGCCATCTGATATTGTTGTACTTCCCTGCTCACTATGCATCAGCTTTGAATCCTTGCATCTAAAGGAGATTTCCTCAACATAAATACTCTCTCAAGGTTAACAATCATACATTGACCTTCTTTCCCATCTTAAAGTTTGGACCACATCCATTACCTCCACATAAAACTTGACATCCTTGGTCTTCTTGGTTCCCACGCCTTCATATGGTTATGCAAATGAAAACGAAGCAAAGTAATCACCTCCTTCTTCGTTGGCTGGAAGAATGTATTCTTAATGTTTTGATACATGATATCAACTCTCTCTTTTTCTCTCATGGTTGAATATTGAAATCCAGTATGGTGGGCCTCCAGAGTTCCAATCATCTTTCTTCCTCTTCCACCAAATGTTGGCCTAATCCACACATCTGTTAGCCTAATTGGCTTTGTTTTTTGAAAGCCGAAGTTTCTCCTAAGTCACCAATGTAGCTCTCTCTTACTTTTCAAACTCTTTCATTGCTACAAATCATCTTTGGTATTTAATCATCTGTACCACATGGTTGATGTGCTTTGAATCATCAGTAATAGTCTTCAAAATTGGTTGCTGGTACAAGTTCATTCTGCTTTCATAATACTTTATAACCATGGAGTTTAGCCATTCCCGGATGCCATCAAGTGAATATGGAGGAATGGCATCAATGTGGAGTACATCCCACTTGAAGTCTTTGAAAGAAATAGCCATATCAAATTCCTTTTTCGCAAGTCCTACTCTCTCAAGGTTAACAATCTCAATCTCACTAATAGTGATTACTACTAAGAAAGGTAATTCCACCAACTCTACCAAATAGTTTACCATAAGAATAATAAAAATAGAGGCTTTGAAAGGAACTCCATGAAAACCAAGCTCTCTAAATGGTACATATCAAAGTCTAGTTCAAAATATTTTAGATGAGGCTACACCCATAACTCTTACTTGCTTGACAAAACCTTGAAAATCTATATTGATTTTATTTTTCCTATCCCTCTCTTATTGTTCTTCCTCAATTTCATCAAGATCATACATTGACCTTCTTGACCCTCCTAAAGTTTGGACCACATCCATTACCTCCACATAAAACTAGACATCCTTGGTCTTCTTGGTTCCCATGCCTTGATATGCTTATGCAAATGAAAATGAAGCAAAGTAATCGTCTCCTTCTCAGTTGGTTGGAATAATGCATGATTAATGTTTTGATACATTATATAAAATCTCTCTTCTACTCTCATGGTTCAATACCAAAATCTAGTATGGTGGGCCTCTAGAGTTCCAGTCATCTTTCTTCCTCTTCCACCAAATGCTAGCCCGATCCAGACGTCTACCTGCCTAATTGACTTTATTTTTGAAAGTTGAATGGTGCAGAAGCACCCACACCTCACCCTCAATTTGTGATTGTTTAATGGTAAATTGGGAGGAAATTTGGTAAATGTTAGTATGTTGAGGTCTTTTTGTCTTGAATAAGGTCTAATAGACCAATCTTGTATGTACTTTTGTAATTAGTAGGTTAGGGTGGACAAATTTGTAAAAGCACTCTTGAATTAAATAATTGTTGATATTGCCATAAAGGAAAATTATGTAAAAAGTAGGTGGGAGTGCAGAGAAAGAATCTAAAAGTCATGTTATAAGGGTTTCTAAGTGGTCCTAGGCCTTTAGAATATTAAATTTGCATGATAAAGCTTAGTAAGAAAAACCATTCTTAAATAATAAATGCTGGTATTTGTAGGCTTAATAAGCATTTGATGGTTCAAAGGTAGTTATGGGAATTGGAGGGAGATGATTCTTATTTGAAATGTATTAAAAACATTATTCAAGCCTAAATGGGAGTTCAATCAATAGTTTTTTTGAAGACTGGTGCTCTTCACAATGCCTAAAACTATGGAATTTCAACATTTTTCTGAGTTTTTCAGTTTCTTTTCTCTTTGTACGGCCTAGTACAGGCCTCTTATGAAAATAAAATCATGAAACATTGTGGTGGCAGGTCTTAACCTATATTTCAATATGTTTTGATACACCTTTGGTTGTTTTAGTGAAAGAAAAATCCATTTTTCTTTATTCAGCCTGTACAAACCAGCAGGGTCTGAGTTTAATTTTTGTGATGGATCCCTTCCTCATACTGTGGTGAATTGTGACTCAGAGGAAAGGTTTACAATGTGTTTTTTTCAAGTTTCCTTAACTCTTTTAATAATGGTAAGGCATTTATAGGGCTGGTGATGTTGTTTTAGGTTGAGAATGTGAGATTTCATTGCTACAGATCGTCTATGGGATTTAATCATTTGTACCACATGGTTGATGTGCTTTGAATCCTTGCATCTAAAGGAAATTTCATCAACATAAATGCTGCTACTCTCTAAAGGTTAACAATCTCAATCTCACTAATTATAGTACATTTACAACCATATCCAATGATTTTCATTCAAAAGGCTACAAATTCAAATATTGACTTAAATAGCCTTTACAAATGATTCTACATCTTTCCAATCATGCCTAATTGTTCTTTTTGTAACTAACATGACTTATTACATGATAAATAAATTGTGGATGTATTATGACCTTATTCAATTGACAAAACTCATAACACAAAAGTAACTTAAAATATTTCCATGTACCAAATTTGCTCAATAACCTTGGTGCCCCTACACCAAATTTCATTATTTCAGTAAATGTCATTACAAGTAAATCTCATTACAATGCCTTAGGTACTCTATTCTCACAAATATTTTACAATGTCACTCATACATTTGAGATTCTCTTATAATGTCTACATCATAGGTTCTCATTTCGAGGTTAACTTCAAATGAGGAACTTGAGATTCCCTCACAAAGATTCGCACACTCTTTTATAATGGCTTGAAATCAAAATTGTGATTTGTCAAGATCATTAAAATAAGGATGTTGCATTTCCTTTTTGGCTGAGATTCTCTTTGATGGCTCCAAAATCAGCATTTTCTACAAGGAGGGACCAATCAATTTTTACTAGTTTAGTTACAGATAGGCAAAGTAAAAGAATAAAAAGAAACAGCTCATGTCCAAAATGGAAATGAAATGAAAATAGATGGAAGGCACTTACAGATAGGCATGGTAGTCTGTCAACTTAGTCACTCATGCTCATACATCTTCACTGCAAGTTCCAAGATACCTATTGCACACAACACCTTTCATGAATCTAGAATATCTTGAAATTCAATATGCTCCTATAATGTCTACAACATAGGTGCTCACAATAAGGTTAACTTCAAATGAATAACTTGAAATTCCCTCACCAAGCTTCACACACACTTTTGTAATGGTTGAAAATCATAATTGAGATTTGGATTCATAATCAAAATAGGGATGTTGCATTTCTTTTATGCTTGAGATTCTCTTGGATGGCTCATAAATCTGCATTTTCTGCAAGGGGACGCCATTCAATGTTTACCGAGTTACTTACAGATACACAAAGTAAAATAAGACATGATAACATTGGCATCAAACAAATTAACATGGATACAAGTATAAATTAATAAGAACCATTGCGCATATACTTACAAATTAATCTAGAATGAACCATTTGGATCTTCTCTACTCTTTATTGTGTCAAGTATTGCCTCATGGTTAGACTCATGGACCTTCCACAAGGTCTTGTTCAAAGGTCTGCCCCCATATTTGTTCAAACAAACATTGGATGCCATAACAAGATTCAAGTAATGAAAAATCTTACGATGTGTGTCAAATTCCTCAAACAACCAATGTTTAACACTCTTATGTGGGTACCTTCTAAGCCACATTCCAGTAACAACAACTAAGCATGTAGGGTATTCGATGTTTTCTCCATCTATAATTGGGGCTTCCAATTTCTTTTTAGCCTCAACACAATGACACAAGTAATATTTTGTTCCCTCTTTTTTTTCTTCATCTGCAATAACTATATAAACATGCCCTGCATTGATATGTGCATAAAATCACTCGAAATTAGTCAACATTATGAATACAGTACAAAGTAAGATAACAATATGGAATTTGAAAAACTAAGCAAGTAGATATATTACTTGGTTGAACTAGATCTGATATGTGGTCAAATTCGACCGATGATTTCATCTATGTCAGTTCCAATTCCATCAAAGGTAAATATGTGTGAAGTGGGGTAAGATAACTTGTCAACCATTTGTCAATCCACCCCCCTGACTCACAATCATTCTAGGCTTGCATTGTACATGAAGAATAAAAGCATGCCATCTTATGTGTATCAATACTCCATGAACCTGCATTTGAGCTAAGGAAAGACTGTAGCTCACTCGATCCTATTAGTGTACAACAATCCTCATATGGTGCAATGTTAGTATCATCGATCAACCAAAAAATCTATGAAATGAAGACATACCTTCATTACCTGGACCCATCAAAGCATTACACCACTCGATGATTGAACTTGCATCTATCAACTTTGCACTGTCTTTATACTTTAACTCTTCTCATGCTAATGCTCTTTTCACGCATGCTCCTACACCATCATGCTCCCACTTTTCCATGCCCGACCTCACAAAAGTTCCACATATGATGAACACCTGTAGTGAGATGCATCCTACACAACCAGTAGAACATGTGTGCATTCTTGAATTGTGATGCACATTTATCCGACCATATTATATGCCAACTGTATGCTATGCCCTTTTAAGCCAAATCACTATAGAAAATCTGGAAGCAACCTTGCACGAGCTCTAGAGAATGTGTGTGATCATCACTAATATAAAAGCGATACTCCCTCAATACCTTCCTTTGGTCCTTTGTACTATCACCTGCATGAATGAATGCTATGTGCATAAATATTGAAACTTGTGTGGAGTTGTAATACTGTGACTGCACCTCACACTATGGTTGTAGAGTGTAGTTCTATGCAAATTCAACTACTAATACTATGCTGCGAACTGGAAAGGTGTCCTTGCATAGCTTTAATTGCATGTCCAACCATCGAGCTCTATGGGTGTGCCTTGTATACTCGTACACTAGATTCTCATGAAACATGGACATAAACTAATACGCTAGAATCTTCTCAATAACCAAATAACACATTTTTTACTTGAGACCCATCTTTTGTAGCATATGCCACTATTTTATACTTCTCAAAATCTACTAGTTTATGCCCCACCTCATATGTGCTTTCCATATGTTGACATACTCGCATGAACCATCCAAGCATTTTCTCCTGTAGAATATTTGGCCATCCTCTATTTGACATAAAAAAAATTTATAAGAACTCTCTTGAATATTTTGGTGGGGCTTCTATGCCACAATCCTGCAAAACATCATTAGTATGCAAATCTAAACATATAGAATGATAAACATCATAATGGTTAGTGAATTCAATATGTAGTCTATAGCAACAAGTAGTGCATGTGTGATTTATCTTGACATAAAAAGGTTTAAGCATTTCAAAGAATCTTTGAGAAATACTAATTTGAGGATAAGCATTTTGAATTTATGAAAAAATTGGGTTTGAGTCATATCCAAAAAATGCTTTGGGTGTGGCTCACGGTTCTGACTACCGATTCTCCTTCTTACGACATCCCTTTGATTTGGAGATGGCCTTGTATTATTCTTCCAATAATCTTCAATTAGTGTTCTCAATGCTTCAAAAAAAATTCTATATTTATGTGGCAGTCTTCCCAAGAATGCCCATAATTCATTTGAATCAGTGCCCTCAATTCTTTTCCACCTTTGAACGGCTCTTGATAAAGTTTTTCTACTAATTCCCATTTGTTCACTTGTATTTTTAACAAGACAAGATCTCTTTGTTTGATAGCTTACCAAAGTCAATGTAATGACACATTGGGTGACATTACTATCCTTTGAGGGTGAGGTCTTACCCACACTCTCATAAGCATCCATTAGATTCTTCACAATAGTGTTTTCATTTGATGCATTCGATTTTCTCAACCCAAGAGTCTTCATAATTTTTTTGTACTTTAAACCCCACATCATTTGAAAAAATAGTTGACATCTTCCAGTCTCATTTAGCCTTTCAAAGAACATTTTCCAAATCTTATTAGCATATCTTCTACAAGTGTGTTCTAGAATCTTACCTTCCATGTGCTACAAAATATCCTAATCAATATTAATCAAAAACTTTGGCTTTCTACGCAAAAATTCTAGGTGGTGTTCTCTTAGGTACATACATCTCAACATTAGCAATTTCATCAATATTTAATTGAGGTGGGCTAGATTGCGTACCTCTGATCGAGGGTGGAATAGAATACATACCTTGAGGTTTACGTGGGCATGATGGCATACCTTTCTCATCAAATCCAAGTGATGATGTACTCTCAATTTCAGATGTGGTGGATGGTGTCCAACTATACTCACTTATGGTAGATGGTGTCACTTCGTATTTACTTGCAGTAGAGGGTGTGTCTCCAACTATGGTATCTACATCTCCCCTAGCATGACTCTTTCGCATTCATGCCCTTTGTGCTGCCAATTTCTTTTCTCTTTTTGACGGTTGAGGTTCCTCTTCAAGTAGATTGTTTTGTTCAATCATTCCCAATTTATGTTTTTCACAATATTCCCTCATCCATTTTTTCTCTTTGTCTCTGAAGGCTTGGAGCTGATATCTGTTAGTTTTTTCCTTTTAATAGTTTGTTTCTTCAGAATGACGAATAATTTTACCTGTGCAAAAAGTGCTAATTCAAGTCAAATAAACTATTAGTGAAGGGTTGTAAAAGTCTATTAAAGAGGGAGACCAATGGTCACCTCTTTCAAATGTTAGTTTTTGAAGTTAAAGTGGTTTGTTTTTTAGTATGATATTGTGAAAGATGGAATCAAGTTCAAGCTAACCCAATTGTACGGAGATGACAAGGAACAAGACAAAAATGGCAAGGATAGTGATGATGGGAAGGAAAGAGTTCCTCAAGCATGATGAAGATAAACATGGTGAAGGTGCAACTACTTACACAAAGAAAAGAGTTGAGAAAAAGAGTTGAGGTAGAAAAAGTAGACAAATGAGTAATGTTAGAAAGGAAAAAGGATGGAGAAATACGGATAAAAGAAAGGGAATCCTTTATACAGGATCTAGACATGTTTGCAAAGTAGGTTGGAGACAAGAAAAGGACTGATTTCAGTCAAGAAAAGGCAGGAACAGGTGTAGGACAGTCTAATACTGTCAAAACAGAGGTATGTAGACCTAATGAAAAGAAATTTGAGGTGAAGAACCTTGAGGTAGAGACCCTAATGCAAGGAAAAGGAAAGATAAGTGGAGACAAGATGGAGAAGATGAGAGAATGGCCTAGTAAGGTCATGGTGGAAGAGATGGACTGTCCAATGAAAGGGCAAGATGGAAAGCAACAAGCTAATGACAAAGAAGATGGAAGACCACATGATGGAAGTTCTCAGAGGAAAAGGGAAAGAAGGAAGAGGTAAAAGAGTGTGGATGGATTGAGGAAAGCCATGAAGGGCTTGTCAAGAATAAAGAAATTATGATAGGGGCAGTATTGTGTCCCCTGCAAATAAAGAGAGACAAGGAGCATACAAGCATTGTAGAAACAATGACATTTAAATCAGAAGATATAGAGGTAAAGGGAGATTTGATTCAAATTCTAGATGCAAATAACCCATGTAGGAGGCAAGAAAAAGAAGACAAGAAATTTTTTTTGATGCAGGTCATAAAAATGGAAGTTGCAAAGAGCCTAGATAAAAGGCTAGTGGAAGAATGTATGATAGTTGAGGATAAAGATAAGTGTGTGGAAATCATGGTAGATGTAGTAAGTGCTCCACTAAATGGACAAGAAGATAAAGAGCCTGAAAATACAATGTTGGAAAAGATTTTAGTGGAGGATAAGAGATCAGAGGATGTGATGCATCAAGTGGAATGGAAAAAAGCAAAGGAAAGGTCTCAGACAGAGTTTGTAGAAGGTGCAGTCACCATAAAAGGTTAAATTGAAAATACAAAGTGTTTGAATGACTCAAAGATGGAAGAGACTAAGGAAGAGATGTTAATAAAGGTTGGCCAAGTGAAGGCTAGAGGAAAGGTGAGAGTGGGATCTCCAAATGAAATGGAGAAGAAAGAAAAAGATGAGGCTAGGATAGTGGATGGTCATAGATGGGTAAGAGTACTAATGTGGAAATTGTATGTAGTTGTGGCAATGGTTCCTAGATGGGAGAACCTGAAGCAGATGGTGAAGAGGATGGATAAGAGGAAAAGAGTGAAGGGAGTGCTTTATTACTTCCTTGTTTTGATGGTCATGTTGATGGAGGTGAAGCTAAGGGTGAAAAATAAAAGAAGAAGGACAGAGAGTGGACTGTTTGGAATTAAATGACACCATGGAACAAGTTAGGAGCAATTGGATGTAGCCATGGATGATAGGACAAAATAGGAAAGTGCAGGTTCAAGGTGATCAGTCAAGAGATGAATTGTTTTGCAAGGAAAAGGAAAAGCCTAAGGTGAAGATGAAGGCAAGAGGGAGCAATGGCAAGAACAAGGAGGATCATCAAAGATTTGTTGCATTTAAGGTGTTGCAGAATTCCAAGAGACTTGGAAAGCTTTCATGGCCGGATGTATGGTGCAGGAGCACCAAGGACAGCTAGGACCATTAGGTGGTCAAGTGATGATTTTTTTATTTGTAACCATGAGTGTGATGTAATAAGGTCTCAAAAGACCATTAGGAAGTGTTTTGAGTCATGTTAGGTTGATAGGTTTATGAAGTTGCCATGTCTTGGAAAATGTTGTCAATATGATGGAATGAAGCCTTCAATGTCATAAACATGAAAATAACTATAAGGTGGAAATGTAAAGGTCAAATTAGTGTGATGAGGCCATCATATGGCAATTAGAATAGGTTGAAAGTCAGTTTTAGTGTCAAAAAGTGAAAAAAATGCAAAGTTGTACTAAAAAGGGTATTGAAAGGTCAAGCTGGTAAAGGGAAGTTGCAAGGTGGTTTTAGGCAGTTTTAGAGGTTGGAGTTCCTTTAAAAAAAGGCCATGTAAACATTGGAGGGAGGTTAGCATGACTCCATTTGAAAATTTGAATGAAGTCTTTTGATGTTTCCATATTTTTCCCTATTTTTCTGAACTTTATTGGCAATAAACAGTCTGTACAGTGAATATTGTGGCATGAAATGAATTGGGAATGATATTTGAGTGAGTATACTATGATTTCCATTATATTGGAGGCTTAACCATTTAGTTATGTGGGTTTTAGAGTAGATTTTCAAAGATTGTCTATGTAACTCATAAATTAAGGGTTTGAGAGTACAAAGAATGCAAGCTTGATCCATTCCACCTTCTGTAGGTATTGTAACTCAGTGGAATGGATCATAAGAGGTAGGGTCAAATGTTTGGGGGTCTATTTTGTGCAAGTGTGGTCATTTGAGTGAGTAGGAGTGATTCCTAGGGCTAGAAAATTCAATTTTCCTTGTAAATTTGAAGGCTAGATGGTGGGGTTTGTCAAAATGATGAAGAAATTGTTGATCTAATGAACTTTTAAGTTTGTGTAGGGTATTTGGAAGGTGTTTGATTCTTTTTGGGGGTCTGGAAAGGCTTGGGCATATGAATTTCAATAAACCCTTGGGTTTTAGCATGTAAAAGGAGGGTTTGCTGAGACAACACTTTAGAATGTGTATGGGAACTAGCCATGGATTTTGTTGTTTTATAACATATAAAATGATTTTCCATTGGCTTGGATTAAAAACAAAGTCTTTAAGAGGGACCTCCTTTGTAAAATGGGGCTAATCTAGTAGCCTTTGGGCAGGGTAACCTATTGAAACTACATACTATTGCAAAGGGAACCTTATGTGATTTGGTGGGCATTATACTTGGGGTCTGAGTGGATGCTAAATGGATGATGTGTTGGACCTTTTATGGCCTTCTCTAAAACATAGGTCCATTGGATGAATTTTGAGATCTAGAAAGTGAAGGATATTGTTTTGGGCAGTTTGGGAGAATGAAGTTTTGAAGGTTGTTTCTTTGCGTGCATTTGATCAAGTTGGGTTGGTTGTTGTGTTGCTCCACCTTGTCTGCATCAGTATTTGAATTGAAATTATGTTGTTCTGAGTTAACATTCACCTTGGCTCTACATCAGTATTTGAATTGAAATTATGTTGTTATGAGTTAATATTCACCTTGGCTCTGCATCAGGAAGGCCTTAGAGTTGTGAAATATAGAAAACCCTAGATATTTATGAGAAAATTGAGGGTTTTTGTATTGGAAACCTATTTGAGCATGCATTAGGAGTATATTCCAATTTTCTAGAGACATGTATGGAAATTTTGGTAGCATAGACAAGGCAATCAATTGGTTTATATAACTGTTTGACAAAATACCACAATGAAAGCTTTGGAAGCATACACAAAAAAAATCAATTGTTAAATTTAATAAAATTCCTCAAAGAGATGTGGTTTAAAAATGTAATAGGAAAGTGTATAAAATTGTGTAATTTAAAATGTCTATTGACAACCTAAGGTTGTAACATGAAAAACAAACAATTTGATTAACATGGAATAAGCAAAACAACAAAAATGAAAGCAAGCCATAATAGAATGAAAGAATATGTACAAAGACTTCACATACCTAAAAAACCAAAGTTTCAAATGGAGTTCTACCCAATTATGTAGCCTTTGCTACTTCTTTCCTCAAATTCCTCAAAAATTTGACTTTTTCAAAAGATTGTTCCCCTCCAAATTTCAATTGTATATCAATTATCACTGCAATTCAAACTTGAATTCATATTACATGCCTTCCAACATGAAAACTCTACTATTTCAAGCAAAGGTGATGGAAATATCATGAAAAAGGTGGTGGAATCTAAATATCATGCATGCACACTTCACTCAATCACCAAAAAGCTACTTTTTGTTAGAGGACGTGTAGAACCAGGAGAATATGTAGAATGTGGGCCGACCTCATGGAAATATTATGTTTTTTAGCCATTTTCAGTGCAAGAAATAATGTGCACACTTTATACCGTGCTTGCATTATTTCCCACTAAACAACCATCTCTTTTCTTATCAATAACGT